>NQII01000546.1:355235-495150 GCA_002778355.1 Clitarchus hookeri | reverse complement strand
GGGGGGGGGGGGTTGTACGGCAGTTACTGGCACACTTCACGTACTTTCAGAGGTCTAAGTAAATTTGGTACCGTGCTATTCACAATATAAACCTTTCTCTCATCTCCACCTTTACGGACGTATACCATCCTTAGGAAGTAAGTAAGTCTAAATGTCATATACAAACTTTTCTTCTATAATTTAGCTGAGGAATCACTTGACGGAGTATGTCGAAGATTTTTGTGAACATTCTGTATACTACCGTGTATACACTGGCATGCAGGCTACCAGTTAAGTTGGCAACGAATTATCTAAAGTAGTACTAAGTTTTGGCCTTCTATTGCGAGAGTAATGTTTAAATTTCTGGCAAATCAAGTTGGTGTTTCATTCTTCTTTGTACACATTAGAGTACACAATTAGGTTCCTAACAATTTTCACGTTTTCGCTTGACTGGCGCATGAACAAAGTCATCAGGCCAGTGATAATGTAAATTTTAGTTAAGGCGGAAGGATTCAAATGAGGAGAAAAGTAGATCTTAGGCAGGGCTTTCATAATTGCTCAATTAACCGTGAACAGCATGTGTAGTACTGACACCTGCCAAAGCTGAGGTTTGGACGTAGGTGTTGTAATCTGTTCTGTGGCGTGAGGCGCCAACACTTAATACTAGTCCTCAGTGATCGGGCGTAGTAATGCTTCGACACTGTTGTTTAATGGTCCAATTCACTAATGAATGAATACAGGATAATTCATATTTCACAAATCGAGGTTTTATTGTTGCATGAACATGTGAATTGATACATGAACCCTTGAGACAACTCCCTCCCTTTTCTACGTATGCTCCGTACAATTCGCGTCGTAAAAGGGGGGGTGGGGGATCTTCGTCGCACTTGTTGGATGATTCTAAAAGATCCTTCACACTGCGGGATAACTACTAAAGGTCCTTCACACTCGCTGGATGACTGTACTTATCTGGCTTGCTGTGCTGGTAGTTGTTCTTGCAGATGAGGTCCGGTGAGCTGGAACTGCTCTCGTTTTGTCACGGGCGCCTCGGTGACTCGTCTCGACGTCCCTCCTTCTCGGGTCGACGCAGGACTCTGCGTCTGATGGCGGCTGGCTGCCGTGCTCGTCTCCTGCGGAATCACTCCTCCCTCCCGGAATCTCATCGGCCGACTGCCCTGTTTCCTCGGACTCCTGCGGTTTTGTAGGCCCTCATTGCCATATTAAACTGCCCCCGCTTCTCCAGGTAGCCGCGGACCGCCCCCCTGGGTAATCAACCGCGGGCGTGTACTCCAGCTCCGTACTTGGGTCCAGCGTCTGCTGTTTTGTTCTGGTTTACCAGTTTCAGCACTCCGTTCTGTCCGTGCGGAAATAATTGAAAGGGGCCTCTCGTTGCGATCGTCCAAACGCTCTCTCGGTTTTTATTGTGGTCGAAAGCCTGGGACAAAACACAGCCTGGCGAGGTCATAAATACGTCTCGCCGTTCCTGCCTGCTCGCGGAGTCTGGCGTCTGTCCTTCTATTCTAGCTGGAGGTTTGTTGTTTGGTTCGGCGTTGTGGGAATACTTCGGGATCTCCCCCTGGCCGCTGCACTCGTGTTCTTCCCGCTGTCACCTGATCCCACACCGTGACGCTATTCTCCCGCATGTCCGCCTTCCCATGCAAATGGTCGTCTTGTAGGGCCGATCTGGCGCCGTTCCCTTCGTCACGGCTGCCAGGCCCTAAATCCTGATTGATGTCGTTCGCCTGTGAGCTTCGTTAGAGCATGGTACGGACGAATAAAATATAGGGACGCCGCAGGCGTCAGTACCTACCAATGAATAAAATTAAGGACTGCTGGGAGAAGGGCTTTGTGGCGTCCTTTTCCTTTTTTAGGTGCATATTGAATATCAAGTTATGCAGCAAAACTCTTCATTTTCATTTCCTTAATGTAACGATTTTTATATTGTATATATATATCAGTATTTCTGTATAGATTTTGTAAAACAGAAACCAATTTTATGTATTCCCTGTCAGTCGTTGTGAGGATATCGTCTGCTTGTAATTAGTATATTTAAAGAAAATGAATTCTCGCCTCAGTAATAGAAAACATGATCTTCCTCGGATGTTTCAAACTCGTATGTGAAAACCTGACAGTAGGCTATTCTATCATGACAAAATTACACACTGATTTTGTTCTATCTCTTCCTGACTAGTGAAGTTGAGTTGAGACAATTGAGCGGCTTGACAGCCACAACGAGGTCTTGAGAGCCAATTGAGGTGAAATGAGGTGAGAATGAAGCAGCGCCGGAATGCAAGGGCGAGGGAAACGGGAGATTCCTGAGAAAACCCGCCGACCAGCGGCATCGTCCAGCCCGATTCCCAAATGCAAAAATCCGGGAGTGACCCGACCAGTGGTTGAACCCGGTTCGCCTTGGTGGGAGGCGAGCAGTCTAACCGCTCAGCCACCGCGGCCACTTAACTAGTGAATGACGGAACTTTTTTGGGGAAGCTGGAGACTATTGAACTGGCATATTTACAATATTTTGTGTTTGGGTATTCGTACTTTTAATAGACGAAAAATAGGTTTCGGGGAATGATAAAAAAAATATCCTGCTCATATATTTTAAAGTTCCGACATTATAGCATTTGTTCGTCAAACTTCTTAAATAAAGAACTGACGAAGAACGCTGCTCTTACATTCCAAGAATTTTGCAAGTTAAAACGGAGAATGGTTCGTTGTTACAGAGAATGGTTAATACTGTTTAAGTTAGAAGCGGAATTAGAGGAATTTGAGTATGAAAGAAAATCATGTCGAGTGGAATCTTGTGGTAGTCTCAAGCCTAACAAAGAACGAGAAGATTACTGTATTATTCGCGGGTTCGCGCTAACGAACCGTGATAGCACTTAAACGCACTTGGCCAAACAATGGAGGACAGAACCCCGCTGAAGAAGACTTTAGGAATAGCTTCACTGAGATTTTAACTAAATGCCATTCCTCCATTACCGTCTAACAATAAAGAAAAGTCCTGGGAATACAGTGATGCGGACAATGAGAGGACAATGACTCCAAAAATGGAGTCAGATGGTATTTTCAGACGATTCCCGAAGTTATCGGTTGGAAAATATTGGAAGAAATTTTATTCAGACTGTAAAGTGCCACGTCGTTAGAATGAAATCTCCCTGTTACTGCCAATTCGTAATACATTTATCAGCATGCCCTGCATCCTTAAGGGTTATGCAGCTGATAACATGTCAGTTTGAACAACTCGTGTGCCAGCAGTAGTTTGAAATATTTAATGTATGCCAGCACCGCCAAAGCTCTGTTCTTATTCCCGATTACATATGTTAAGAATATTATAACTTACGTCGACTGACAGGTATTTAAGGTGTGTGCACAAGATGATCTTACAACAGTACTAAATTTTTCACAGATCACCAAAAAAAGTCGTGAGTATCGAGACCAATTACAAATTATGTTATTTAAGTAAGTAAATGATATCGAATTTTCACTACTCGGTGGGTTCTGAGCTACGCGACTGAAATAGTAACATTTTGCACATGTGTTGTGGAAGCAGTTATTCTGACAATTTTTTCCCTTGCAAAAGAATGACTATACTGCTCAAGAAGTTTAAGCTTATGAAATAAGAAATGATACTGGTCATTTGACAGAATCCACTTTTCTGGCGCCTTATTTCAGCTTTTATATAGTACATTAGTAGTCATTAGCATGCACTTCCTGCAATTTAAACTTAAATTGCCTAATTATAAACTTGTGTTTATTCATAATTAATAATTTAAATCTACATTTTTACAAAGTTTTTTATAAAATTATTTTATCGTGAAAATAATTATTTTAGTTGTATTTGGAGTAAACTTTAATATAGTCATCAACTCATCCATAACAACCCTGCGCCATACTTCCTGCTTGTAATTTTAGCTGATCTGCAGTTTAAAAGGAAANTTATAAAATTATTTTATCGTGAAAATAATTATTTTAGTTGTATTTAGAGTAAACTTTAATATATTCATCAACTCATCCATAACAACCCTGCGCCATACTTCCTGCTTGTAATTTTAGCTGATCTGCAGTTTAAAAGGAANTTCATCAACTCATCCATAACAACCCTGCGCCATACTTCCTGCTTGTAATTTTAGCTGATCTGCAGTTTAAAAGGAAAGAAAATGAACTATTGGGAACTATACTGTGGGTCATAAAATTAGATATGGGTTTTTTTGATAAGTGCTGCAAAAATAAATAACGCTAACACCAAATAAATTAATATTTCAATATTTCTTGAATTGCAGGTTAAACAGTATCGTTGTTACCTTCTTTAGGCAATTGGTTGCTTAACAATTTATGTATATGAAATCTAATCACATCAGTGATTTGGTAACAGAGCATCACGAAAAGGGGCATAAAATAAGATCTCTATAAAGGATTATAAATAAAAAATTGCAATAAATGGGCTTTCAATTGTAGAATTTAAATGGGTTTCTAATTGTAGAATTTTATTAAATACAATGATTTGTATAAAACTCGATCAATATTATTAAGTTACGTAAAATCACTTGACAAAAATTTTTGAGAATTGTAATCTTTGGGATAGATTATCATTTTTTTACTGTCTTCAATTATTTCAATATTAAAGCCATCTTTTTATATATGACAAACTTTAATTTATTATTTGATGGTCTTATTTAAATTTAAAAAAGTGTTTTTTTATTTAAACTTTTACTAACATTTAATTTTAACAATAAATCTTAATTCTATAAGGATGTTTTGCATCTGTCCTGTCTCGTTAATTTAACAATTTTCNATTTAATTTTAACAATAAATCTTAATTCTATAAGGATGTTTTGCATCTGTCCTGTCTCGTTAATTTAACAATTTTCAGTCATGTTTCATAATTGTTTATATATTACACTTAAAGTCTAAATTAATCTCTAAAAGACGATAGTATTTAGCAACTTTACTAAAATAGTTCATTACATTATATAATGATGACATTTTCATTACCATTNATTTAATTTTAACAATAAATCTTAATTCTATAAGGATGTTTTGCATCTGTCCTGTCTCGTTAATTTAACAATTTTCTGTCATGTTTCATAATTGTTTATATATTACACTTAAAGTCTAAATTAATCTCGAAAAGACGATAGTATTTAGCAACTTTACTAAAATAGTTCATTACATTATATAATGATGACATTTTCATTACCATTCTTCATGTATCTTCATATTTGAAAGTTGTAGAAACTGTACTGACAAAGTTGGCAAACCAACTGATAAATAAAATCTGACAACATATCAAATTTATGGAAAATATCTACATTTGGTTTTTAAGAACAAATTATTCAAATTATAAAAAAAAGTTGTCTGAATTTTAATGGGTTTTTTAAACAATTATATGTTTAGCATTTAAAACATTCTGTGAATAAATTTTTAGTTTAAACTGATTAACATAACTTTTATTATCTGTTTCAAATTTATAATGATATTGAATAGATATCTATACGTTTATATTTTCGTTGATTTGCTTTATTAATCTGCAAAAAAAAAAGAAAGGAGCACTGAGTTGCTTAGACAATTTTTCTTATATAATATTTATCACCAAATATTAATTTTAACCAGAAAACATGATTAATAAAGAAATAAGCTTCTATCTTTCAATTTTCTTCTGTATTTTTAGATTTAATTTAATCATTTATATCCAAAGTCTTTAAATTTTTCGGTGTTTAAATTTTGTTTGCATGTTTTATATTAGATTAATTATTATGTCTAAAAGGTCTTAATATGTTATGTCATAATGTGATGGTCCCTCAGAATTGTTATTAACAGAATTTTAAATACTTTTGCTAGTTCGCATTTACTTCATCTTATTTTCATTTGTTTAAAGAATTAAAATTATTATTTAACACTTCCACATTAGTGTATATCTGTCTTTTTACTATTGAGCCACGGTGGTGTTAGTGGCCGGACTCCTCGCCCCCCACATAGTGAACCGGGTTCGATTCCCGGTAGGGACGCTCCTGTATCATGCAGGACGACGCTGCTGGTTGGGTTTCCTCGGGGATCTCCTGTTAATTCCACCCTTACATTCTGGTGCTGTTCCATACTTACCTTGTTTCACTCTCATCGGCTCTGAAGACCTCGATGTAANGGCAATAACAAGCACCATCTAATGCGAACATAACAAGCGCCATCTAATGGAGAGACGACTCCTCGTTGCTGGCCTATAATTATACCCTCCAAGGCTAATGGCTTTATAGGTATACTAGAGAACCATCCCCTGAGAATGCGCACTGGCACACACAGAGGGCTGTCTTTACTGGTACGATAGTTAGTATTTTTACAAGCAGCAGTGTACTGTTTTTACCCTATGTACACACTATCAACTAAAGCGTACTTGTAACGTACTCCATCATGTAATGCCTTTACAAAGATATATCATTGCAGTAGTGTATTGTTTATTGGTGTGCTTTTAATATACTAGCACATTTAATTTGGGATGTGTGTCATTGTTATCTAACAGAAATAAGAACACTGTGAATTTCATAACATACATATATATTACCATATATATTATACATTTTTTTGCAGCATACTCTCAGTACATCAAGATATACATTAATTGATACTATATATATATATATATATATATATATATATACACACAATTTTTTTCAATTAAAACACAAAGTAATAATATTTTGTCACAAAAAGTATACAATTTTTTTTTTCAATTAAAACAAAAGAAAACACACAAAGTAATATATATATAGTGTTACAAAAAATATATATAATTTTTTAAATTTTAAAAATACATAATTTTCTCTCTAGATGTTGTCGACAAGCGCGGTGAACATATATAATTCGCTATAGCCATTAGTTCTGAGTTCATCAATAATCTTTATTTTATCTCTTCGCTGACAGAAATATATCCCCTTCTCTGTAATGCAACCAGCACACGTAGTCTATTAACCAGATCGTTGGGGTCTTTAGAAAATAAGTAGCTAAATTTCACGACTCTCTTCGCAAAAGGTTCACAATACATGTCTGCATCTATGTTCTTCCATGATGGGTAGTTTGTGAGATACCTCTGAGCCAGAGTACTTGGTTCGAATTTTCGTTTATTCCGTCTCAACTTAACGTAATCGTCTTCTTCATCATCGTGTTTACGCTTTTGCTTTGCGGATGCAGTTACTTCATCATCGTCAGTAGAATATGTATATTTCGTATCATCATCATTATCATCATCATCACCACCCTCGGACTTGACTACCACACTATCGTGTTGGATAGTTGTAACATCCTCGTTTTTCATCTTACGCCTTAGCAATACATGTTTGTTGTTCACATCTTTGAACGATATGTATGGTTTGTGCTCTTCATAATACATGTTCGTAACAGGCGTATTTCTTTCTTCACAGAATGTTTTGGAACTTGATGCATGTCCGGATAGTGTTATGGGCGATGGTAAAATCAATAGTTTACACGACGAATCAGTATGGGAGTTATCCATTGTATTGCCTTGCGTCAACAAGTCCAATACTTGCTGTCCTGTGCCAAGTAAGAGACGTGTTACCTTTACATACAGCAGTATGTCTCTTTAGATTGTCACTTCTACCAAATGTCGCACCGCACAAATTACATGTTAGTATTCTGGAGGCTGGTTTCTTTTGACACTCACTCTGTTCATGTCACAGTGCATTGCAACTTTTACTGAATGTCTTGTCGCAGTAACTGCATTGTTTTCCATGTAATTGTTGAACACTTGGTAAAGTTTTGCATGTAGGCAAGCAGATAATTTTTGTTTGCATGTTCTCCACACTTTTCATCGTCTTCAAGTATATGACAACTTAAACACTTGTACTACTACTACTACTATGCAGTGCAGACTCCTCTGCTCTGCGAACTCCTCTCTTCTGCAGACTCCTCTTTTCTGCAAACTCCTCCCTTCTGCGTACACTACTACCTTCACACAGTAGTGCTTCTGTACACAATTGCTTAGCAACTATGTGGATTTCTGCGACAGTAGTGCTTCTGTACACAATTGCTTAGCAACTATGTGGATTTCTGCGACAGTAGTGCTTCTGTACACAATTGCTTAGCAACTATGTGGATTTCTGCGACAGTAGTGCTTCTGTACACAATTGCTTAGCAACTATGTGGATTTCTGCGACAGTAGTGCTTCTGTACACAATTGCTTAGCAACTATGTGGATTTCTGCGACAGTAGTGCTTCTGTACACAATTGCTTAGCAACTATGTGGATTTCTGCGGTTACTCTAATTTATACCCTCATTCTGCAGGTCGAATACGAAGTTAGGTTGTAATTTTCTCTGTAGTGGAGTATAGGGAAATAGGCAAGTGGCTGAAGTAAAATTTGTTCTCAACTACAGCTGATAAATTATATATAATGTCCAACCGGAACATATTTCACATCGTCATATGCAGACTTGGAGGTCACACTTGCGTTCTCGATGTTCTGGATAGTTGTAGCAACTTCGTTTATCACCTTACATGATAGCAGCTTATGTTTGTTGTTCGCATCTTATTACGATCTGTACAGCTCGCATCTTATTACGATCTGTACAGCTCGCACTCTTCATAGTAAATGTATACAAGACACGTAATTCCTTCTTCACACTCGGTGAAGGTTTTTGCAGGTTGTCGTACAGGACATTATTGATTGCATGTCCTCAATCTACATACGTCTATTTGCCTAGTGACCTAAGTAAATTTGTTCTCAACTGTAGCTGATGTATCTTATGTAATGTCCAACCGGCACCCTTTCCCATATATTCTTCTTCCTCGTAACAAATTTTCTGTATACTAGCTTCATCGCTATCTTCAATTTCATGTGTGTTATACAGAGGCACATTCGAGATCTTGAAGACTCTCTCACTATATTCATCTTCATGTGGTTCTGGTTTGGTATATTTACAATCCAACCATATATTATATTTTAATGCACCTTCTTTTTCCATCTCGCTTGTAAGTTGATCTACAATATTCGGTTTCATATGCTTAAGATATGTACAAATATTGTCCACCATGTCTGATGAATAAGATGCAACTTATGTCTTCATAAGACCTCAGAATGCAAATTCTTTCAGTATGAATCCATTCTCATTTGATAAGTTTACAGCAGATACAGGTGTAGGTGCTTTATATGTACACATTTTGACATGTTTGTAATACGACTCGCGACATAGCTTTACCTGATGGACGTGGATTTCGAGTTGCATGCTGTCTGGAATACCTGTTACTTCAAAACATGAGAATTCACGACCACACTTATATCAACAAGTTGTATAGTAAGCCCATTGCGTCTTCTTCAAACTTTTTCCAGATTTTCCGTATTCACGAGCACTGCTACTTTTACTTAAGGTCTTGCTGCAGTAGTTACATTTAAATATTGATGCCTGTGGTGAACTGTTCATGTCCAGGTCTGATGTTGACGATGATGGTGACAGTGCACCGGTATCCAATGCAGCCTTCACATGTTTTTTCAGATGTAGGCAATACACTACTTCTCTTGGCTGATGCAGGAGAGAGTCCCTCACATGATGCAAGACATGTTTTTAAGTTATCACGTCGTCCAAATTGAGACTTACACTGTTCATGTGTTAAGCTAGATTACTTCTTGTTCATAGAACGAGCAGTTTCGTGACGACGAGCATTACAGCTGCTAGTAAATGGTTTCTTGCAGAAACAGCACAACTGGCTTTCTGACGTATTTTCCATCTTTGCTCGAGACGATGTATACTCTTCGAAATTCGAATAACAACTAAGGCGATTCCACCAATTTCACACATATATATGTGCATATCTTCTTATTTCATCAGTGGGATTTAAGCTTTTTTTATGTGTTCTGTAAGTGTATATTCAGCTAACGCCTCTCCACCGCTACACGCCGTTTTACATCTGCCTAGACGATGTGCGTCGCTACTTTTACTAAAGATCTTACCGCATTTGCGACAATGTTTCCTGCATGTTGGTGAAGGATTGTGTTCATTGTTCACATAAAGGTCAGAAGTTGGTGATGAAGGTGTAGCAATACTTTGTACAGCAGAAACCTGATCGTCACAATTTTGTAACGTTGACAATGCACTATGTTGCTTAGCATGTAGAGAAACAAGGTCTTTGCACTTTTTCATATGTATGTTTAAACTGTCTATACAAGTTAACATACCTTGGCATATATGACATCGATAGCCTGTGCTATGAGGATTCAGCTTGCATTTATACTTTATATGTGTCTTTGCATTGCAGGTGCAAATGTACTGTTACAGTAGTGGCATGGATGTCTAGGAGATGTGACTGTTCCAGCCATTGTTTTCATAGTAGGGTAAATTGGCTTTAATGATGTTGATGGTTCGGATTTTTTTCTTTTGCGGATATCTTCCCATCAAAAGTTTGCTCTATTCTCAGCAAATACTGATTGACCTGTGTAGGAAGGTGAGCTTTGCATGTTGCGCTATGCCTTTTTAAGCTAATGAGTCTTCGAAAATATGATTTCCATTTTTCACATGATAAGATAATACATTTCCTATTTTTTTGGCAACCAGTCTCGTGTCGGCGAGCATTGCAACTTTGAGAAAAAGTCTTCTTACAGTAACGACATAAATGACTTTCCCGATTATTTCCCATCGTAGAAAAAACAGCTCTGTTCACTTCTCGAAGTCTGAATAGCAACTGAGTAGGTCAATATATCCTATACTAATATATACACATACAGATTAAATGGTGGTGACCTTTATGTCAGCTTTGATAGTGTCGAGACGCTTTCGAGACATGTTAGGCTTCGTTATCATTGTGTGCGACAGCGCCCTTTATGTTAGTCCTGCGAGAGCCTCGCGTAAACTGTTAGACTCCTTTATGCGTGGTGGTGTTCTCTCTTTATTACGGCGGTAGCTTACATTTATGCTTTTATATGTCTCTTCGCATTGTAAGCATATGAAAATGATATGTTACAGTAGTGATGTGACTGTTTCTGCCATTGTTTTCATAGTAGTGTGCGTTATCTTTAATACTTTATCATTGTGTATGGTTGGGAAGACTCTTAGATAACCCTCGCGCATATGTTTGGGAAGACCCTGAGATAACTCTCCCGGCTTTGCCTGCAAGAGCGTGATGTATATCTTGTTGGAAGGACTTTCGGAATATCTAGTAATGAATATGTATTTTTTTCCCCTTTGGCCTAACTTACTCGGTCAATCTTTGTTTGCATGTGTTGATGAAATATAAAAAGTTACGAGAACATCTCGTAGCCGATCAGGCATGTAGTCCTTTCGTAATGTTGGGAGTGATGTCTATAAATAATTTTTTTGCGATCGCATCTTAAACGAGACGGATATTAGGCACAACTAGCGCGTAAATGCTTATGTGATAATTGCCAAGGGTGTGTATCATAAACAAATCGGAACCTGCTATGCTTATACTATGTGAGACGTTACATGATAGGAGGGTAATGACTACAAACATTCTTCAGCCATGGTGAATGATACTAACTTGTCAATGTTGATATCTTTAGCCTTGCGTAGCCAATCAGAGACGAGAGCATCTCGCAGCATGTTAGGTAAAATCCCTCAATCTCCCATTGGCAAAAAAAAAGGGGGTCACATAATGAAGGGTCATTGCAGCATATGTATAAACGAATTTCTCGAGGGAGTCGCCGAAACCCCGCACCTCGTGGTTGTAGCAAACAATTAATAATACTATAAATAGTTTAACTATTTCCGAAACTCTCTCCGGCTGGAGTGTGTGTACAACGACTTTCTAAGCATTATATCGGTTAGTATCTTGTTATGTGTCGTGGGAGCAAGACCTATAATGGACAGGGGTCTGCTGTACGTGTGTGTATGTGAGTGTTTAAATTTTTTTTGCGTAGTGACTGACGTTGTTAGCATACAGCATATATAAAACTTATTTCTCGGGAGGAGTCGCGCAGAGCTTCCTCTTTGGTGTAACTTACTTGGCTAATCTTTGTTTTCATGTGTTGATGAGTCTGCTGTATGTGTGTGTATGTAAGTGCATACATGAATTTTGCATACTGACGACGTGAGCGTATATCATATCTAAAACGTATTTCACGGGAGGAGCCGTGCAGAGCTTTCCCATTTGGTGTAACATACACTTCTTCGTAGTGTTCGGTGTCATCCTTTATGTTAGGTATCGTGCATCGTTGAAGTGTTTGGCGCCATCCTTTATCTTAAAATACCCGCGCTGTTGAAGTGTATGGTAGCGGCCTTTATGTTATGCTGCGCATGCTTCGTCGCACTGTTCTGCATCGCCCTTTATGTTAGGTGGTGTGCATCGTTGAAGTGTTCGGCGCCACCCTTTTATATTAAAATGCATGTGTCGTTGAAGTGTATGGTAGTGCCCTTTATGATATGCCACACGCGCTTCGTCACAGTGTTCGGTGTCACCCTTTATGTTAGGGTGTGTGCGTCGTTGAAGTGTTCGGCATCATCCTCTATATTAAAATGCCCGCATCATTGAAGTGTACGGTAGCACCCTTTATGTTATGCTGCGCGCACTTCATCGCAGTGTTCGATGTCGCCCTTTGTTAGGGTGTGTGCGTCCTTGAAGTGTTCGGCGCCACCCTTTATATTAAAATGGCAGCGTCTTTGAAGTGTACGGTAGTGCATTTTATGTTATGCTTCGCGTGCTTCGTCACAGTGTTCAGTGTCGCCTTTTATGTTAGGTGGCGTGCATCGTTGAAGTGTTCGGCACCACCCTTTTTACTAAAATATATCCGCGTCGTTGAAGTGTACGGTAGCGCCCTTTATGTTATGCCGCACGTGCTTCATCGTAGTATTCGACGTCACCCTTTGTTAGGGTGCGTGCATCGTTGAAGTGTTCGGTGCCACCCTTTATATTGGGAAAGCGGTATTATCATGGTGTGGTTATANTAGGGTGCGTGCATCGTTGAAGTGTTCGGTGCCACCCTTTATATTGGGAAAGCGGTATTATCATGGTGTGGTTATAATTTTTTTCAGTTAGCATGTATTATAAAGTAGTAATAATTTTTTTTGCAAATTAAATTCAATTATGTTGGTAAGAAAATCAACATATTAATTTTTGTTGTTTTAAAATTATATTTGTAATAATGAATTGTTGATTATCACTTCTTGTGACAGCATCTTCAACCAATTACTACAATGACACAAATTTGATTAGCATAAAGTTTTTTGCATAAATCATTTAAATAATATGTGCATCCTATTAAATAGTTTCTCCCCTACCGAGTGTATTCTATTAATAAGCTACCTGGAGCATTAAATTTAAATAATCTAGAAGAAAAATTACTTAAAGCAAAACCGTCCATGCATTTTCCACTGCCTAACACGTTAAAAACTCATTTTGATCACTAACCCGGTCGCCTGCTATACGCGACGGCGCTGCTCCTAAAGTTCCTTTGCATCTCTGATAAAACACAGCCGCGACCGACTCTTTGAACTCATGGACTCACGAGAACTTTCCATTTGGAATGTGTGATTTCCGTGGAACCCGAATGCCAGAAAGGTTTTTACTTACCTGAGAAGCCGGCCAACCAACAGCAGAGCACTGCTCCAGATTCCATTCATTCAATTTCGCCCGTCTGGCCTCCGGAACTGAGACAGCCCAACTACCAGAACGTGACGACACCTTCCCACCAGTGGTGGATTTGTTTCTAATTTTATTTATGTTGATTTTTTTATTTCAGCTCTAAAATAAGTTCATCCTGCCCGGGAACAGCAGAACCATGGCGAATGCCAAATGCCGTCTATTTTTAGAAACAATCTCTAGTTGGCCACAACTTAACTTAATAATTTATTGGCTTACATTTCCGATATTTTATTTTGAATTTGGTTTTTACATTTTTCTTTACATATATGGNTAGGGTGCGTGCATCGTTGAAGTGTTCGGTGCCACCCTTTATATTGGGAAAGCGGTATTATCATGGTGTGGTTATATTTTTTTTCAGTTAGCATGTATTATAAAGTAGTAATAATTTTTTTTGCAAATTAAATTCAGTTATGTTGGTAAGAAAATCAACATATTAATTTTTGTTGTTTTAAAATTATATTTGTAATAATGAATTGTTGATTATCACTTCTTGTGACAGCATCTTCAACCAATTACCACAATGACACACAAATTTGATTAGCATAAAGTTTTTTGCATAAATTATTTAAATAATATGTGCATCCTATTAAATAGTTTCTCCCCTACCGTGTGTATTCAATTAATAAGCTACCTGGAGCATTAAATTTAAATAATCTAGAAGAAAAATTACTTAAAGCAAAACCGTCCATGCATTTTCCACTGCCTAACACGTTAAAAACTCATTTTGATCACTAACCCGGTCGCCTGCTATACGCGACGGCGCTGCTCCTAAAGTTCCTTTGCATCTCTGATAAAACACAGCCGCGACCGACTCTTTGAACTCATGGACTCACGAGAACTTTCCATTTGGAATGTGTGATTTCCGTGGAACCCGAATGCCAGAAAGGTTTTTACTTACCTGAGAAGCCGGCCAACCAACAGCAGAGCACTGCTCCAGATTCCATTCATTCAATTTCGCCCGTCTGGCCTCCGGAACTGAGACAGCCCAACTACCAGAACGTGACGACACCTTCCCACCAGTGGTGGATTTGTTTCTAATTTTATTTATGTTGATTTTTTTATTTCAGCTCTAAAATAAGTTCATCCTGCCCGGGAACAGCAGAACCATGGCGAATGCCAAATGCCGTATATTTTTAGAAACAATCTCTAGTTGGCCACAACTTACCTTAATAATTTATTGGCTTACATTTCCGATATTTTATTTTGAATTTGGTTTTTACATTTTTCTTTACATATATGGNCCTTAATAATTTATTGGCTTACATTTCCGATATTTTATTTTGAATTTGGTTTTTACATTTTTCTTTACATATATGGAAATATTCATTTTTTGTATAGGGATGTTTTAAAACACTATTTAAATTTATAATTTCTTCTTGGCGCATTTTACGCATTTTTGCTTTATTTTCTTTACTGTAAACTAATTCATCAAGTTTTTTTAAACTTTTTGGAAGTATTTTTTTAAAAGCATTTCTCACACTCTTAGAGTACTTTTTCAAGAAATGTATCTATATGTTTTGATATGGTAAGCCTATTGTTTTTATTTGATTAAAAATTATTCGTTTTTGTATAATTTTTATTACATTATCTTGGGTATCCATTTTACAATATTTGTAAGTGTATATATGTTTATTTGCAAGTGTCTTGAAAAAATTTAGTATTAATTTTGACATCTTTTTTACACTTTTAATTAAAACTTTTAATGTAATTTTTATTTTACGTATTNAAAATTTAGTATTAATTTTGACATCTTTTTTACACTTTTAATTAAAACTTTTAATGTAATTTTTATTTTACGTATTTAGCTGTGTTATATTATTTGTAAGCAATATAATATTAAGTAATGCATTAAAACTATTTTCTTTTTATTTATAACTTAAATTTGAGAGTACATTCACAAATTTTTTTATAAATAGTAGGTCGATTGCTCGTAAAATTGAATAGTTAGGTCTCAAGCATTAAACATGATATGTAAAGNAAAATTTAGTATTAATTTTGACATCTTTTTTACACTTTTAATTAAAACTTTTAATGTAATTTTTATTTTACGTATTCAGCTGTGTTATATTATTTGTAAGCAATATAATATTAAGTAATGCATTAAAACTATTTTCTTTTTATTTATAACTTAAATTTGAGAGTACATTCACAAATTTTTTATAAATAGTAGGTCGATTGCTCGTAAAATTGAATAGTTAGGTCTCAAGCATTAAACATGATATGTATAGNATTTTTTATAAATAGTAGGTCGATTGCTCGTAAAATTGAATAGTTAGGTCTCAAGCATTAAACATGATATGTATAGCTTATTTCATGTAAAATTTCAAATATAACCAAACCAATGTATTTAAAAATATTTGAATGAGCAAACGTACAAAAATTTAGTATCAAAAAGTTAATTTTATATTTAAAAATTGTGATTAAAATATAGCTAAGATGTCAAATATTGCCCGTCAATAAAATATGTCAAGTGTAAATGTTACTTCAAGTATGTGTTTCCATTATAATTTGTTCAAAATACTTCAAGAGGTATTACGTAAAGCAAAAATTATATTTATATTGTAATTGTTAACTCGCTTTGTACTGTATGGGTGTGTGTTTTGCGTGTGTGTAAAATAGGAAATACGTATGTTAAAACAAAATAAAATTAAGTATTTTAAGTAAAGCCTTATAAAATGTGCAATGCAGATCAGAGTTGATATTTTTATTTATTTTCATTTAAAAACGCAAGCTTGATAATGTGACACCAACATGTTCGAAGTAAATATTGCAAAAAGAATACTAGTTACTTTTCCTTGTGTGATGTTTGGCCTAATACTAGCAGGTTATTATTTTTAATTCTGTAATCTCATATTTAAAAAAATAATGCAACAGGCATGTTTTATAATTGTATCAACCAATTATCATACAGCATCAAATATTTCATTAAAACAGTCTTAGATCGACTAGTACCCACTTAGCTACAAACAAACACCGTAAATTAACTAATTAAAAATTTGTACCCTCATAGTTCATAGATTGGTCNGTACCCACTTAGCTACAAACAAACACCGTAAATTAACTAATTAAAAATTTGTACCCTCATAGTTCATAGATTGGTCAGCCTTCAGAGGAATCCATAGTTGACCATTTTAACCGCTTCAGTGTTATGTCTGTTCATAAAGAAGCTTTGCTGCAGGCCATTCCAAGGGCAATATGCATTCCTGGAGAGCTGAATTTATCGCATATTATATCTGTAATGGTAGAATATTATTACAAGTGATTTAAGCCAATGAATTAAACATACAGATACCAACTTGTACTTTTCTCGATTTTCCCTTAAGGAAACTGCGCAAGAAAGACCTAAATGTGCTGGTTTTAACAATTTTCACTGTATTTTTTTATTTTACAATTTTAATACGATAAAAGTAAAAATGTATAACTGTGGATGATTATTTTTATCTTTTAGGGGGGCAGGGGAAAATCTTATTCCCAGAACAATATTTACTAAGATACGCATAAAGACCCAAACACTGATTTCTCAGACACTATTTTAGTTGAGTTCCCTTAAAGCCTACAGCAGTCTTCGAATATAGCAACTTCATCAAAAAAGCATTACATGGTTATCAAGCATAGCATAGCCATAAGCATAACATAGTCATAAAGTATAGCATAACCTTAAAGTATAACATACTCATAAAGCATAGCATACCCTTAAAACATAACATAGACATTAAGCATAACACAGTCATCAAGCATAGCATAATCTTAAAGCATAACATAGTCATAAAGCATAGCGTACACTTAAAACATAACATAGACATTAAGCAAAACACAGTCATCATGCATAGAATAGCCATCAAACTTACGCCATCAAACTTACGCCATCAAACTTACGTCATCAAGCTTATTATAGTCATTAGACTTGGCATAGTCTTCACGCATGCCCCATTTTTCAAATATGCACCAAATTTATAGACAGCATCAATTACATGGCTTGTATTTCAAAACTGGCCATATGCCGCCTTGGACGCTTGGCTAGTGTTCTTGTGATCCTGGGGTATGCGTGAAGGCTAATTGCAAGCCTGATGACTATAGTAAGCTTAATGGCTATGTTATGCTTGATGACAGTGTTATGCTTGATTTTCGCATATGAGAAATGTGGTAGATGTTGCCATTGGCCTGTGATTATTTTAGGGACAATCTCTTTTTCCCCGCTCACGCATTCCACCATCTTCACCCCATTTCTAAAATATTTTTCAAACCTCTCATGGCCTAATGTTTATACATTTATTTTTCAGAATTCATGTTGATGGTGAAATATCTCCCCTAAAAAACTCCCCCATCCCACGTGACTTACTAAAGTTTGGTTATGGGTTCCATTCTTAAGTTATTAGTAGTATGCTTAAATGGTAGATACCAAATTTTACTAGCAGTTTATCATAATTGATTCGTTAATGGGTGAAAGTTCATAATTTTCTTTTCTCTACATGTGAAATGTATTCTGAGCTTGTTTTCTTTCTTTGCTTGCAGATAGCCTGTGTTCGCGGACTTCGCTACTCACCTGGACAATTATTCACATCCCACTGTGATTCAAGACTCCATTGTTAACCTTTCGAATGCAGATAAATAGTGGTGGTAGTGACGAAGTGTATTCGAAAGACAAACTATAAATAAGCTTTCCTGAAATATATAAAAAGCTAGATTCGGGACAGTCACTTAACACACGAGCACCTGTAGGAATTGGCAAGTAAAAAATTTGCACCAGCTGTGGAATCGTATTCAAAATAAACATTGTAATGAATATCACTGATGAACAACTTAGTGTTCCTGGCATACCACAAACCAGTGCAGCTCCGATATGTGCTGGCGGTGGGGTGTGGCGTCTACTGTAAGTTGGCAGCGTTCAGGAAGTCGTTGGTCGCTCTCGCATCCACGCGCTGGCAGCAGCTTCTCGACGATGGCCCGGCCAGCGAGGTTGTGAAGGCGAGCTCCAGCCCGCACGATGGACAACAACACGCTGTACGTGAACGGCACCTATTACGCCGCGTCCGACAGCGAGGACAGGAACGCCATCCTCTTCCAGTTCGTGACCAACGGCGTGCTGCTCAATGCCATCGGAGTGCTGGGCGTCTTCGGCAACGTCATCTCCATGATCATCCTGTCGCGGCCACAGATGAAGTGTTCCATCAACTACCTGCTTATCGGCCTGGCGAGGTGCGACACGGTGCTCATCATCACCTCCGTGCTGCTCTTCGGCCTGCCCGCCATCTTCACATACACCGGCCTCCTCTTCACCTACTTCTTCAAGGTGTACCCACACATCGCGCCCTACGTCTTCCCTCTCGCCCTCATCGCGCAGACCGTCTCCGTCTACCTGACCCTGACGGTGACCTTGGAGAGGTTCGTCGCCGTGTGCCATCCCCTGCAGGCGCGATCGCTCTGCACGTATGGCAGGGCGCGTGTCTACGTGCTCGTCATCATCGTCTTCTCGACGCTCTACAACCTGCCCAGGTTCTGGGATGTCCGCGTCAGCTACCTGGGCTTCGACCTCAAGCACAACACCACCCTGTACGGCGTCGAGCCGTCGGGCATGCGCAGCAACCCCTACTACGTCAAGATCTACGTGCACTGGCTCTACCTCGTCTTCATGTACTTCCTGCCCTTCAGCTGCCTGGCGCTCTTCAACGCCGCCATATACCGCCAGGTGAGTGCCTCTACCTACACTGAGAAAAATATGGTTGCAGGAAGAACCTTCTCGACTGTTAAAATAGGGACATCCATCTGATAAAACTGCAAATACATATTCTTGAATAATAGTTACTGATGTTTCTAGTGTTAAAAGTATTATTTGAATAGTTAATATAACTAATAATATATTTGATGATACTCTTATTGATGTATTTCCTAGTCATTTATTTTTTGTAATTATAATTTATTATATAGTTAAAGTTTTATTGTTCTTATTTGTTTTGGTATTTCATGTGAATTAATGTTTTTTGTAATAGTTTGTTTGTGCTAAGAAGGTTTTTCTTTTTTTTTAAGTAGATATTTTGTTGTACCTTGTTGATAGGTTGTTGGTACCATCTCAATATTGTTAACATTGATAGTAATGCCAATAGAACTCTTCGTTGTATTCCTGTATGTTATTGTTTGCTGCTGTACACATAGAACACTAAGTTTCCTACTGCAACACAGGTACTACCTCCAACAGAACAACTTCAACAATATTTTGATTGTTCCCTCGACAACTAATATTTTAGTATCCCAACAGAATTATTTTTTTGCTGCTACCCTCAAACTTGATTGGAGAACTGTTCAATACTAGCAATAGAACATTCTGTTAGGTTGTTGTGGAAAAATCCAAATATTTTTTCAGTTATTCTGTTGCTGTAAAAACCATGCGTACAGAAGCAAATAAAATCACAGACAGGAATACGACAGACAGTTCTGTTGACATTGATATATGTTAACCATATTTAGATGTTACCTACAACCCACCAGATAACTGTCCCTATTTTAACATCCTATATGGCTCCTACAATCATATCTATATCTCAGTATACTTCTACTATTTATCTCACTCATTCTATAGTCTATTCGCAACAGGCNCTCCTACAATCATATCTATATCTCAGTATACTTCTACTATTTATCTCACTCATTCTATAGTCTATTCGCAACAGGCCGGTGTGCAGGGTTTTAAAATTGGGGGTGTCGTTCTGGTAAGGACAAAGCTATATCAACTCTACCTTCAGTTTCATAACGAAAATAATTTCTTGGCACATCCCATTTATAAATTTATTCAAGGGACAACCCAGCAGCATCAATTTTTAGAAGCTAAATAAAATTGCGGTTAGCACAGTTTTTGTTATGGTATATATTTTTGTTTTATCTCTTGCATTTTCATGGGAGGAGTTTCCCCCAAAACCCTTCCCATGCGCACTGCTCTGATTCACAGTATCTTCACACTTTTTGAATCAATTTTTTTTNAGTTTCCCCCAAAACCCTTCCCATGCGCACTGCTCTGATTCACAGTATCTTCACACTTTTTGAATCAATTTTTTTTTTAAATACCCCTGTGAAACGTGTTTGGTTCCCCTGTGAAACGTGTTTGGTGGTTTCCTGAATATGTCTTGTGTCACAAGCGTTTTATGCTTCTGTTGACATACAAGTATCTCATTTTTGGTTAAGTTGAACTTTTACTTGTATTTTATCTATAATATTTCATTTACAATTAGTATTAATATAAACAGAGATAAAATAGGCGTGTTGGTAATGCCTAGTAATAAATATCTCTCATGCAAAATATAAATAAACTGAGTGCGCACAAATTCAGTGCGTTGTAAGTTTGGTGTCATTTTCATACATTTAATNTTGGTAATGCCTAGTAATAAATATCTCTCATGCAAAATATAAATAAACTGAGTGCGCACAAATTCAGTGCGTTGTAATTTTGGTGTCATTTTCTAGATTTAAGTAAACTTTGTTTGCATAAGGTGGAAGAACAGCCTGAAAGTAGAACTTCAGCTGGGTTTTGGAAAAGTTGGAAGTTATCATTAATGAACTATAACCGGAATTGTACATTTACATTTGCAGCCTATATCATAAATGACGAGACATACACTACATCAGGCAAAAGCGGACTTTCAGTTTAAGGGGCGTCATTTTCCCCCACTGTGCAGGTGCAGCTCTAAACTATAAATTCGAGGCTAAGGAGAGGCACTGTCTCATCATAGTTTTAGGAAACCATATAAGATTAATGAAACCTGTATTTTAAACAATTATGCTATTTCATATATGTATAAAACATACATTCTACGTAAGAGATTTACAAATATTATGTGTAAACTATATTTTTTTTTACAGATACTCTATCTGTGTGTGTATAAAGGGTGATTCTATAATCATGGGAAAAACATTGAGGGGTGGTAGAGCTCACTAAAACAAACAATTATTGGATAGGAATATATGGGTGGAAGTGACGCGTTGAGGCACAAACACAAAAACATAACACATTAACGGAAACATAAAATGTTCATTAGCAGCATACTTAACGAGTGATTCCGTACATAAAATGTTAAAACCGTTGCTGGAAATGCACCCACCAACAGTCACGCATGCTTGGCGACCTCTACATATGGAGTGATTGGCTGACAATGGTGGCGTGCGTGAAATACCCGGCGTATTTGAATCTGTTCGCCAATCACTCCACCGACGCTACAAAGCTTGCATTATTGTCGGTAGTAGCAATTTTGAGCAATTATTATAAACATTTCTGTAAAAAGGCATTTTGTGGTGACGTTGTAAATAAGCAATGTGTTGCATTTAATGTTATTATTTTATGTTTATGTCTCAATGCGTCACTCCCGCCCATATATTCCTATACAATAATTGTTTGTTTTAGTGAGCTCTACCACCCCTCAATGTTTGTCCCATGATTTTAGAATCATCCTATATATATATATATATAATTCATAATGAGTAAAAATCATGTTGAAATGTTCCAAAGGAATATGTATATATGAAGTATATAAGATGTTCCCATTTACATTTAATGTATGGCTAACGTACTTGCAATATGTAGTATGACCATGCAAAAAATATTGGATTTTTGATTAACAATTTTAACTGAAAATTATTCCTCTTTACAAATACTCATTTCATCCACTTCTCAACACATCATATGAAATATTTTGCTTGCCGAATATGAGGTCGACAGTCCATCATGCTAAGCTCTAGTCCAATGTTTATTTGTTGGTTGCCTATTTTTGATGGTCATATATTATACACAGGCTCATAGCTTTCAGTTAGACATTTCATTCTCACGCATGGTTACCTATACATAAAACATAAATGTACTGGATGTAACAACCGACATAAATATAGAGTCGACACCAAACTGATATATAGATATTGAATGAAGATATATTATACATAATTTCATAGCTTTTCATAATACTTCTCATTCTCAGTAATGATATACATAAAATATACATACTTGATATGAAGTCGATATGGATGTAAATTCAGCATGTAACTCTTTTATGTATCATTATATATTTTTAAAAAATTTATACATTACACCCCCGGTGGGAGACTGCCACAACTCAAAAAGCAGAAGTTTTCAGGAGAAACAATTAAAGATTTTGAGTCAATAGAGAAAAAAACTAAATACTACTTAAAGGAAAGTAAAATGAATGCATTATGAACTTCTATCATTGTTAAGTACTATGCCATAAAATACATAGCCCTTTGGTGGATTATGTAAATGCATTTTAATCCAGAAATTTTTTTTTTAACTGTGGCAGTTTTCCACTAAGTACTTTTAAAAGTAATAAGAGTTACGACAGGCATGTTAGCATAATTTGTCATTAATTTTGTGACTATTTATTTGTTTGTTTGCATATTTACTGATAAATCATTTTTTGGTTGGAAGTATCACTTTTATAGTTAGAATGTATTGTACACTGGTTCACAACTTCCACTTTTCATCTCTGTTGCAAAGAAAAACTATTGATTGGCACTGTTATTGTTTTCAATAACCAAACGTCTATAATACTGGTGATACACAGACGGTATATGGTAAGCATCACATAATGAGACCAAATTCTCCTTCTTGGCTTCAGATAGGCCAGGTGACTGCTCATAAGCTTTTTGCAAGTGGAAGGATCCTATCAGAGGACGGCCTCTTTGCCGTTGCCTTGTGTTGACCCACCGGAACACTTCAACATAAGACGTTTTATATTCTTTAATGAATGGTGCATCCTTTCGTACTTGTCATTACCCTGATGTCATTCCATAAAACTTATTCTCCTTGCTCATTCATGTTGAAGTTGCTACCTATTTGACTAATTAGGNTACCCTGATGTCATTCCATAAAACTTATTCTCCTTGCTCATTCATGTTGAAGTTGCTACCTATTTGACTAATTAGGCGCTTCAAGTCACAAAAATCATCTGTTGCCATCGGCTTCACTTTGAATGGATTTCCAGTCTTCTTAGAAGTTTGTATTACTGTTGCCCATTGTGCAGGCACAAAAAAAGAGTGCAGATTTCCGTGCCATTTTCTTCTGTTCTTCAATTACACTGTGAACTGAATAGTCTTCATTTTGTCCATGACCTACTGTGAGGACCTTGTGTGTTATAGAAGGAATGGTCAGTGTTTCTTCTAACACCACCTGCAAGTATCGTGGTGCTATATATTTGTTTGTATTATGACCACAACCGTTATCAAAATAAAATATGTCAAGTGGTCCTGTACAGCGTACTTTCAGCAACTAACGTTCACAGGATCCAGTTTTGTTGGAACCTATTCTTCCTATGGTCTCATCCCAAACAAAACAAAAATAATCACAAGTGCCTAAGAATTACACAGTGAAATTGTAAACAGACAGCCTTCTTTTGTAATACAAGGAAGAAGCATTTCCTTCAGGAGCATTTAGAACTGCCTGTAAATCATAACAGACTGTTATACATTAATTTTCAATACCAGCCAGTATGTCCATTTATTTCTCCTCTCTACTATTTCATATGCAGTCTATGTGCTACTACTTCCAGGTAATAAAACTGCCACAACTGAGAAGAGGCAGTTTACTTGTATTTAAGTTGTCAGATGAAATNGCTACTACTTCCAGGTAATAAAACTGCCACAACTGAGAAGAGGCAGTTTACTTGTATTTAAGTTGTCAGATGAAATGCTGTGAGAATAAAATTGACTTAGGTGCTTAAGAATTGCTATTTTTACTTTTTCGGGACACGGCCTTGCTAACGGACGTTTATATGCACCAGATAACTCCAACTTCACTTTTTTTTAGTTGTGGCAGTCTTCTTCCAAGGGTGCGATATTATAATATTATATATTATATATGCACTATATGTAATATATATTATATGTATTTGTTATGTATACATTATTATACTATATATTATTACATATTATTCTCTGATGAAAAATNGCTACTACTTCCAGGTAATAAAACTGCCACAACTGAGAAGAGGCAGTTTACTTGTATTTAAGTTGTCAGATGAAATTCTGTGAGAATAAAATTGACTTAGGTGCTTAAGAATTGCTATTTTTACTTTTTCGGGACACGGCCTTGCTAACGGACGTTTATATGCACCAGATAACTCCAACTTCACTTTTTTTTAGTTGTGGCAGTCTTCCTCCAAGGGTGCGATATTATAATATTATATATTATATATGCACTATATGTAATATATATATTATATGTATTTGTTATGTATACATTATTATACTATATATTATTACATATTATTCTCTGATGAAAAATTAAAAATGAACACCCGGACGCATTGGTCCCACATGAATGGAGGTTGTATTACTGTATATGATAATGATCAGAGGGTGGTTCACCTATGGACAGAGGCTACAGAGTATCTTGAACAACAATGTCAGTATATTGTGTAGCCGCCTTTAGTAAAGATGCAGTCCTGCAGTCGTGCGTAGAGACGATCATGAAGGTATCGGATGTCATCTTGGGGAACAGTGTTCCACGCTAATTCACCTGTTACAATTGGTAGAGGTTTGTTGCCAGTATTGCAGACCACACCAAACGCCGCCCCATCATGTCCCACGCATATTTAATGAAGGACAGTTTGGGTTATCGTGCTGGCCAGGGGAGTTGACGAGCACCTTCAAGAGCGCATTGGGTAACACGAGATGTGTATGCACGGGTATTGTCCTGCTGGAAGAGGACATCTCCTTGGCGTTGTNAAGAGCGCATTGGGTAACACGAGATGTGTATGCACGGGTATTGTCCTGCTGGAAGAGGACATCTCCTTGGCGTTGTAGGAACGGTAACAAAATGGGCTAGATGATGTTCTAGATGATGTTCACTGTCCAGTGTTCCCTCAATAAACACCAGAGGCGTAAGGTCATTGTAGGCTATCCCCCCTCCCCCCAGATAATGGTGCCAGGACGCCGCACTCGCGATTGTCCGTCACTGGCGCCAAGGCACAATCTGCTCTCATCAATCACTAAACACAACCCCGCACTATTCATCCCTCCAGTTGCGTCGTTCGCGACACCATCCAAGGCGGGCTGCCCCTCGGATGAGAGGAAGCCTGGCGAAAGGCACCCTTGATCGTAGCTCAGCATCCAGCGCAAACAGTTGGTGATGGTTCTAGCTGACACGCTGGGTGCAACAGAGGCCCTAATATGTGCGGCGGTCACCGTGCGATCAGCAATGGCTGCTCGTCTGATGCGGTGGTCCATGCGGGAATCCGTATGCTGCTGTCCGGAACCAGGTTGATGATTATGAGCACCATCGTTGGATCAAAAGCACTACCCATGATGCATAGCGGACACTTCACGTCCTACGCGTTGGACAATTCTTCGGAAGGACCATCCAGCCTCCCTCAGGCCCACAATACGACCTCGTTCAAAGTCCGTTAATTGCATTAAGTGTGGTTTTGTATGCCGTCGAGGCATGTCTACAATGCTTACTACACACAGGCCGATGCTTGAAACAACAGACTACTCTTTCACCGAGTCAACTACAGTTGTATTGGGCTCAGCGGTGGTATGCCTAGTAAACGGTTCCTACTTTGTCCACAGCACAGCACTATTAATCATTGCATGCACTGCCCTCTATCTGTGCCCTATGCGCATATGGTGTTTCTACGTCACCGCTCTAGTGTTGTTAATTTTTCATTTTCCACCATTTAATTATTATTATACATTGTGAGTTCTGTGGGATAGAAA
The DNA here is from genome assembly GCA_002778355.1 of Clitarchus hookeri. NCBI lineage: Eukaryota > Metazoa > Arthropoda > Insecta > Phasmatodea > Phasmatidae > Clitarchus > Clitarchus hookeri. The sequence continues at coordinate 468,868 of NQII01000546.1, read as the reverse complement.
AGTTTTATGCCAGTGTTAGGGTTTTCGGGAAGGGAAGGTAATGTCCCTTGTGATCCCCTCCCCCTTTCCGAATCTGACCCTGACTATAGACATGGTAGGTAGGTAGTGACAATTGTTGACTGCGAGGTAATTAGAGACGGGGCAAGTTGCTCAGAGAAGCAGGAACGTGCAAGGGATCTGCCACGGCCTGGTAGTAAGGAACCATGCCAGCATTCGCCAGGAGTGATTTCAAGAAGCCGTGGAAAACTGAAATCAGGAAGGCAGGACCAAGAATCGAACCCAGGTCAATCCGAATGCGAGTCAGAAGGTTAACCACTGTGCCACCTCACTCTGCATTAGGCGTAGTGACTGTTGGTTAATCGACATGTAGGTGATAAGACCGTAGGCAAAACGATTGTTGGTCTAGTTCCTGTAGGTATTTTTCTGAAGTTAAGGTGTGTGCTCGAAAACCACTTTGAAAGGGTTTCATCATTCTTGCCACTCACCCGGGAAACAGGTAAATGTCAAGGAATTAGACAATTGTCAGTAAAATCACGGAAATATCAGGTAATTTGGGACACAGGAGTTAAACGTCAGGGAATTTTGTGATATGCAAACTGTATCTGGTTGTTATAAAAATGGTATATGTATGCGATATTAAAAATAAATTTTCTGAATAACAAATGCGGTTGCTTGTTTCTGTTTCTTGTAAGAGTAGACTTCAGCTAATCAGTAGCTATAACGATCCACTGCATCCCCATATTGTCGGGTTGGTCGTNTTTTTTTTTTTTTTTTTTTTTTTTTTTCTAAGATGAGAACGTCAGGGAAATATAACGGAAATTTGTAATGAAAAAAATAGTGGCAACCCTGTTTTAGGTAAAACAACCGTAAGTTATACAAATGTCTGTGAAGCTTATATTAGGCTAAACGACTTTAGGTCTAGTGCCTGTGGTTATACTGCCTGTTCGTTGCTGGAATTATTACATTTTCTCGAACAACACTTAAAATAAAATGACTGTTGAATATTTCTGGGAAAAACGTCTTATGCTGAAGTTTAAATTAGGCGAACCAGCTGTAGGTTAAATGACTTAAGTTCTATTGCCTGCTGGGGAAATGACTTAGGTGAAATGACAGCTAAGTTAGTTTTGTAGGAGAAACTAATTTAGCTCTAATTTCGCATCCCGCCACAAACTGTTAAGCAATTTTTTGGCACCTCGTTTTCCTTATCCGAATCTTCACTGTTTGGCAGTCGCTTGAAGCAGTAAAGTTCCATGCAATTTAATATGTCATGAGTAGCACTACTTTTTGTGTGATACATACAAAATTTAGATTTTGTAAAATTTAATTTTTAAAACTGTATATATTAGAAACGAAGGCGTCATTTAACTTTTGTGCTTGACTGTTCTTCAGGTTGCTGTATTAAATATTGGGTTCGTAACATTCTTATTCTGAGCAGCTCTAAATATAATAGGTTATTAAAATATTTTTTGTGTGGGTGGTGAGTGATTAAAGAGATATGGGCGACTCTTCTTAACAGCGAGGTCTTGAGAGCCGATAAGGGTGATTGAGGTGAGTATGGAGCAGCGCCGGAATGAAATGGTGGGGTAAATGGGAGATCCCGAGAAAACCCGCCGAGCAGCGGCATCGTCAGGTACGATTCCCACATGCAAACATCTGGGAGTGACCCGGTTTTCCTTGGTGGGAGGCGAGCAGGCTAACCACTCAGCCACCGCAGCCCATTGTGTGAGTGGTGATTTAGGATTTATTAGACGAGAGAGAAGGACATACAGAGAAATGCACAATGAGCTTCTTCACCAGGTCACGTCTTCTAAACTACCGGCTCGCTCACATAACTTCATTTGCAGTATCTTTATTCCTGACAGTTATTAGCCCAATAATGGATTTTCTGATTTTTTGCTTGAAAACGATTGGTATTTTCTGGATATTTGCGCGAAACTACAGGAGAAAAACTCTTCTTATCTAATTATGATGCACTTATGAAAGGCCATTTTCACAGAGAGAGTCAGACTGTTACCAGTGGTAACTATCACACGCACTCTTTAGAACAGTATCTGCCCATCGCTATATTCTATTTTATTTAGAGTTGCGTCTAGTTGAGAANTATCACACGCACTCTTTAGAACAGTATCTGCCCATCGCTATATTCTATTTTATTTAGAGTTGCGTCTAGTTGAGAATAAATTAAGTAATTTAAATTTAAAATTTCTACTATAACTCACAAATTATTGTCGATAACTTTTATTCGATTTTTCAAGATTATCAGTAAATTTGGAAAAACAAAAGAAATTAAATTGCAAAGAATATTTTTATTTAATTTATGGATACGTTTTCAACACTTCTCGAATTTCAAACACGGTGAAACGAAACATAGTGACAAAACTTTTGATAAGGTATTANGATACGTTTTCAACACTTCTCGAATTTCAAACACGGTGAAACGAAACATAGTGACAAAACTTTTGATAAGGTATTAATCAAAACCTAACTATAAACCGAAATCACTCAGAACTGACCATAAATCTAAACGGAAAATTCCATAATAGTGGGTGATACTTGACTTCGGAAAGTTTTTGCTAATTCGAGCCAAAGACGCTATACAAACGTATATATAAAATGTTTCTATGATAATCATTATGACTTCGAGTGCTCATCAGCAGAAAACTAACGAGATGCCTGGTTTAAAAGTCTTAAATACACTGTTCAACACTGGAATTGCCACAGGCAAAATTAATCAACATGCGTCAGGCTTGATTTTCTGTGCCTGCTTTTCTATACTTTAGTTCGTTTGATACAGCCTTCAGTAGGTCGTCCTACTGACTTCCCTTTTAGATCGTTAAGGAGTGTTAATTAATTGTGATGGTTTCAGCCGACACATGCAAATAGGACTTCGTATCTGTTTCCTCAGAAGATGTCCGTTTTTCAAATAATAGACACCCCCCCTCCCCCCTAAAGTGAGGCATCAAAGGGTATCATAAAACTTACTTTGGGTTTGCGCAGAAAAAGAATAGTTACAAAACTCTGATACATTTTCCCCATTTTGAAATATAGAATGCCAATTCCCAGTATGGGATTACAAAATCAATTAAAAATCTTTAATAAAATCCCATGACTTTAAAACCCCTACACAGACATTACATATAATTATTTTTTCCATAATAATTAAAAATAGAAATTNAAATCCCATGACTTTAAAACCCCTACACAGACATTACATATAATTATTTTTTCCATAATAATTAAAAATAGAAATTGCATATATTTTCATCAGAATGCAAAGCAACACCTCCCCCATACCCTCCCCATTTAAAACAGAGGAAGAGCAGTTCCTCTCCTAATAAAGTCCATGGCCTGTCTCCCAAGCAGGGGAGAACACAATCCTTTTATACAATTTTGTCGTCGTCTTCTCAAACATTTTTCGATGTTCACGGAGCAGAAACGCCCCCCGGTAGCGTCATGGCTGGTTGATATTGCGTTATCAAGGAGATGCTCGTGGTAGCGAAGGGGAAGCAAACAAAGCTTCGAAACAGCACACTAACGCCANAAATCCCATGACTTTAAAACCCCTACACAGACATTACATATAATTATTTTTTCCATAATAATTAAAAATAGAAATTACATATATTTTCATCAGAATGCAAAGCAACACCTCCCCCATACCCTCCCCATTTAAAACAGAGGAAGAGCAGTTCCTCTCCTAATAAAGTCCATGGCCTGTCTCCCAAGCAGGGGAGAACACAATCCTTTTATACAATTTTGTCGTCGTCTTCTCGAACATTTTTCGATGTTCACGGAGCAGAAACGCCCCCCGGTAGCGTCATGGCTGGTTGGTATTGCGTTATCAAGGAGATGCTCGTGGTAGCGAAGGGGAAGCAAACAAAGCTTCGAAACAGCACACTAACGCCACACACCATTTGCCGTTCAGCACTCACAGCAGCGAGATGGTCTGTCGAGTGGGTCCCTTCGCACCAAAGGTAAGCCAATGTCCACGACCCTAACATAGAAACAACAATCCAAGGCGAGGTGAACTTAGGCGAATTCTTTATGTGCATATGCCATCACAGAATCACACGATTTTGTCTACTCAAAGGGCCTCTAGTAACGCGCACAACTATGTGACAAGACATGGGACGAGGACCAAGAACAAAGAACAGCCAATAACATGTGATTAAGTGTCGTAATGGTTGTTCACGATCAAGTGAGCACTTTTGAAATCAACCTTTGAAAATTGTAACTGTCCCTGACTGTATGTATTTTAACGGGCACACTGATTACCATGTGCCCTCTTAAGTTGGTAATGAAAATGAGAAAGTAGTTCCGTGTCTTAACACTGAATTAAAAGTGTTAAGATAGCATTTGAGAATACTGAAATTATTTATTTTACTTTATGTATACGAATTAGTAAAATGGTAAAATATTTAAATTGCTAATATATTCACAGTTTTACTTGACCGACGGATGAATAAAATGACCAGGTCCATGACAATGTTAATTTTACGTATGGCAAAATTATTTGGAACGTGCGTACAAGTTGATCTTTAGCAGCACTTTCAAAAGTGCTCATTTTATTTTACCGAAAACAGCCTTCACTTACCTGTCTCTTATTTTTGAGAGATGTGAAAGTCCTAGTATTTTGTTGTAAAGTTCACATCTATGGAAATAATTCTGGCGGGTGCCGCGCATTCCAAGCCAAATGCCATTTTTCTTCTTATATGGCCTCGCTTATTTTCTTCACGATGCCGCGAACAGGGGTGTATATATGATTTATTTTTTTGNTTTTTCTTCTTATATGGCCTCGCTTATTTTCTTCACGATGCCGCGAACAGGGGTGTATATATGATTTATTTTTTTGTGGGAATGCTAAGCTAACTGAAACTTTGCAGTCGATGACACGAAGTTACAAGTAAAATTCTCTGTAGAGTCTATTTGCAGTGTCTTCACACTTTTTAAATCAAACCTTTGAAATCTTATCCTATATATTAGGTATTTTGTTATTTCCTTGATACGTTATGTATTACAAGCCTTTTATACTTCTGTTAACATAAAAGTATATTATTTTGGTTAAGTTATACTTTTAAAAACATTATAATTATAATATATCGTTCGGAATTGGTATGAAAAAAACACGGATAAAATAGGTGTGTTGGTAGTGCCGAGTAAGAAATAGTTATCACACAAAATGTTATTAAAAGGGCGCACAAATGTGGTGCGCTGTTCCATTGGTGTAATTTTTAGACTAAGTTAAGTTTTGATTGCGTGATGCGGAGGACTGATCTGTAAGTATAACTTTAGCAGGGCTTCAGAAGAGTTGAAAGCAATCGCGAATCGACTATACATACTTATTCGGAATTTGCCATTAACAATTTTAGAAACCCGTACACCGATTCTAAACTAATTGTTTTAATTATAAACAAAAACAATTTCAATTAATTTTTTTGCATTGTTCTAAAATAATTAATAACTGAAGTCAGAACAATCACGACTTCAGAACTTGAGTTCGCCTCGTGGCTGAGTAAGGAGTTACGAAAATTATTGGGCTGGATAAACTTGCATCATATTTGTATGTTCTTTAAGTAATTATTTTCACCACGAAGTTTGTTCCATGTCAGCTGGCAGGGTTTAAGTTCAGAATAAAGGCGTCTCATTCTCATGTTCCTAGCTATTTCTTATCTCTCCCTGCGTCCGCAGTTGTGGACTGGACAATCTTAGTTAAGTGACGTTCATTGTAAGGCTGTGAATATAAACCTTTTTTAATTGCATTGCAACATTCAGTGCTACAAATATTTTACAATACGTGCTAATATTCTGAACCATCCACTTTTTTATGTCATTGTTTAAATCCCCCCCCCCCCCNATATTGGCCTTCCCTTAAATACGCCCCTGGCAGCAATGTTATTATGCAATGCAATAAATGCTAGTTTAAGTAATCGTTAAATTCTCAGTGATTTTCTGCAAATTTTGGCCTGCGTGTGAGATAGGCTAAAGTAACAAACAATAAGATGACACCGAAGTTTTAAATCCTTCTCTCACAGAAAGGTGGCACGCTTCGCGTTTTAATGTCAGGGACAATGTTCTAAAATTAATACAATTTATATAGCCAAACGTTGATGACAAACACAGACGTAAGTGTAATGAACAAACAAATTTTTGACGAATCCTGATTTCGCTTTAATTAAGCTGCAGTTGCATTGAAGCCAAATAAAATTATCATCTACAAAATATTTTATGGGCATATTTTTAAGAACATGTGTTTTTTCTTTCCAACCTTTGCAAATAATAGCATTTATACAGATAACTAAAATGCTTAGCTTCATATTATAATGTAGTAAGTTAAAAATACTATCGAAGGGTAAATTTGAAAACAATTCGCCTTATTCGAAGTTCAGATAAGTGGTTGTAACTTGTCAGTGTGCGTAAAATGTTCCTTCATAGATATCTACTGGAATACTGCAAAAAATAATCTGAATACAACTATATCCAAATTTTTTTATCTGGGGTCAGCGAATCTAACGCCAGAGACAACATAAAAGACCGTACGTGCGTTTGATTTTTTATTAACTCTCATTTTGATAGAGTTATCATCAAAAAACATTTAGTAGTAACTGCTGTAAAGTGCATTCCATTTTACTCAGAAATGTCATCAACCGTTGTCAGCAGTGTTTAAAACAGCATCCGAACGCAGGNTGTCAGCAGTGTTTGAAACAGCATCCGAACGCAGCAGCTGAGAGTTGTAGCTCAAAGCTCACATGGATAAATAAGCGCACTGCTAATTTCCGATTAATTAGATTGATTGGTGTGATTGATGTGATTAATTAACTTCATTTACACTGATGTGTGTCCTTCCCCACCATATAGCAAGAGGGGTGGGTAGATTTCTCTCTCTCAAATGAACATTCGCCAGTGAAAGTTGTTGACGAGCCAAACATGTTTTTTTTTTATTTTTCCTAGATTTTGATAATATTTTACGATTTAGGGACATATCGATGATAACTTGATAGAAATACTAAATCATTTTAAAAATTACACTTACAATGTCCTCTAACGCAGATATTACAATCCTAATTGATTCGCACAAATTTCACTAATTTATTTCAACACAAAACTTTAATTCATGTAAAGTTATTATTGAAATAGCAGAAGTGGCATGTTTCAGTGTCTCTAAAACCCGACGCTAGTTTCACGTGTGCTAACTTCTGGCTATTCGGAGTTTGAAAGTTAGATGTACTGTCAAAATTGAAATACATACAGGCCGGCGGTGTAACAAATTTACAAGAAATATTCTTCATTACATTTTAGTAACTTGAATAATTATTTTGAGCTGTAGCATAACGTATCAATTATGTTCAATTGTAAACTCTGAGGAAAAAGTATATAAATTATAATTCCTATAGCTCGTTTGATTCTTTTCTGAAAAGTAATTTTCTTCCTTTGCCATATTTTCATGGGCTGTTATTTCATATCATAATGAAATCGAATGTAATACGCTTAAGTATAAAAAAAATAATAACTTTGTACTGTTGAACGAACTCAATACAGAGGGCAATATGAGGAAAAGAGCATCCGCATAAACATTTTCGGACAAAAATAAGCACTTAAATAATTTTATACAACAACATACGACACCTTCATCCCCCCATACCCCTTCTCGATCAGCCAACAATCTTCATCACTACACGATTGTATTTTTACCTCGCGTCACATATTGCAGTAAATTTGCATTTCAATCAAGATAATTCAAATCGAATGACTATGTTTATTACATATCTCATTACAATTAGTTTAATCATTCTTCAATATGCAATTAATTGAATAACATGTGAACTACAGGTTCCGACTCCTGCGATTGGATGCAGATTTATACACTACTTGTCCGACTTGAAAAATTCAACGAAGCTTTTTTGTTTTTATGCCTGTATTTAAATGTTAAATACAGGCATATAAGAAACTATGCCATATCGTATTTAACATGTAAATTCTAAAAACAACAGTCACTCAGCAGATATATTTATGCCATACTCGTTCTCTACGATATAGTAACGGGGCATAAAATATAAAGTTTCTGCAAATGCACTTTCGTATGTGCATTTAATTTCAGAAGTCATATAAAAATGTTTGATGTTTAGATGCCAAATTTCTACTCTTTTCAACGCAACAAACGATTACTGTGCAATGTAAAAATGAATATGGTGAGATTCATCCACACGGACAAAAAAGAAAATTAGTACGTGTAGTTAACGAGTATAACTGAGCACTTTTTTAAAGTTGGCGTTGGAAAAATTAAATCCTTGCCCATAATTTCGTGTATTGTAACGTAGGCACTGACAGTGGGATTTAGAGTAGCGTTGGCAGTAAATACGACAAGGAATTTTCGACTTATTGACATTTTGAAAAGGGGCTGCGGTGGTGTAATAGTCTGGCTACTCGCCTCTCGCCAAGGCGAACCGAGTTCGATTCTCGGCGAGGCCACCCGTACTTCAATATTCCGGGAACGTGGCAGACGCTGCAATTGGCCAGCGGGTTTTCTCGAAGCGCCCCCCCCNTTTCACCCTCACACCGGCGCGGCGCTCGTGACTTCTCTCTCAACTAATTTTATTTTAAACTAGCGAACCGGCCCGGCTTCGCCCGGGTACAATTGAGTTTTACAGTGATACACTTATAAATAAATTGGGAAAAGACAATTCATTTATGTGAAAACAGAATTATAAAATTATACTATGTTGACCTAGGTTTTTAACTGATTACGGCAACCCAAAAGGAAGGAAATAATTTTTACCCAATAGCCAAGAAGTAGAGTATTGTTTTGGAGTGTATCTATCGCGTAGTAACCACATTTCCGCTTTCCAGCGTCGATGTATGAAAATCAAAACGTGAGTTTCATCAATTTGTAGCTTTAGAAATAAGTGTACCTAGATACTGCTTTTTGCTCTTGGCTGAGGGATCTTAATCGATCACCAAAGTTAAGCAACGTTCCCAGCGGTACACATCGCGTAGTTACTATCTCGTAGCTATCGCGTAGTTACCACATTTCCGCTTTCCAGCGTCGATGTATGAAAATAAAAACGTGAGTTTCATCAATTTGTAGCTTTAGAAATAAGTGTACCTAGATACTGCTTTTTGCTCTTGGCTGAGGGATCTTAATCGATCACCAAAGTTAAGCAACGTTCCCAGCGGTACACATCGCGTAGTTACTATCTCGTAGCTATCGCGTAGTTACCACATTTCCGCTTTCCAGCGTCGATGTATGAAAATAAAAACGTGAGTTTCATCAATTTGTAGCTTTAGAAATAAGTGTACCTAGATACTGCTTTTTGCTCTTGGCTGAGGGATCTTAATCGATCACCAAAGTTAAGCAACGTTCCCAGCGGTACACATTTGGACGGGTGACCATTTAGTGGCATCACATCTGAGCGCTTCCGGGCTTCGGAGGCACGTCAAATATTCGGTACCGGTTGTTATCGATTGATAGCAGTCGTTAAGCCATTTCAGAGGTCCTTGGGCGGCCTGATAAACTCTTGACACCAGAGAAAAAAAATATTTCGGTCACGTTCCCAGTCGTTGCAGAATTATGTTTTGTTGTTATTCCACAGGAACCGTACAAATTTTTCGTGATAAAAAGTATCCTATGTCCTATTCCAGGACCTGAAGTACCTACTTGCCAAATTTTATCAAAATCCGTTCAGCCGTTATGGAGCTGAGTGGTAACAAACAAACACACACACAGACTTTAACATTTATAATATTAATATACAGTAGTAGGAAGTGTAGGCCTACCATATTGTCCGCAGCTCAAACCTGCATTCTTTGCGTTGCACATTCTTTAGAGTAACAGCTGGAGAAATATTTCACGCTTCAAATTAATTTTGCAATGTCATATGGTGATCTATTGAATACTATGTATTGGGTATATTAAATTAAGTGTAATTTTCTTCATTTTGTGAGAAGACAGTGTGAACTAATGGACGCAGGGCTTTATAAAGTGTTCACATAACCATTGGTTAACTATAAAGAGATGATTAAATAACTATCTAATGATATGAAAAGTAAATATACCTATCCCCGGCCTCTTCGACAATGCAAAATTTAGAATGCTACAACGAAACAAACTCGTGGCTTCGAGTGTCACATCAGGCAAGGAGTAAGATGATATTTTAATGCTATAAAATGCACCTAGGCGTTACCAGGTTCGTAAGCGAAGAAGGTATTGATAAATCAAAGGAACTGAATTCCATTTCCAAATTTTTTTACAGTGCTATAAAACAATTCAGCTATTTCTTCCACGATGTATACTAATTCACGCAACTATAATCGTCTGCACAAACTTATAAATAATTACTGAATATCTAATTATGTTAATCAATTTAATAAATAATTTATTGGCTGTTTACGGTAAAGTGAGCACTTTTGAAGCCCTGGTTACTTTTTCTTTCAGTTAATTTATATCTTTCCGCCACTTGCTAATATAAACACTGCTACGTGAGTAATAAACCCTGTGTTTACATTTCAGAATACTCAAAACTAAAAGTTCAAGGCCACAATGAAATGTATTTATTGGTTAATTTGTCTGATGAGACTGCATCAAAAAGCGCTCACTTTATAGCGAGCAGCTTATAGTTATGCTAGCATAAACAACATAAACTAATTGTCTAGATCAGTTCAATTGCACAAGCGTGACAGTGTCTCGTGTTCTGCCACCTTCGCTCCGACGGCCTAGTCAACCACATACGCCGCATGCTCTCTTGTCTGTGTGAACGCCGATGTATCTAATGTGACGGTGCAGTCCTTAACCTCACCAACATCCTCTAAATGTGACGGTAATGTGAATGAGACCGACTATGGAAATTTTTTAAGTGCACGACTAACACCAGATTCGTGGATCACAATGCAAGAGTACGGATAATAAGGCTGAAACCAATATTATAAGTTAGTAAATACTAACAAAATTTTTAGGAACTCAGTTTAGATTGAGAAACTTTCTTCTGAAGAAATTAGCCACAAAATTTAAATTCGAATAACTTATAAGCCCTCGTAGACCACGTATTGCATTCAACGCAAATANAAGAAATTAGCCACAAAATTTAAATTCGAATAACTTATAAGCCCTCGTAGACCACGTATTGCATTCAACGCAAATAAAAGTTTTTAAACATTACTCGTGTAACTGAAATGAAATAGACAAATCATAAATTCATTATCCATTTGAATAGCTGGTTCAATAATAATAAATAAGAGTCAACCGACAAGCTCATATACGACCATCATATTTTTATATGTTTTGTTACACTGAACATGTTTTAAAAACATGGAGCAATCATCAGTTGGCAGTCCATGTCTGTCTAATATGTTATCTAAACAAGCACACTGGATATCACTTCGTACAGAGGGCTGCGCGAGACGACCCAGACGAACACCATCAGACATGGCGGTGTGTCGCGCCGAACACCATCAGACACGGTGGTTTGTCGCGCCATACATTCGCTCCGGCGGGGACGCGGCAGTAGTCCTAAAATCGTTTCTCCTACAAAGTTTCTTGAGCTGGCAGTTTGCCTAAAAGCCATTTCACCTACGAGCACTAGACATATGTCGTTTATCCTACAGACATTAGACCTAAATCGTTTCGCCTAAACTTAACTTCAGCGAAAGTCATATTTCCTACAGTCGTTTGACCCACAGTCGTTTGTCCTGAAACACGTATAAATTCTGTTCAAGGAGATCTCTTAACACCATCAACAGGCACTAGACATAAAGTCATTTTGCCTAAACTTAACTCCAGTGAATGGCGTTTTTCGTACAGTCGATTGCCTTACACGTGACAGGCCCTAGACCTACAGGCACTAGCTAGACCTAACATCATTTAGCCTGCAGTCACTTAATCTAAATGGCATTCAACATACTGTGACTAGACGTAAAGTAATTTCGCCGGCAGTTAGGAAAACCGATTTCAGGTCTACTGACTGCTACCCGCTCCGACTCCCAGGTCACTTCCGCAACTCGCCGGAACTATAGACTAAAAATGAGGTAGACCGATGTAGCTGGCTGCGTATAACCAATCTCAGTGTCCCAACATTGAACTGCTTTTCTGCCAATACGTTTAACGAAAACGGCATGATTTGTATTTCACGTTAGAAAACTTAATTGTAAGCAAATGCTTTGAGATGTATGTCTACATCCTCTAACCAACTTGTAATGCAGTTTGATTAAACTCAAATTGGTAAAAGTATTTTGCTCGTTTAACAGTGCTTGCCACCTAAAAATTAAGATATAAACAAACACATTCATCACTTTTGACCATGTGACTTTGACAAGTCACTGTAAACTTGTGTTTGGTTTGATATTTCTTTAATGTCACAGGAACACAAAATATTTTGTTCTTCCTGTTATTTTTGGCGTGATAGAACTNTTGGTTTGATATTTCTTTAATGTCACAGGAACACAAAATATTTTGTTCTTCCTGTTATTTTTGGCGTGATAGAACTCTTGACTACGGCAACATTATTTAGACGCTTTATTAACATTAACGCTTTAACAATATATTTGAATTATATAAATATAAGATTTTGTAATTGGTTAACATTATTAAGTTTGTCACAACATTATTACTTTACTACAATGTTAGCGTTTAAAGAAATGCCTCAATAGTAATATTTTTGTTGCAAGAACACTAGAGATTTTTCTGTGTACTCTCAGGATACACCTGCACCCATGCATGCTCCGCATGACCTAACTCAGTACCCAGAAGATTCTTGACCGGAGGAGACAATCTCCGACCAACTGGAAAAGTGTTGTGTCNAGGATACACCCGCACCCATGCATGCTCCGCATGACCTAACTCAGTACCCAGAAGATTCTTGACCGGAAGAGACAATCTCCGACCAACTGGAAAAGTGTTGTGTCGCTGTCAGATGCGAGATGTCAATCACTGCCATGTTATATCTTCCCTCCCCGCACTATTTCATCCGCTGCTAGACCCACTTCTTCACATGACTGACTCACGCCAGCTGTGTGCAGGCGACTTGTGAATAAAAAGGGGGGGGGTGCAGACACGTGGCTCACTGCACTGCCCCTCCTTAAATGTGTTCGTCATGAATACACTTCTCATGTTCGAAACCTTCGCAGAGCACCAGTCNCACGTGGCTCACTGCACTGCGCCTCCTTAAATCTGTTCGTCATGAATACACTTCTCATGTTCGAAACCTTCGCAGAGCAGGTTGATGTGAACAACTCTGTGTTTTTTTCCTCCAGAGTGCCCTGAAGATGGATCTGGAAAGCCGTCTTATTGACCTGCTTTAAAACTTTGTAAGCGCCTTCGCAACCTCCACGGTACAGGGAACTGTGGTCTTCACATCGGTGAAAGTCATACAGCCGCACTAACCGTCCTTATTTGAATATCTCACACGCAACACTATGATCATGTTGAGCATTCTTTTTGTCAGTGCCAGCTGGAACTGAAAAATTAAGTGTTCAATTATAGATTGAGATATGTGCAGTCAAAATCGTTTACCACTTTTATTAAATTATTTTTGTCCGCATCATGCAATCCTATTTTATGCATCGTTCCTCCAATCTTATTCCATTTCATTTTATTCTTCAGTGTATTCTTAAACTCTGCATCCACAATTTCCCTAACAAAAGGGTGCCCAGCGGCAAACTCAATCAGCTGTTTTTCTTTTCTAGCAGAGAATTTCACTCTATTCGAAGTAGATACCATGAAGGTACTATACATATAAACAAATATTTAATATAAAACTCCATGGTTTGCACATACATAACCACACTATCGCGCAGTGTACAACACAATGGACTCATCTCAGAGGAGTCAGCCTGTTGCGCTGTGTGCACTGCGCTGGTATATCATGTTAGTGTGCTCTATGGGAACACACACTAATTAACGTACTCTATATCAGGTTCATAGTATTGTGTGCCCAGAATATTGCGTTCCATGCTGCGAAAAAGGTTCATTGCGAGGAAAACGCTTCTTAACAATAATTAATGCAGAACTGCATATGATACTTCANCATGCTGCGAAAAAGGTTCATTGCGAGGAAAACGCTTCTTAACAATAATTAATGCAGAACTGCATATGATACTTCAGCATATATGGTTTAAATATCGTGAATTTGCCAACTGGAAGAGTACTGCCAGGAGCTTCAGGATATTATAGTGGGATAGGCAACGTGAAAATATATATCGCTCAGCCCATATGACCTTTTGAAGTGTATTCTTTCACTTCTCCATTGATTTTAATTTACATTTAAAGAAAAAAAGACAAAGAAATATAATTTATCTGGCAATATATCTTACACCTCTTGGATGCATGGAAGGTGGACATCACCACAGACACACCCTCCATACAGTATGGCCTGATAAGGCCAGTAGGGTGGCCATCACCACAAGCACACCGAGGTTTAAGGCTCCTTTGGAACCTTGCAGAGTGGCCATCGCCACAGCCACATCCTCCATAAGGCACGACCGTATATGGTCGGTACCTTGTGTGTTGCTTACGATGTAGGTCAGCATAAACTACTGGCCTACACCTCAAGCAACTACTGGCCTACACCTCTGCATTTATCAGGGTTTGGAACTGGCAACATCACTGTATGTCCATCCATGCGACCATACGTGATGCAAACTGCATTACAAATGTCCCCTTCAGGCAGGGAGAGTCATGGTGGAAGCATAGCCCCACACAACTGGTTTGTATCTGATACTTCTCGCACATTTATATTAACACACATGTCATAGTTATGTTACAAAAAACCTTGGAACTGCAGTAAGTGTGCCATAATTATGGTATGCATACCATATGTAAAATGGTCATACTTGAATATGTACCGATATTATGGTACACATTTATGGTACACGTGATCTCCGTCACATTCTATACTATGCACAGTGGATGGTCAGAGCTGCAAAAGACTCTACATTCCAGTCCACAACACATTTCATTATTTTCGAAAATCCATTACAGGACATCGAAAGGGATTCAAAGGTCGGCCAAGCCATGCAGCTTCCAAGCTGAAATGAAGGTGAAAAACACACCCCTCGGGTTACCGCATCTCCTCCTAGGGAAGTGTGGAGAGGGAGGGGGTGATCGACAGAGGAAGGACCAAAATGGTGGGGGGGTCGGATCTAATTTGTGCACACTATGAAGGTATCAACATTTATCATGGGTTCATCGTTGTCGATGGTCACCCACAATTTTTCCAAGAGGTGTCAGTCAGAAGTGCAGGCAGAGTTAGACGTTCAGTCTAACTTATAATGACATGCCTGCAAAAGGTGAGCAAGTACATTGGTAGTGTCCAACCTTTAAAGGCTTTGCATAAGCCTTGAAGCAAGAAATGTCAGATATGAGGCCATGGTAAATGCTGTGTCACATACCTTAGGTGTGGCATATTGCCGTGGGTGTCGTATGAAGTGGCTTAAAGGGGAGTGTTGAGATTGTAATTGCTCTGTGACTGTCGTATGCTATCGGCATGTTTCTTTTTTACATTAAAGTGGCACAAAAATAATTATGTTTTACTATATTCTAGCGACAAATTTCTACCCCCAAGTGTAAAAGTCAAGTGGTATCACATCAGGAGAATTAGGTAACAGAGTGGCAGTCGTCTAGTATACTTCTGTGGACCTTCTCCAGTGCTGCTAACATGTGTCCACGTGATTCGCACCAACCCTGTGGTATTGTCATAACTATGTAACTTTGCCATCATAACATTGAAAAAACATTTAGTGTTTAGGTTTCAAATAACTGAAGAAATATTTATCTACCGCAATGAGTGAGAAATGCAGTATTAAGTGTGTGTTCATGTGTTATATACNAAATAACTGAAGAAATATTTATCTACCGCAATGAGTGAGAAATGCAGTATTAAGTGTGTGTTCATGTGTTATATACACATTACTTAATTTACTTCATTTGTGTTTTTTCCTTATGCCAGACAGATTATTTGCTTACCAGTATAACATAATCAGTCCTGGGACAGCCAGGAAATTAAGTGGTAAATCCCAACTTATAAATGAACACAGTCATGTATTATATTTTGGAAGTTGCATGTACTTCAGGGTTTAAGTCACAGTTTCCAGATGTGTGCAACNGAACACAGTCATGTATTATATTTTGGAAGTTGCATGTACTTCAGGGTTTAAGTCACAGTTTCCAGATGTGTGCAACTGTAGTGCATGAAATTGTGTTTATTTGGTGTTCCGCAGGTGAGGAGAGCCAATAAAGAGCGCCAGCGGCTGTCGCGGCTGCAGAAGAAGGAAATTGGACTGGCGACTATGCTACTGTGTGTGGTGTTCGTCTTCTTCCTGTGCAACATCCTGGCACTCGTAAACAACGTGCTGGAGGCCTTCTACGGCTACACAGTCGACCAGTTGGTCAAGACGAGCGACCTGCTCATCACCATAAACTCCTCTGTCAACTTCATCATCTACGTAACATTCGGCGAGAAGTTCAAACGACTCTTTTTCAAGCTGTTCTGCGCGCATGGCCTGTTCGGCATTGGTGGCCGCGACTCGCCGGATGGTGGCACGCACGACGACAGCGTCGTGTCGAACGGCGATGGCCGCAACTGCTCGCTGCGCAGCACGCACATCTGTCACCTGAACCGCACTGGCACCACCGTGCTGCGGAACGGCAGCATGTCGCTGAGCAGCCAGCGGAGCGTGAGGAGGCCGCGCGCGCCATCTCCCGGCCCATACCTGCACTACCCGGCCCGCGGAGAGTGGGAGTTGGAGCACAAGCCCGCCGTCATCGCCACCAACATCGACCAGCTGTAGCCGCAGTCTATCAGCTGTACCAGAACGACCACGTTTCCTCTACTTCACCAGCAACACACGCCAGCTGATATATACACAAGCACAGATGCTGTCAGCACAGATACTGTGGCAAAAGACGACACCTAGAACGCTGCGAAAACACAGCTGTTTACAATTCCAACCATAATGACAAACGCACATTATAAATGTCGAAAAACCTGCGAAGAGTTACCTTCGATTGTGTAAATGAATTTGCAAACTGTAATCAAAATAGTAAAGTTGACAGTTTAAATAAAATTCATTATGTTATTTGCATCACTTGCGAAAAAAATCAAATACTTAAAATAATGGAATTAAATTACGTGTGGGTTTATGTAGGGATTAAAGTATTTTCATAGTTGTTAGAAACTCTCTAAAAATAAGTGCCCACTGATAATTTAACACATTGTAGCAATTACAGCATTTTACAAGATACTTTGCATTTACAAGAAAATAATTTTATCTAGTAACTGCTATAAGAAGTAAAACTGTTTCCTGGTTTGTTAATGGATTTCTAAAAAAAANAGAAAATAATTTTATCTAGTAACTGCTATAAGAAGTAAAACTGTTTCCTGGTTTGTTAATGGATTTCTAAAAAAAAAGTAAAAGTAAAAAAGTACACTAATGACATCGAGGTAAATATCGCACCAACAAACACATATTTGTAAAAAATTAAAAAAAGAGCTGAACTTGTACTGACACAGTAATAAGAACTAATAGCCATTTTCATTGTTACAAGAAATTCGAAAATTAATATCATGAACGAAACTAATTTCGGTAGCAATAAAATANTATAGCCATTTTCATTGTTACAAGAAATTCGAAAATTAATATCATGAACGAAACTAATTTCGGTAGCAATAAAATACATATTTAGAGCTCGTGACAGGAAATTTTCTTTCTGTGAAGAATGTCTTAGTAATACGCAGGTATGCACAATATTTTTTTACTCTATAGAGTAAAACAGTTATTCCATTGTCTTTGTATACATCTAACACGCAGATGGTCATGAACTCTACAGAAATATTTGAAGGTATTTTATGGGTAGGCTAGTAGCATTATGAACCAAGGAAAGTCTAGCTCTCATTACTGAGTCGTCAGGCATCATACAGTAGTAGCCTTTTCGGTTGAGAGCTCATACAATACAGGATGAGTACAAATATAAATGTTCAATGTGACCACCATGAGCGGCCCGAACGACATTTACGTGATAATCAAACTCGTTCCACGCTCTTGTCAGCATGTCCGGTGTTACGGTTTGGATGGCGTTCGTAACTCTCGGTTTAAGATGGTGAGGGGGAAGCGAGCTCGCATTCGACACGTCAATGTGAAGGGGACGGTCTGATGTTTCCTTTATGTGCCCAGAACGAGGTAGACGATGCCTGCATGTCTAAGCTGGTTTTTAGCGATGAAGCGACGTTCCATACTAATGGTAAGGTGAACCGGTACAACGTGCGGATATGGGGTCAGGAGCCTCCACATAAAACCACCGAACTAGAGCGCGCTTCCCCCAAAATGAACGTGTTTTGCGCTGTATCCAAAGACACTGTTTTCTGCCCTTTCTTTTTTCACGAGCCCACTGTTACTGGAATCCCTGATTTAGACATACTTACAGAGTGGTTGTTTCCTCAGTTAGAAGAGGCGACGGGGGACATTTTCCGGTAGGATGGTGCGCCACCCCACTGGCACCTAGCTGTTCGCGGATACCTGGACGAGACGTTGCCGCAACGCTGGATTGATCGAGGAGCAGCTGGTGACCAGGCTCTTCATCACTGGCCCCCAAGAAGCCCGGATATTACCCCGTGCGGTTTTTTTCTGTGGGGGTACATAAAGGATTAAGTATTTCGTCCACCATTGTCGGCTAACATTAACGACCTCAAAACGAGAAGTATGGACGCCATCCAAACTGTAACACCGGACATGCTGATAAGAGTGTGGA
This sequence comes from Clitarchus hookeri, assembly GCA_002778355.1. Taxonomy (NCBI): domain Eukaryota; kingdom Metazoa; phylum Arthropoda; class Insecta; order Phasmatodea; family Phasmatidae; genus Clitarchus; species Clitarchus hookeri. The sequence continues at coordinate 450,138 of NQII01000546.1, read as the reverse complement.
ACGAGTTCGGGCTGCTCGTGGTGGTCACATTGAACATTTATGAATTATGAAGATATGGTAAATAAATATCACAGTTGCACGGTTAATTTTATTGGTTAACCAAGGTTGTAGATTGTTTGGTTTTGATATTATATACCTTCAAAGTTGGGGTATTATTTTACACTCATCCTGTAGATCATTGCTTTGAACGCAAATTTAGTGTTTCAAAAAATAAGACAACTTATTTAATGAATAATACCATGGCTTCTTTTGCTTGAGAAACAAGGTTCATACAATTTTTTATAAGAGAGTAAGGAGCTCTTCGTTACAGCAAAAATATTTTGTAGAACTCATGACTGTGTTGCATGACTGAGTATGTTGTATTTTACGTTTCTTGTGGCATCACACACAATGAAATGTACAAACTTTACTATAAGAAGTATTATAAGTTCAACTGACGAAGCTTTAATGTTTTATTTTTCTGCTCAATTTTTTTAAGTGCTTATTACCAAAAGTTATTTTTAAATACAAAAATTTCAAAAGTTCCATTGCTCATTATATTACGGATAGTGTGCGCGTGGATGTGTAGTTTAGTTTATAAGTGTTGTATCGACAAAAAAAGAGGCAACAATACGCAGATTTAAAATATCTTAATGGTACTGTACATAGTATTTCACTAGACAGTAAATGAGGGAAGACATTATACAGAGTTTTCGAAAACCCCTCACCGTGCACTCGAAATATGCGTGTAAATTACATAACTAAATCAAATAACGTGTTGTATACTTTGCATTCCTCAGTTGTAACTGGATAAATCTTATTGTCAAAAAGGTAATGCATGTGAACGGACCCTCAAGCAAGAGTCTACCTCAGTGTAAGTTCATGTGTTAGACTTAAAAATGTGTTAACACCTTATGATTTGTAGTTGCATGTGTGTTATTGTTAATTTGGTTTTCNTCATGTGTTAGACTTAAAAATGTGTTAACACCTTATGATTTGTAGTTGCATGTGTGTTATTGTTAATTTGGTTTTCGATAACAACAAATATTCCGCATTGAAACATAAAATTTATAGAATACGAGAAACAAATATATTTTAAAAACATTCTCAAAACAAATAGGTTGATCATCATCTCTGGCCAGAATTATTTTATTCCAAGCATTCACATCTGGCACTTTTTTTGCTTCTGAGAAGACACTTAACTGTTCTTGTTATGTACTTATATATTTTTTTATATTTTGTTTCAGNGCACTTTTTTTGCTTCTGAGAAGACACTTAACTGTTCTTGTTATGTACTTATATATTTTTTTATATTTTGTTTCAGATTTTTATTTTAAGCTATGTTATTTCTCTTGAGTGTTTCTATTTTATTTAGCTAAGCATCTATTCTACATATAAAAATAAATAATCTTAGCTCCACTAAATAAATTGTGTTGTACGCATAGTAATTTAAGTGTGTAGCTTCTTAGGGCATTCTACAATAAGTGACTGAAAATCGAGTTACCAATGAAATATTTTACATGATGTTATTTAAGTTTTAGCACTTACGAAATCATTTATTTAGTCTACGGTACCATCAAAAGTGCAGTGTAGGAAACTGTGTTCGAGTATAATTGATCTGTGATGAACGGTATGAATGTAGTGAAAAGTGTTCATTAAAATTATCTTGTAATGTGATGTAATACATCAATATTGTAGCATATTTGTTATTCGTTTGCATGTCTCTAAAATGTTGGGCACCAAATTATTTTCAGGCAAAACCGGCTTTCTATTTCAATGTATTTCTAAAATATTTATATTTAATCAGATAATTCAAAGTTCCAGTACAGCGAAGTCTGTGGTTATATGATCAGTATTCAGTTAATAGAAAAGACATGGGCATGGCAATCTGGCAACATAAAAGTGCAGACCACATGTGTAATCTTCAAAGTTCGTGAGTCTTAGTCATTTCTACAGTGAGCTGTAGATGCCACAGAAAACAAAACACGCAAAAGACAATCATATCTTCATCCTATTAATTATTTCTTCTAATACCACGTCAGTCTCGCACAGTGACTTCTTTTGTTGTACTTAATTTCCGCAAAATTAAAACAAATGAAAGTAATCAATAAATTAGAGCAAATAATATTAAACCTATAATTGGCTCATCTGGGCTTTGAAGCAAGTGAAAAAGGACCTAAGGGTTTTCCAATTATCGACTAATGAAGCAGTCGCAGCTAAAATGTTTCTGACGTGTGAAGAGAACGATTGCTCTGAACACTGCGATAAGCAGCACATCGAATACACGCTTTCGTAACGGAAAGTCAGATTGTAAAATATTAATTCTGTAACACTGCTGCATTAAGAGAACGCTTTTCCCCGTACAATAAAAACTGGAAACTGTTCACACTACGTCTGGCTGTGCTTAAGATGACGCTACTGTGTTTTTTTGTTGCACACGACAGACCCATTATTAATACCTTTACAAACTGATTATATTCTGTAATGTCTACTATGACCGTTGCATTCGTATTATCTGAATTAGATGCTCATTCTACCAGCAGCTTGCGCGAAACAATTATGGAGCATTTTAATTTTATGGCTAACATATTTTAGTGATCTTGGTCAGTGAAGCCTCTCTCCAGAGAGCTTAAGTTCGCTTCTTAATGCTTGCTGTTTGAAAAATTTTACAGGTAAATAATCTAATAAACCTGAGAATTGTTATGAAGCAGGCCTAAATCCTATAAATGGTTTGCTTGTTTTAGTGCACCGTCTATCGCAAACGAAAACTTAAGTCTATGGACTATCACCCTTGAAGTAACATTGCACATTAAAATATTTTTTTCAACGCCCCTTGCCTTCCCATTCCTTTTATTTGTCACGTTAAGGAAATGAAGTGGTATTTTAAACGCTACAAAAAGAAAATTATCATCGTGGTAAACCATTTTCTGATGCTGCGTCACAAAATTATCAACAGGCTGCCTTGGAGTTGGAAAAATGCTTAAATAGAAAGTCAGACGCATCAATATGCCGCCACCAAATGTGAATAAGTTAATAATACACTAATATTAGCATAATCAAATTGAAATTTTTTTTTTTAATATTAATTTAGTAAAATCCTGAAGTCGTATGATTATGTTCATTCTGGACCAATGTATTTTAAATGGGACTTGTGTGGCTGTGGCTGTTCCTAGCGGTCTTGGGCTTGATTCGGGCGATCTCAGCAATCTTCGGCTCGACTCAAGGGGTGGTCGGAAGCAGACGACTCAGGTTTGTCGAACATACGCGAAGGTGCTCGGCAGTTATGCCCACTAATTCTTCAAGCATGTGTTTGTTTCCGGTAGCGATATTGATTTCATCGGAATAAGGTATGTCAAATCATAAATCAGTAATTCTTATTCGATTTTTTAAAAAAATACTTTTAATTCTAATTTTTTTTAAATTGCACCAAAATGATACATGCGGTATTTCAGAAACATGCAAAAGTCTCTCATTCAATTACTACATTTCCAGCCTCCCTCTCTTGAAGACTGATTAATACACGATGCCAGAATCTGCGAATTATTTACTGCCTCGACTGTTTTTGTAGGTATTAGAATGCAACTCAATTTTTTTTCATATATATATATATATGACTAAACCAAGTCCATCATACTAATAGCAGCCACATGCACAAGTATGTTCTGATCATGGTATTGATCAGCATCTACCAACACTTTTATATGCTTAATTGGCATTAAGTTAAATGCCAATACTACCAGACCCTGAAGACTTGGAATGTACGAGGATGATAAACAGTCTTAACTTTCGTGCTCTTCAAGACCATCTATCCATAAATAGTCCAATCATTCCATAAATTCGCACCACAATAAGCACCACACACAGCAATCGACACACCATTCTACAAAAATCCACACACCAATTCACACACCAAACCACATACCATTCCACACCAATCCGCATACCAATTTATATCAATACCCCACACCAATCCGCACCATTCCGCACCAATTCCCACATCAGTCCACACACCAATCCACACACAAATACACACCAATATGTACACCAACACATCAACACACCAACCAACACACAAATCCACACACAAACCCACACACCAATCCACACCAATACACACCAGTCCACGCCAATCCCCACCAATTCGCACCAATCTGCATCAATACAAACAACAATATGCATCAATCCACACATCAATCTGCACCAATCCACACACCAATCTGCACCAATCCACACACCAATCTGCACCAATATGCACCAATCTGCACCAATATGCACCAATCCACACACCAATCCATACCCCAATCCATACACCAATCCACACACCAATCCATACACCAATCCACATCAATCGATACACCAATCCACACACCAATCCACATGTCAATCCATACCAATCCACATGCCAATAAATACTAATCCATAGATCAATCCACACCAATGCACACACCAATCCATACCAGTGCACACACCAAAGCACATCAATCTGCTCCACAATTGCTCCACAATCTGATCTGCATGATCCACAATCACAATCCACTCCACATGCTCCACCTGCTTCACATGCTCCTCTTGCTCTACTTGTTCCACAATCACTTCACCTGCTACACATGCTCCACGTCAACCCATGTCAATCCTTCGATCAATCCCAATACTTCGATCAATTCCAATCCTTCGATCGATCCCAATCCTTTCATCAATCCCAATCCTTTGATTGCTCCTTCTATCAATCCTTCGGTTTATTCCCCATCCATATGTATAGAAATTACATTCATTCGCCAACTGTCCCCAAATTTGTACGTGTCAACAGAATTAATGTTTTGTATGCAGTCAACTATCCATGCATTTTTTATACTTAAGACTTTATTAACGTTCTATATGCAGATCTTCCCATAAATAGTCGAGTGCTCACAGCGCCACTTTAAAGTTGTGAAAAAAAATATTTTATAATAATTTGTAATTACAATTTTAGAAGAAAGCTGTTCATCAGATCATTCCATATAACCCCTCCTCTTCAGTTCTCTAATGATTGAAGATGTTAGTGTGTGTGAGATCCCGCATTTTTGAAGGTCAATCAAAAAAACTGATTGTATGAAAAAGTTCATTCTGGTCTTCGGGTAATAGATAGCCAGTATTCTCGTTATCTTTTGCCCCTCTTCGTGTCACTTGTTGCGACAAATGTGGTGGAGGGGTGTGCCAGTGCATCGACAAAATCGCCATCATCGTCTTCAGCACTATCACTGTCTTCATTTTCATTTTCATCACTGAGCTCTTCATGGTCATCTTCACCTCCTGCTTTGTATTCTATATTAAATCTGCTTTACTTTATAGCAGGAGTTGTATGGTCATTAGTATTTAGAGCCAACAACCATTTATTTTGAAGTTCGTCGAATTCACGNCAGTATTCTCGTTATCTTTTGCCCCTCTTCGTGTCACTTGTTGCGACAAATGTGGTGGAGGGGTGTGCCAGTGCATAGACAAAATCGCCATCATCGTCTTCAGCACTATCACTGTCTTCATTTTCATTTTCATCACTGAGCTCTTCATGGTCATCTTCACCTCCTGCTTTGTATTCTATATTAAATCTGCTTTCCTTTATAGCAGGAGTTGTATGGTCATTAGTATTTAGAGCCAACAACCATTTATTTTGAAGTTCGTCGAATTCACGNACTTTATAGCAGGAGTTGTATGGTCATTAGTATTTAGAGCCAACAACCATTTATTTTGAAGTTCGTCGAATTCACGCGAAAGTCTTGCAAGTTTATATTCGACACAAACCAACTCAACTGCACTCATTCCGTCTTTAGAATTAACTGTCTCGTCACAATCGCCTGTCGAATCGGTGCCCATAGATGCAGCAAGAGATATTGTCGGCAACACTTTCTGACTATCAGTAGACGAATCCTTGCAGACATCGGTATATTCTTTCACTGTATCACCTTGCACAAACTGCTTGGGAACAATGTCGTAATGCTTCATCGCGCGAAAAGGACTCTTCGTACAGAACGTTCTCTCATGCCGGCAAGCATTTTGACCATAGGTGAAAATTCGATCACAGAATCGGTACTGGCAACAACCAGCTAGTGATGATGCATGTCGCGGCTCCATGATCGTTGAGGTCAAAGGCAGGCCATCGTATTAGCAATTCATCTTTGTGGTACGACTAGAGAGCGCTTCCAAATCAATGTGAACTTCTCGGCGTCTGAACATCAACTAAGGTATTATCGTGAATCAGTGCTCTATATATATNCTTCCAAATCAATGTGAACTTCTCGGCGTCTGAACATCAACTAAGGTATTATCGTGAATCAGTGCTCTATATATATATACATTCCCCCATAACTCGGAAAAATCGCCAGAATGTTCCTAAGTCCACCAGAAAATTAATATTTTTTTTTTTACTATTTCAGGCTTTTAACTCAGGGCCCAAAGCCATGCATCGCCTTTGTAAATTGCTTAGAACTNCTTCCAAATCAATGTGAACTTCTCGGCGTCTGAACATCAACTAAGGTATTATCGTGAATCAGTGCTCTATATATATGCATTCCCCCATAACTCGGAAAAATCGCCAGATTGTTCCTAAGTCCACCAGAAAATTAATATTTTTTTTTTTTACTATTTCAGGCTTTTAACTCAGGGCCCAAAGCCATGCATCGCCTTTGTAAATTGCTTAGAACTTTGTATCAGTTGTGCATAAATATTAAACAGTAAAAAAATTAATGTACGAACATCTCTAATACGCTTCCAAAACTCGGGTCATTAGTCGAATTGCGAACCATTTATCTTACCCTGATCACCAAATCCGATAGCTAAAACCATATTTCGCCTCTATTATGAGTTACTAAAGCAGTCTCTGAAATGTTTTCTAAGTCTGAAAGTGAATTAATAATCCTTTTATAGATTCAAGTCTCAAACTCAGGTCCCAACACCATGCCTCACCTTTGGAGATGGCTTAAATCCTTATATGTATCAGGTGCGCATGAATACTAAAAGGTAAGAAACTATTGTACGAACATAGCTAAAACGGCTTCAAAAGCTCGGGTCATCAATCGATATGCAATCCGATTATCTGACTCTGAATTCTATATCCGATCGCTAAAACTTCCATTTCGCTTTTAATATAAATTCCTATAATACTTACTGAGCACTGGGAAAAATTACCACATTTATGTGTATGTCCGATAGAAATTTTATATTTTTATGGTTTCGGGTCTCGAACTAAGGTCCCTACACCTTACCTCAACTTTGAGGTTGCCCGAAAATATATAGCAGGTCCATATAAGCATGTAAACAAACAGAAAACTATGTAGAAATTTCGCTAATAATTATTTAAAACTATGGTCGGTATTCGAATACTCTTGTCGGTAGTAAGATATAGGGTCCAGAGTTCTCATGCACATTAACGAGATATCTTCAATCATTTGAGAACTGAAGCGGAGGAGTTATATAGAATGATGTGATGAACCGATTTATTCTGAAATATTTAATTCCAAAATAATAATAAATTGTTATTATAAAATAATTGTTATTTTCTTAATTTTTGCATGTAGTATCCTTTTTCCTCACAACTTTAAAGTGACGCTTATAGCACTCGACTATTTATGGAAAGATCTCCATATAGAATGATAATAAGGACTTTAGTATAAAAATGCCCGGATAGTTGACTGCATACAAAACATTAGTTCTGTCGACACGTACAAATTAGGAGGCAGTTGGCAAACGAATGTTATTTCTATACATATGGGTGAGGGACAAACTGAAGGATTGATCGAAGGATCGATCGAAGGATTTTAATTGATCGAATTATTGGGATTGATCGAAGTATTGGGATTGATCGAACGATATACATGGATTGCTGTGTATTGCGAAGGAGGATTGCTAAGGATAGGTATTAATCCACGGATTGGGATTGATCAAAGGATTAGCATGGGTCGCGTGGAGCACATGTAGCAGGTGAAGCGATTGTGGAACATGTGTAGTAGGTGGAGTATGTGGAGCAGGTTGGAGCATGTGGAGTGTATGACGATTTTGGAGCAAGCAGAGAATATGTGGCGCATATTGTGGAGTGGTTTTGGAGTGGATCCTTGTGGATTGGTATGTGCACTGGTGTGGATTGGTGTGTGTATTGGAATGGATTTGTGTGTGGATTCTTATGGATTGGTGTGTTTATTGGTGTGTGAATTACTGTGGATTGGAATGTGGATTGGTGTGGATTGGTGTTTATATTAGTGGGGATTGCTGTGGATTGATGCTGATTTGTGTGTGGATTGGTGTGTGGACTGGTGTGTGGATTGGTATGGATTGGTTTGTGAATTGGTGTGTGGATTGGTGTCGATTTGTATGTGGATTTGTGTGGATTGGTGTGTGGACTTGTGTGGATTGGTGTGTGAATTGGTGTGGATTTGTATGTGGATTGGTGTTTGGATTTGTGTGTATTCGTGTGTGGAATAGTGTCGATTGGTGTGTGTGGTGTTTATTGTGGTGCGGATTTATGAAATGATTGGACGATTGATTTATAGATGATCAAGAAGAGCACGAAAATTAAAACTGTTTATCACCCTCGTACTTTCCAAGTCTTCAGGGCATGGCAGTATTGGCATTTGAATTAACGCCAGTTAGGCCTATAAAAGTGTTGGTAGATGCTGGCCCATACCATGATTATAACATACTCGTGCGTGTGGCTGCTATTAGTATGGTGTGCTTGGTCTAGTCATAGTATACATTAAAAAATCTGAGTAGCATACAAATACCTACAAAAAAAACCATGGAGGCAGTGAATAATTTGCATATTTTGGTTTCTTGTATTAATCAGTCTTCAAGGGAGGGAGGCTGGAAATGTATTAATTGAATGAGAGACTTTTGCATGTTTCCACAATACCATGTGTATAATTTCGGCACAATATAAAAGTAACTCAATAATTTATAATTACGAATAGTTTTTTTAAATTGGATAATAAATACAGATTTACGATTTGACATGCCATATGCTTATAAAACAAATATGGCTACCACAAACAAACATATTCTTTTCTAATTAGTTCGCATTACTGCTGAGCATCTTCGGATATGTTCGACAAACCTCAGTCGTCGGTTTCCAAGCACCCCCTGAGTCGAAACGAAGACTCGTAGCCACAGCCACACAGCTCCAATTTAAAATGCATTGGCCCAGAAGGAACACAATCACACAACTTCCTGCTAAAGTTCGATTACTCTGGTGATTCTGAAAAATACCTAAAGTGGTTACGAAAAATTATTTTACTAAGTATATTGTGTGAGTTGTTAGAAACGAAATTTTAAAACCGTTAATAGATTTTTAATAAATTAATTAATCTAACAATATTGTGAAATTGTGCTGCCCAATTTATATTGCTAAAAAACATAATGATGTAAATAAATTACAAATCACTCAGAATGTATCANTAATTTTACTAAGTATATTGTGTGAGTTGTTAGAAACGAAATTTTAAAACCGTTAATAGATTTTTAATAAATTAATTAATCTAACAATATTGGGAAATTGTGCTGCCCAATTTATATTGCTAAAAAACATAATGATGTAAATAAATTACAAATCACTCAGAATGTATCNGGAAATTGTGCTGCCCAATTTATATTGCTAAAAAACATAATGATGTAAATAAATTACAAATCACTCAGAATGTATCATTAAAATAGACAATACTGCAAACAACAAAACATAGCTACCTAATGGGCATGTTTCCGTATTATTTGATAAAAATTAAAAACCAAATTGCGTTATGTATAAGCACCAGGCATAAGTTAAGATAAATATCTAGCCGAAACAAACCTTTTTTCCACTAAACGGTATAAGTTTTTTTAATATTGACTAAACAACCACTACTTTTTTAAAGTATGCGTCAAATAACTTAGGTTGTACTAACAAAGTTTGTAAAAATCTGCATTTAATGTTATTATGCGGGAGATATCCCGTAACAGAGAAATGTAAATTGATTAACTTTTGAAATGCCTATTAAAAGAAATACATTATTGTACGTCGTTTATCAATAATTATTTATTACATTTGAGGAATCGATGAAAATTAAATTTCATAAAACCATTTCGGTTTATTATCTTAAATTATAAAAACAGCTATCTTTCACTTTTAATCCCGCCGAAAAGTTCCTAAATATGTCGATGAATACTTGTAAAAATTATTTATGTGCAAGAATATTTCCCACGCTATGATAAGAGCGATGGTACAGAATGAAAACATTAAACTATGGGATCCATATAAATGGTAAAGTATTGCTAGGAATAGTAAAGCCGAGCGCGTTAATGCTGAGAAATAGGGCGACACATTATCTGGTTACGAACGTTGAAAATATATTAATAAAACAGTGCTTTATGTTACACGGATGAGAATACACAACGACTGTACCATTATGCTGGTTTTTCAAACTTGATTTTACTAACTAAGCAACTGTATGCTTATAGTACAGGTTTGCGGTATTTCTTGTAGTCGTAAGGCTAAAATATTTTGTCGTCAATGGTGAACTGGCGAACGTAAATTTTGCACAATGTCCTAAGATTGTTTTTATCGGCATTTTGTCGTAAGTTGTTTAGACCCTAGGTCCCAACGTGTTAATAAACCTAGAGTCTTATAAAATATCATAAAATTTATATAACGAAGAAAGTGTGGAACGAATTAGGAGATATCATTTCAGAAACGGCAAACTAAACAGTCTACCCAAAATTGTAACTAATTATACCAAATCAACGTATGTATTAGTGTGTGCTTTACGTTTAACCGGACTTATTTAAATATTGTAAATTCAAGCTTGGTGCGTCTGAGAGGAGAAATTAAAGGGCCTGTCTACCTGGTGATAACATGAAAATTGTATTCAGTGTAGTGAATTGCATTGTGTCGTATCGCGTGTTGTAGTCTATCTCGTGTAAGTTGGCGAGACTCTGACAGTTCGACGAAAGTAGCGCCAATGTGTAATTTTCGTTTATGTATCCTTTCGCCATCAGCTGGTGCGTCAAGTGGAGGCTGTATTTTTTATCAACACGCTGTCANAATTTTCGTTTATGTATCCTTTCGCCATCAGCTGGTGCGTCAAGTGGAGGCTGTATTTTTTATCAACACGCTGTCAACTAATTCACTTGCCATTGTAATGTAATGGTAGACAAGTGTTATCATATTTTAGACTGACATCTGTCTAAAAAAAATTAGTAGGTTATAAAAGTAAAAATATCAAACCTAGCAAAAAATTTAATATTTGCTAACTCTTTTTTTAATTTGTCCGAGACAGTGAATTTGGGTTTTAATTTGCGAGACGGTAGTTGTAGCTATTATTCCACTTTGGACGTTACAGCTAATATATTCGAGTTAGAAATATGTGACGTGGAATAACGTTAGAATTGCTTAAAAACTATTTACGCGTGTCCCACTTTCTTAGGAAACAAGCAAATGGGTTTCCGGGAGAACAATATGGCGTATAATTTACGTAGACGAACGATTACCGGCCGAATATAAATTACTAGTACTCGAAATCGATGTACACAAAATATATGTTACTTTAAAAAGTATTCAGAGCTCGCGAAAACTAAAACTATTGGTATCTGTTTGTAAATTGTTTATATATTGCACACAAACACTATTATTTTGTGGCTGGTAATTCTTCGGAAAAAATCCGATAAATGGTGTGCAAAGCATGTCAAGAGTGAGGTGTGAGCCGCTCGCTTTGCTCAATAGATCGCGTCTTTTTTAAGTTAACTGTTCTTCTATTACTGGCTAGAAACGACACGAATTTGAAATATATTTCGTTAAATAATTTTTAAAAAATAATTCAACAATATTATGCAATATTTCTGTATGCTTTTGGAAATAATATCAGGCTAGTGTGGAAAGCATGGTTGGAGAAGGGTGATAAGACGTAAAAATAGGTTTTGAAATTGCGTTTCATTTGGATACGGATCGTTTTAATGTGTCTTTAATTTGGAACACCTATACATGTCTACTTTAGCACGAAGTTTAGATTCTAAAACTAAAAACCGCGGCTTTATGACCACGTAAAATAAAATGTAATACTTAATCTAGGAACTCTTTCTTATCCGCGTATTTTCTGATTGTCTGATGTGCGTCGGCAATGCACTCAGAGTAGCCAACGTAATATTAATTTTAGTTCATTCATGCATCAGCTGATACAGGGTTTTGTAAATGGCACGTTGTTTGTTTCGAATACGTCAAGTTACTACTCACTGACTGTCATAATCTCGCCAACTTATATGAAACAGACAATAGCATAGGACCTGAAGAGCTTGCGTACTGCTAGCGCCTAACCTTGTCAAATGCAGGAAATCTAACCGAACTAAACGTAACTTCGAGATAGGCTGCGGTTGGAGTTTTTACTTTGTGTTAAGTTACTGTGGCCCTGTATAAATAAAGTGAACGCGTAGTCCCCTCGCTCTCAAAATCACTGTTCAAGCACAGCCAAGCGAAACATTGCGCGCCAAATCAGAAACGTCAGTCCACAAAGCAGTGCTTGAACACTCGCCGGCGGTTTTTGCAGGTGACGAGCGTGAAGCGCTCGAACAGCCACGAAGCTTGGAGTGGAGAGGTTTGGGTGGCTCTTAACATCGAGTTCTTGGAGAGCCGGAATGCAAGGGCGGGGAGGAACTGGAGATCCCTGAGAAAACATTCCAACCAGCGATATCGTCCTGCACAATTCCCACACGTGAAGATCCAGGATACGCCCCGTTGGGAATCGAGCCCGGTTCGTCCAGGTAGGAGGCGAGTATTCTGACCACTACACCACCGTGGCCCCACTTAATAGAGACAACTGCATGCGGTGGCCGTGTAAGTTACTAACTACTATTGTAGTTTCCAGACATTTATGCTCAGAATTCCATAAAGGGCAAGATCTTTACGAGACAATCTGCACCACCATAATCTGAACTCTCCTTAGGTTCACTTAACTGAACAATCAAAACTCACCGTGGCCTTGGGTACTAGCCCAAGTAGCCAAAAATACAACAAGTTCGTGAATATTCTAGAAAATCGTGGATAATCAAAACATAAATGTCTACGAAATCGAAATAAAATCACAATCTAAAGTCCAAAAAAAAACTCGCGAGCACTCCAAACATCAAAGATACATATGACGGCACTGAACTCATCCGTGCTCGACAGCGGCTACTGAACTACTATTCCAAACGCATTTTTTACAAGTTAAACCCTTCGGAAAACTCGGACTTTCATCTATCGATATCTGGAGCAACATCTAACTTGCCGGAAGTGTTGTTTGCTATATGGATATATTTCCATCTAGGAACAGTAGCTGTGTTATACTATTGTCCTTAAATTTGTCAATGTCTGATCACTGTGCAGTTTAGTCACCTTATATCACACGTTACAGTCCTTATATTAAATTATTTTACGCAATTTAGGATTACGTCTGACATGGAAAACAGTAAAATAAGGATTAAATATTCTTAAGGTACCTAAAAACATTGGCTCTGAGACTTACTCGGTCTTCAGCTTATGTCGTACCTTAATAGCAACACACTACTTTGGTTTAGGTTAGGAAAAAATTGGTATGGTAGTTTACTCTAGTGGCTGCCGAAACTGTTTTCATATTCATAAGAGTGGAAGCAAACAGGTAATAATGAAGTAACATAATTATAAAATTTTACTGCTTTCAAACTTCCGAAAACTTTAAATTGTAAAGGGAAAATGTTATTAATTATATACTGTGCTTTGTAAACTGGAGTTATTTTAACGTATGCATGAAACTTTTCATGGTCAAAGTAAAACATGATATATTAATAGACAGCTGTTATTATGAAGACTGGAACTGATACGGAAAAATTTTTAATTTTGAAAGGAAAAAAATTAAAAAATATAAATATAGCCCTGCAATGCTTATACTGTTATACTTAATGCTACAATATTCAAGTTAATTTTGGTTGTCGTGCACAGTCGACATAAATAACAAGAACGTCGCAATTATAGATTGCAAACTCTAGCATTATTAGTCTATATTAAAAGTAGACAGTTTTCACTAGCAAAAAATAGTGTAATACTCAATTTGGCATTTGTAAATTTCGATGTTTTTGGCCCAACGCACGCGAGTAATCTAATATCCATTTATAAGCCTTATAGGAGCGTAACATACTTTTGTACAAATATATCGAAAACTCGAGCTACAAGTGACCCCCATCAATAACTGTGAGATACATCGGCCAGTAACATAACTTTGAGCCATTGCTGCCATTCATACTTTTTCGAAAATATTATTTAGTGAAGTCATGCCAGACACCATCACCGTAGCATGAGTTGTCTAATGATTGTCCTCGTCCGACGTGGTCCCAGCATTGCTCAAACTTAACAACACAATTACTGAATTGGATGGACTAGCCGCCATTCACGCTATGATGTTACACGATTGTTTTTTAGAAGATACTCAATTACATAACACACTATTAATTTGTGTCTGCGTTTGCCATGTTGCCAATCATTATAATTTTTAAGTCATGCCTGTGATATCTAATTTTTTCACCGGCTCAATAGCAGTCTAGTAAATGACTTCTGTGTTTCTTTGCAGTACGTCTCTTTGAGGCAAACTCAGTATTTACCTTTTGAATGGTTACTCATATACTAATACTCGTAGACATGATATTTTTTTTTTTTGTGTCCGTTATACTAGTCATCCAGAAGATGGCAGACTGGGGGAAAAAGCGCTTTTACCCACTTTAATCTATAGAAACATTCTCTTAGCTGTAAGTCTCAATTTTTTACATCTGCGATGGACGCTTATAGTTTTACGACGATTAACCGGAGAGGCTGGTCACCAACATTTTACGAGACTTCAATGTCTGAGATGGCACCATATCACTCCAGTGCATTCTGTTCACGTGTTATTTCCCTGTAAGTGTTGTGACATGTCCGTAGCGTCTTCTCTCTTCCTCTCTATTTTCTAGTTTACTTCGATAACCTGCGTGTCCTCCCACTTCACCGTGGCTGTAACTTTAAATAAACTGTAAAAACTGTGTAAAATGTCTGTTTTATTTTGTATCCTTCCCTTGTAAAAAAAATGCATATGTGCAGCTTGAATGCATTATTTCACTGGGTAAGTTATGTGTACTGCCTCATTTCTGACAACTCTGAGCAAATGGGTGAATTTACTCATCGTATTTCTTCAAAAATGATTCAAATATGGTGGTTGCCTACCTGGTGCTTGAACGGTGTTGCAGCATGATGGAAATAATTATTAAAAATTATTAAACGTGTACTCGATATGTTTACCTGCGAAAAGACAACATACCCCATACGAGGACAGAATTATACTTTCAAGACATCGTTTTGTAGCCCTTCGATATACTTAAAAAGGGCTTCTTCAAACTGCTGTTCATTAAAACGTACCTTGCTACCCGCACACAAGCGAAATTCCGATAGAGGCCTGTATTGAACTTTGCTATGTTTTCCACCAATAAAACGATAGGATGACCGCTTAAAGTCCCATAGGTATAGTCGATTCACCGTATCTTCCCACTTTTTGAATCAAGGCTTTGAAAAAACCATGTATGGCGTATTTACTTCTTTCCTAGTCATGTAACACAAGCGTTTCATGCTTGTGTTAACATAAAAATGCCTTTTATTATTTGTTAAATTAAATATTTTAATTATATTTTATCTATTATAATACCTCGTTTATAAGTAATATGAATAAAGGAAGAGAAAATGGGTGTGTTGGTAATACCTAGAAGGAAATAGTCCTTATGGAAAATATTATTACGCTGAGTGCGCACGAATGCGGTGTGTTGGCTGCCTGGCGTAATTGTCTAAGCTTTGTTTGCGTGAGGCGGAGGAACATTCTGGAAGTAGAATTTTAGCAGGGCTTCAGAAAAGTTGGAAGTAACCGTGAATAGAGTATACACCAGTACGACGAAAACACTGCGCGCCATTTCAGAGTCTTGAGCGTAGCGGCGACGGTGCACTAAATGCACGTGTCACTGTCGCCCTTATAGCTCCCCCGCTTCTGAGTCGTGAAAGCGGAAACACCTTCGCATCTGGAAATGTTATGACCAATCGAGGAGCAAGGGTGCGATAAGGGCGACACCGTCGAGCATACCTACCGCCCTGGCGCATCTACACGCAAGGTTCTGGAATGGCGCGCAGTGTCTCTGTTAAACAGCTAGAACTATGAGACTTAAAGTGGATACCCTAACGTTAAGTGCAAAGTATGTAGCGACGTTCACTACATGTCCCTGTGCCAGTTTTGAGTGTTTCCGATCAGTACATTTTGCGATAGGGCAGCGTGAAACGGCAGCTTTAAGCGGTGTCGAAGAGTTCGGAAGTTGTGCTTGTAATGTGCGTGGTGTCATGAAAGCAGTCTTCGTGCCTCGCCCTAAGTGCATTTTCTTTCCGTAGATCAGCACATACGACGCACGTAAAGCAGTTTCACGAGAAAGCGTGTATTCCTAACTCTCTGCACTGCAGTTTAAGCTACAGGTACATACATAGTCCTCTTAACGGGCTATAACAATGACATGTACGTAAAATGCACGCTGGTGCGAGGTTAATACCCATAATAGTGAGGGGTCTTGCGAGCTAGGCCCATAAATACCCGTTGGTCCCCTGAGGAGTGATAAACAATACAAGGTCCTGTACGCTGCTGGCGAGAAAATTACACTTCTAAAAATCTTCCTTTGAAAAAACGTCGTTGCCCGTAACTATGCCTATGCTACAGAACACACTAATGTGCAGGTTCCTATTTAATTTGGCATTGAATTAATAAAAATAGTCCTAGAACTCGATGTAGTACTGAAAGTGTGATGTTGAAATGTATGACCTCTAGAACTAAGAGCTCCTTGTTTTATATAGGCTATTCAAGGTAACCTGAGGACTTTTTGAAGCCCTAATTATGATTTACTTGTTTGCACATTGTGAAGGCCTATTCATCCACCACATCCAGGGGGCTCATTACTTTATTCATACGTTGGTCAAGAGAAACTTTCAAATTACTAGAAAAAAATATTTCAAAAATTTGCATTTTCTACATTTGTATGCATTATAACAATAAAAAGCAAAATAAATCGTTTCAATGTTCACAAATGTTTACCTGGCACTTTTACTTCAGCGTTTAAGACATGGAACTACTTTCCCTCTGTCGTTACCAACTTTACTGGTCATTCGCTAGTCAGTCAACTGTGAACAGCCTATACACGTATACGTATACACGAATACGTATTTGCATATAAGTTGGCCTAACATTCTTATTAATTCCACGGTTTTACTTGGCTGGCGCATGAATAAAGTGATCAGGCCAATGTAAATATCAAATTTACATATAGCGGAAAGATACATAAAGAGCAGGGAAGTAGATCCTAAGCAGGGCTTTCAAAAGTGCTCAGTTTACCGTGAACAGCCTAAACGATAGAGCGTTGGCGAAATGCAAGGGCAAGGGAAATGTGTGCTCCCAAGAAAATCCGCATTCCACTGACAACGTCCGCCATGTTTCCCACATGCGAATCTCATGGGTGGCCCCGCCGGGCTTCCAGCGCGGACTGCTCTGAGGACCCAGCAGCTGCCTGAGATGCTGGTGTCGGTTCTAGAATGAATGTGGGGTAGAGTGAGCATGTCTGATGTGCAGTTACTATCTCCGTGCGCCAAGGGGCCGCGGTGGTGTAGTGGTTAGACTACTCGCCTCCCACCTAGGCGAACCGGGGTCGCTCCCGAATTTTCGCATATGGGAATCGGGCCGGACGATGCTGCTGGTCAGCGGGTTTTCTCAGGGGTCTCCCGTTTGTCCTGTCCCTTCCCCGGCACTGCTCTCTCTCACCTCACTTCACCCTCATCGTCTCTCAATACCTCGATGTTAAGAGCTGCTAAAATCTCGTCACTCACTCTGTGCGCCAATATTGACCTGCCTTTCTTCCTACAGAACACCTGACCTCGTATAAGGTTAGTACCCAGTTTACTTAGTTGTAGGTTGTCACGATAATTTGAAAGACCTGCTTAATATCTACTTCTACGCATAATATGGATCTTTCCCCCATATATAAAATTGACATTGCTATGGTTTTGATCACTTTATCCATGCGTCAGTCAAGTAAAACTGTGAAATCATAAATTTTTCTCATTCTTACGCTTATATGAATTAATAAACGGAAAGCAGAATAAATAGTATCAGTATTTACAAATGTTTATCTAACCCTGTTAATTCAACGTTAATATATGGAACTACTTTCCCTTCGTCGTTACCAACTTTACCAGGTGCGTGCCAGTCAGTGTGCCCGTTAAAAACATGAAGGTCGGGGAAGTGACATTTTTCAAAGGCTGATTTCAAAATTTTCCAATTAACCGTGAACAGCCTATATGAGGCTGTCGAGGAACCAGAAGCTTATAAAATATCAATGGTGGAGAGTGAAGTGAGATGACTATGGAGCGGCGCCAGAATGCAAAGACGGGGGAAACAGGAGATTCCGAAAAAACCCACCGAGCAACGGCATCGTCCGGCACGATATCCACGTGCGAAAATCTGGGAGCAACCCCACCGGAAATCGAACCCCGGTTCGCCTGGATGAGAGGCAAGCGCTCTAGCCGCTGTGCCACTGCGGCCTCACTCAGTGAGATGCTGGTGTCGGCCGGAAAGTGTACATGGGGTATAGTGCCCACGTGAGCTGTTCAGTAACCATCTCCATGCCACAACATTGAACTGCTTTTCTACCACTACGGTTATCATTTGAGGTTAGAACACTGTTTTGTGAACAAATGCTTTGACATCTTTTTACTCTAACCAATTTGGAATGCTTTTTGATTAAATTCAAAATGGTAAAAGAATTTTATTCATATAATGAGCTTGTCATTTAAAAATTAAGATAAAAAAACATCCAAACCGTAACACCGGACATGCTGACAAGAACGTGGAACGAGTTTGATTATTGCGTAGATGTCGTTCGGGCCGCTCATGGTGGTCACGTTGAACATTTATGAATGTATGGTAAACAAACTTCACGGTTCCACGGTTCATTCAATTGGTTTTCGAACCCTCCCCCTCACCTTGAAATCGTACACTTAAAATGAGGTACATCATCAGCCAATGTTAAAGTAATAGGTTCAAAGAGTATGCCAAATTGAAATGCCACAGGTAAAATTGTCTCGAAACTATTAGGAACCTAAAATTGACACCCACCTTCTCAAAAACCACAAACATCCCTAGTATGTGACGAACTACCTCTTAAAATACAATTACGTGTCAAATTTAAAGTTCCCAGCAGACCTCCCGTGGCGCAGTCGGTTGGTGCGTGCCTGTCTGGGGTGCGGGAGGTTCTGGGTTCGAATCCCAGGTAAGGCATGGATGTTAGTGTAAGTTAAGTCATAAGTTAGTTTGTAAGCCGTCCCCTGATAAGTCTTCGGGCATAACACCGGGGGACTTAATAAGACCTTTCCAATACAATTCAAGTTCCTAGGCTGAAATGTCTGGAAACATCTATCGATAAAATGTAGGAATCAGTAGAACTAAACCTTCCTCCATATCGCTATTAGCTCCTAGGGTTTCGGGTGGGTGATTTGGGTGGCGGAGGGGGCGAGTTGAAAGAAGGAGGGGGAAATCAATGCCACATAAATAAGGGTAATAAGTCTAATATAGCAACTGTTCCGAGTCAAAAGTACAACGTACGGTCGTGAAATACCTATATGATTATAAGGGTACAATTTTCACCTATATCGGAAATGTGGAGAATGTCACTGGTTTCCATCTTCCTCAATGTTTCACCGCATTACTTCTCCGAAGGATGGGACTTTCAAGTTGATCTCATACAACGTTGACAGGAACCCTTCGATGGTCTTCATTCCAAGGTCTCGTCAATGTGGTAGGAGAAACCTAGAACACATTACGTTGCTAGCCGAACAAAACGACACTCGTAACTTGTTACGTCTTTTTATTCAGTTTAGATCAATCGTAAAAGATTGGGAGAGCTGATGTTAAAGTGTAGATAAAGTAAGGCTGAAACAATCATTTGATGTGAATTGATAGATTACAGTTCAGACCCAATAAGATATGTATTGCAAGTTCAGGGTCTTAATCAGAATAAGAGGACTCTGAAAAGGGCGTTATCGAGTAAAGTGGCACAAACAAGGTATGTAGCCGAAGATGGCTAATCAGGAAGCCGTACTTCGGGTCGGTTTACAATTAAAAACGTGTAAGGTATAAACATTCACGTATAAGAATGAAGGAAGGTATTTTTACGAAACAGTTCATGGTCATCGCGTACGTGTTGTGTAGGAACATCCTCAATGTGTGACGACATTTTGTTTCATTTATTGTACGTAAGGTCTTCAGCCAATATAATTTAAGGAGAAAAGAAGAACGAGTATAATACAAGATATTATTTTTAAAATAACTATTATATATTTAGTTCCTTTACTCATTAAAAAGAATACGTCTAAAGTGTATGTAATAATTAATTGTATTTTAAATTGTATTATCATGCATTTTGATATATTATTAGCACTTTTTTTGTAGTAAGTACAGACAATAAGGCTGCATATGAAATGAAATATTATTTTCTATTAAATTACTATTCCACTAAAATCAGGTTAATATCTAGTTGTGTATTTGATTGATTGAGCTTAAGATTAATGCATTCACTATTAACTATACATTTTTGTAAACTTTCTACGTAGATGTCTCTTACGTAAACGAAATGTATCGTGAACAGACATTTATAGACTGTTCACGTTAAAGTGAGCACTTCTAAAGCCCTAATTACTTTAACCTTTTAGCCAGTTTTTTCCTTGTAACAACCTTTTAAAATAAATATTGTCAAATAAGTAATAAGCACAGTGTGTTTATTACACCGCACTCGGAAGTTAACGTTTAGGCTAAAATAAAATATATTTATTGACTATCATTCCAAATAAGAGGGCTTTCAAAAGTGCTCACTTTACCGTGAACAGCCTATACACAAATTCGGACCACGACCCCGCTCGCTGACCATGTCGGCAGCACGCCGACTGCGAGGTCCCAACCAGTTCGGAACTCTGTCCACACTTCTCACCCCACTCCTTCTGCCGTTTCGCCACTTCACGGTGATTGGCTCGAACGTCGCTTGTGGGTATGCAGCTTGACTCCAAGTTGCTGATAAGTCTTTCGGCACTTCGGACAGTCAGCCATAACCACATTTTTGCCATATCTTTGCGGATTATGAAGATTGTTTGGTTTACACCATGTTTGGAACTGTGTTTAAAAAAAATTGTAAATAGTCTGCTGCCGTTTTTACGGACGAGAGCTACTTTCTTCTTATAGTCTATTCGCAGCATCTTTGCAGTTTTTGAATGAAACCTTTGAAAAATCACCCTTAAGTAGGACGTGTTTGGTTGGTTCCCAAATATTTCATGTATCAGAAGAGTTTTATGCTCCTGTTCATATGAAAGTATCTTATTTTTCGTTAAATAGAACAGTTATCTATAGTTTATATATAAATCATAATATATAATTTATGATCTAAATGAATATAAACAGAGATAAAATGGGTGTGTTGGTAATGCGTAGTAAGAAATAGTTCTCATGCAAAATATTATTAAACTGAGTGCTCACGAATTCGGTGCATTGTTCCTTTGGTGTAATTTTCTAGATTTGGTTTAGCTTTGTCTGCATGGGGCGGAGGAATATCCTGAAAGTAGAACTTAAGCTGGCTTCAGGAAAATTGTAAGTAACCGTGACTGGACTATACCCGGGGTGGACTAAAAGGGAGCTAAGTGTAAAAATCTTCTCAGATCATGATAAGGCATCACATCACCTTGTTCGGTACAGCACCATTTTCTACGAGATTTTTGAAGGTTAAAACACTAATTTAATGTTTGGTCTAGTTTGTGTTATTGTACTGTATTTGCATCAACTGAATTTGTATTATATAATAATACCACATGTCTGCTGCAAAATAAATTGAAAGTGAAAGTGAAAGGCCTGTAAAGAAGATGAGAGAGATTAGAAACACGACTAAAATAATTAAAGAAGCAAGGTTGTTAGGAAAAGAGTTTGTTTCGACGAAATACAGGTTAGTGAAAAATAAAAAGATTATACCTGATTGTAACTGTAAGAAAATGTGTACCATGACGTTTGACAATGACCAAGAAAAGCATATTGTTCATGTAATATACAGTCGTAGGCCTAAAAATGAACAAGGCACATATTTAATGGCGTTGCTTGAACGTCACAATGTCTAACGCCATAGGTTTATGACTCAGGAATCAAAGCAGTTTCATTACACCTTTAAATAATTAGCTATTAAGGAGGCCATTCGAAGGTTTGTCGCAATGCTTTCCTTAGCTTATATGCAATATCGAGTAAAGTTGCTTTTAGACTAACTTCACTATTCGCACAAGGTGCTTAGGCATCATTTGACATGCGAGGTAAACGTGATAACAATAGTAAAATACCTCAAAAGACTTTAATAAAACTTAATGATCACATTGATTATTTTCCAAAGTAAACCTCCTGTTATCCCCCCCCCCCCCNACTGAATCTGAAGACTTTGCGCAGAAATGTCGATTTAAGCCTTGAAAGTCTAATAACCATTTAATTTCTTTCATTTCACTCGCTTATTTTACCTCGCTGTATCCGCGATACAGCTGCTCTACAATTGTTTAGCCTTACCTGGGACTCGAACCTTAAAACCCTCGCGTCGTCAACAGACAAGCAACCAAATACACTTCAGTGTCCGGCCACCTAGGACCCGACAACGATACTCAGCTTAGCTGTAATACCTGGATGCAAACCAGATATGAAGGTGTTCTAGGCCAGTAATATTAATTCTGTAGTTCTCGAACACTTTAGAAGGACGTGAATTCTTCTCATTGCGTAAGATCACAGGGGGGCTTATTCTAAGTTATTCGTTTCGTTTGCTTTCGAAAAAAATATTCCTTTTGACTCGAACTTTCGTTACCTTACAAAAGGAGGAATTCTAAGCGTTTTCAAGTGTTTGTGTGAAGTCACTATGTTCGATATCACATTCGAAACTATAACGAAGTCTTTCGGGCTTTCGCTACGGAGTTTCGTTAAGAAAACTTGGTGGGTGTGTGGTACAGGTTGTTAAGTATTTGTAACTGGGGAAGATGAGAATCGTGAAGTAACGTGCCTTCATGTAAAAAAATACACAAATATATTTCAAAAGAAAATAATTTTAATCGCACTTATTAATGTGTCAAATTTGATGTGTGCACTATAAGGGAACGGCAGTGTAAGCTGACGATTGTGATTTGTGAGAATATTTTGTTATTTTTTTTTAATTTGCCTGTAATAAATACGCGAACTTAAATACCTACTTTATTAAATAATTATTTAAAACAATGTAGTTTGGAAATTACGAATAGGTAGTGAGTGTTAAATGATAAATAATTCTTGGGAGTATAGAACAAAGTTACTGTCCCTTGAAAATAATTTAGTAAAAGTTCATACCACATTGAAATTAATACAAATGAGTAGTAAATCAACAGCGTATATTTTGTTTAAATCGTTTATTTTGTAATCTCAGAATTAAAAATAACGAAAGTGGCATTGTGCCATAAACAGCCAGTAACCAAACAGCAAAATTATAATGCAGAAAAATGTGAGTAGGCGCGACAACCAAAGTTCCGTCTGCTCTCTCATCGGAATACATGTGAATCCATCTGAACTCCTTGCATACAAAATTACAGCATGTTTACGTCCGCCCGAGTTATAAAATACCACCAAGACGTATATGGAGAGAAAATTTCAGACACTTTACGAACGAAATTTACCTTTTTCCTGGAATGCATTATTTGTTTAGTACTAACATTTAAAACCCTCCAAATACAAATGACATGTTTTAAGTGCTTTACTGCTTTGGTTTATTGGTGTTTTCAAGTTGAAGTATTGTTAATTTTATAAATAAACTCCCATATTTCAGTTAAAGTTCATGTAAGTAGCGTTGCCACCTTGCATTCTCTAACGAAAACCCGAACAGTATCGAAGACGCGGAGAGCTGTAACAAAATATGACTTCGAATATAAAATTGCATTTCCTCAAAGATTTTATAAGTTTCGAGGGATTTCCAATCCTAACAAACCAACAACTACTATCCTATATGTTGTTATTCTCAATGTACCCATCTCAAATAACCGCGACAACAATTTTTGTGTTACTTAATTGCCCATGAACCAGGAGGAGATATGCGATAAAAATACACAATGTCCTTACAGAAAACCAGACTAGGACTGACGAATGAGGACAGGAGTGCAAGGGCAGGGGAAATGGTAGAACGCGAAAACCAACCGACCAGAGGCATCCTACAGCACGATTCCTACTCGCAAAAATCCGGGAGCTATCCGGCCGGGAGTCGAACCTGGTTATCCTTGGAAGCAGGCGAACGCTCTAGCTGCTATGCCACTGCGGCCCAGACCAACCTAATTCATTTTGCGATTTGCTTGCTATCCCAGCGAACGTCCTTCATGTGCAATCAACTGCATGTGCTGTATAACTTTTGTAGTTGTGTATTATAATCCATCAAAGACTTTTTTTTTAATTCCGATAACATTTCAAGACAATTTTTTGGTGTACGTAATCAAATAGGATGCATTTTGGTAGTAGAAGAGTCACAGTACGCCGACACAATATGCTCTTTGTCTAGTTTTAGAAAGCACTGTGCACTGATATCGGGCTTCACTACACCCAGTCGGCAGAGACAGAGAGAGTTTATGACGACAAACGACCACGATATGTAACAATGAGCACGGGACGTTATCGACAACATGGCAGAGACAAGTACCTGTGAACAAGAAGACAGCCTTCACAGTTGTGTGGACTTGTGAGTCGCTCCTCCTCACTACTACATAGCAGGGCGTCAAACATCAATTAACATCTTACAGTGTTTCACACACACTTTTAATTAAGACAGCAGAAGGATATTGCCCATCCGCTGTCCTCGTAGAAATCTTTCATACACTTCGAAAATTGCCTGCCATTTTGTAATTATTTTCTGTCAAGCGGTTTTTTTTAACGGTGTCTATGTTGGCTCCCCCTCGCCTCACCCTTTAAAAGTTCATGTTACAAGTTAGCATGGGGGGTAAAATGTCTCTAAACGCAGCCATGTTTGCACAATCTCAGCAAGGCCGCGGCACGTGTCCTGTAGTTAGAATACTTCCTGAATGTCCTGGAGTTTGGCGCTCAACCCTGAGAAACATCAGGTCCCATCCTTACCTAGGACCGCCGATTGTCCTCTTAGATTTAAAGAAAGTTCGGGAAAAAATATAAATAAACACAAAATATTCTAATAAAATTCCACAGGTTTTATTGCATAGCGAATATATAAAACCTAAGAAACGTCAATCCTCGGTAATATTTTTACTAACTATAGTTGGAAAATATTCTGCCAGCGTAATGTATTACCCTTGAGCTGTTCTTTATGCCGAAAAATTGCACATTTCAATCCAGTGTAAGACATCGCGCTAAAGGAATGTACCATTCCGTTATAACATCTGTTCACTGAGTAAGCAGAAACTCTTATTTTGGACTGCTCTTTTGTAATTTGTCTATACTATCTCCCATAAATTTGTAAAATTCAATTTTTAAGTAGTCCAAAAGCTTTAAATCATTTTTGAGGATTTTCGTAGCTTCATGACATGATATCAATGGTTACTTGATAAAAGATATCAAATAATTTAAAGATTACATTCAGCATATTCTTTTTTTTCCGTAAACATGAGGCTTTACTTGAAATATTGACTGAAATATAAAAATATTTTAAACGCAAATTGATTTTAGACGAAGTGTTTCTTGAAGTTACTTAGTGTCATGATGGCAATTATTTGACACTTGGTTCATCTGCAATAACTCTTTAACTTTTGACTACTTTATCTCAGTAGTTAAAATTAAAATACGGGTGAACATCGTAAAATTTTACCAGGAAAATATTCTCGTGACATTTTGGTGACAAAGGCAATTATTTAAAGCTGTAGCCTATGTTATAAATATTTTTTTTTTCAATTCTGACATATAAAAAAAAATTTAATAAGTCAGATTTCAAAAATTTCTCTTTCTGGCTTTATTATAATCATTTTCTCACATCTTCATACTTATTTCAGATTTTAATTTCTTGTCACAATAACAAAAATTAATAACATTGTAAAAATATTGGCAATTTTCGATTCTTGAGTTCCCTTTTGCGCAAACCGGAGCGGTGTTTTCTCCTTCACTCTGGTCAAGCCAGCGCCAATTAAATGGAAATAATACACCACTCCCTCTCCAATAGACTTTTACCGCCCCCCCAATGAAGAGCGTAGGTTCCAAACCCCTGTTTCTCCTGTAGAATTATCTATTAATGCATATAACAAGTTTGCACTTATTTCACGACGATAGAGTTTCTACAGTTCGTATGCAGGTTTTCCCCTCTTCCTTCCTAGTTATAGGTTCAGCTACATGTGCACTCAGGGAGTTAGTCATGGCGGCCCAATCTATATCTGCCGCGATGCATGTCTCCTTGCGTGAATTCTCTTGCTCGTAGATGTTTGGTGCTCAGCCCCGAGACGCCCTTAGGTCTCGTGCCTGCATCGGATGTACTTTTAACACGTTCATTAAGTTAGATGATAATAAAGAAGTTCGTGTTCACGTCTGCAATTCCAGACTGACCTAGATTCGCTAGCCACTTGAAGCACTTCCACCAGTTTCTACCGAGCTACTTGAAAAACTGAAAAAAAAATTTGTCTCAGTTCCTTTGAGGGAAAAATACTCACAGTTCTACGATATTCTGCACAGACAGGTCGAATGTTGCCACTTTACACAGGAGTTGGGAAAAAATATATATTATTCTTCAAAAATGTGCAGTATTCATTGAGGCGCAAATGTAGTTAGTATAACTATTATAATATAATCTTCCCATTTAAAATTAAAAAATATTATATGTATTTTTGCTAAAGTCTATCCAAAGTTCAAAACATGGATAAACAGCAATTTTGTATAAATATATGTATAGAACTTTATTCCCATAATTACTAGCTTTATATCTTAACCCATGCATATATCAAAGTTAACTAACTTTTGGACCCGCAAGTGCAAGAACGACAGTTTTGAGTACTTTCTGGTCTCTCCGAGCTATTTATTTTATTTTCAGGGTTCGCTAGCAGCTCTGGTCGTTTGACGGACCACCTGAGACCTGTTACTGATGCTCCAGCCATTAGGCAGTATAACACGGACAGTGGCTTTGCGTGTTAGGAAATTCCACAATTATATTTTTGTCTGCCTTTTTCGAAAAAAACTGCAAACAGTTCGCGTCCTACTCAATCACCAGGGACTCAACTAAACATTCTGACAGCAGTTGGAGAAGGAATGGTAGAATATTTATCAGAAGATAATTCATTCCCTGTCTATCTTCGCCCCTTATAGAATGCCTTTCTACATCAACTCCGGATTACTGTATGTGGCCCTCTTGTTGAACTGTGAGTCATGCACCATTGCACTCTTGCTCTTTCCCCAATATGCATGTCATGCCTATCTTATCGGGACAGTGATCGTTCCGTTGTAATCAATTTAACTTGTTCGGTCCTAGCATCCATTATAGAGCACATGTTGCACATTGTTATGGTGTGGTCAGGCAATTGTTACGAACTAATAACAATGTAGTATGTCAATGTGAGAGTATGCTGGGGGCGTCTCTCAAATAATTACTCACGATTCGTTGGAACACAACAGTATCTGATGAGGTTTTATTACATGAAGATTATACAGTTGTTATTTAAATGACTATTGATCGGGGGAGCTTTAAATTAAATACCAAGATGATTATTTAATTGCATGAAGATTCACGCCATTTTAATTAAACCTAACTGGAAATCATCACCTTGTTGCAGCCAGAGGCTGATTCTGCGAGACCGTTAACGCCGGCCGGACACACCAATCTTCCTGGTCTGCTTCGCTGGTCGGGTAGTCCAAAGGACTAAAGAGTGGAGGTGATTTCTGCAACTGTCTTCTTTCGCAAGGGTCGACGACCAAATGGTGACATTGCAATCCCACTCGTTTCCAGGTTTAATGTTTGAAGGTGTGATCAGGCAAGCCCTTCAGCTAAGGCCTGACCACACCATAACATCTCCCCCAATGTTCACTAGCGAGATGCACTCATCTCGTCCTAGAGTCCGTTTGGATTATGTAGATGACTGGGAGTTGCGGGGTTCATGTTGTGGCAGCAGGAATATGGATCGGGTTGAAGTCCTCTTCGCTACGGTAGGAAACATTTTTTGAAAGGATTTAAAATAGACTGGCAATTTAGGTATAAGGAACTGCCAGTTGCCTTCGTGCAGTCCTCGGGCAAGGTGGGCCGATCAAATGCTGGCCATGCGCGCCTTGCACTAGCATTTCCGCTGGGTGTGCAAATTGTCTTCCACGCGAGCGCGGCAGACGCCCCGCAGGCGGTTCGCAAACGCGTCAACCTTTCTAGAGTTCGTGAGTCCCTAAGCACTACTGGCGTGAATTGTTCATTACATTAAAATATAAAACAATATTTAACAATGAAAAGGATTTGAATTTGGTAAGTAAACTGCTATCCCCGTTACAACAATTATTATGTGCAGTTGTACAAAAAATTGACGTGCTGAAAAATGAATACATGTGAGAACACTGACAAAATAGTGATGTGTTAAGGGTATTGTTACATACTAAAATGGTACGTGGCGTCACTTGGTTAGGACACTGATGGGATGGTATCGAAACGTAGAATGGTATTTAATTGATTATTGTAAAAATGCAAAAAGAAAAGAAATGTTGCCGCTGCTTTTTTTTTTTTACGTTTCAATACTTAAGAGGGAAACGGAACGGATACGTACCTATAACAACCAAAATGTTAAAGTAATAAATGTTACTTATTATACAAGAAATTAGTTTCAGTATCAGATAATAATGTATATTGAATATGCTGAATTTTACAAATAGTTTGTTATCTATAAAAATTAAAATCCTTAATTACAGTGATAAGAAGTATTATAATTGAGATGTCTCTATTGTATGACGTATATTCTTATAATTTCTTTATATATATGAGTTGTTACTTATGTAGTTTCATTAAAAAAAATTATAATCTAGATATTTTTTATAAGCAGTGCAGTATGTCATTTTTTCAACTGCTTTTGTATCTTAAAACTGGTTTAACTTTTTAATTTTATTGTAAATAATATATTTTAAACATCGTTCGGAGGCTTCCTATTAGCAGTCGCTATTTTTTTTTTTTTTTTTAAGAGTGTACGACAGTGTTGTGCCGAAATTTACAGTGTGTAATGTACAGTGCTGCCATTCCGACTAGGAAGGAGGTTCTTACAGGCTGTCCTTGTAGATCCTGTGTTTATAGAATGCCGTAAACTATGTGTATGAAGTGTATGTAACGACCAGCAGACGCGCGCGAAGTGTCTTCCTCCTCCTTTCTTCTTTCCCTCTCCAAATTTTCGGGTTACGGGATGGAGTTAGTTGCCTACCAATCAGCGCGTTACTTCACTCCTTGTCTCTCTCTCTCTCTTTCACCTACCTCTTCTTCCCCTCTCTCTCCAGATACTCCTTCTCTATCAGGATATCGATACATTTTTTGATGATGTGGATGCGGGGCTTGAAGCGAGTTGACAGCTGATTAAGCACTTCGACAACCAGCTGCTGATGGCTCAACACCTTCCTCATCTTCATGATCAGCACAATGGCCGCCTGGATCAGCAACTTATGGTCCTCCTCTATGTGCTTGTGCGTCGTCTCTTGCTCCACCTTCAGCTCAGTTTTCATTGGAATGTTGATATTCACAGGTAACTTTTTGTTCTTGTAGCCAGTGAAGAGGCAAACCTGAGAGATGGACTGCAGTTCGTTCTCATCGTCATCGCTCTGCAGCAGCTTGGCCTTGAGCAGGATCTGCACCACCTGTATGAGGAAGTCCATCTTGAGCTGCATGGGACTCATGCAGCTGCGGCAGCATCCACATAGTACTAGTGTTGTACTGCAGTAGTACTGCCCTCTGCAGTGTTTATGCCTGCAGTGTGTGCCTGTTTTTGAAGCAGTTAGTGACCAGCTCCCTCTTGGACATGTTGTAGAGCCAGTTCAGCTTATGCCTGCTGTGCTGGCTACTGTAGAATGTGGTAAACCTGTGCACGCTACGCTCAAGTTCGGTGGGCAGAGATAAGGTGAATGAATGGGTTTAAACGAAGAGGATCCCGCTGCCAAATGAGCCAACCTATGAGTGTACAAAGATTCGTTTGAGAATGTTTTTTTTTTTTTTTGGAGGATACTGAACGATTTTATAACCACGAAAGTACTGAATTTCTGCGTGAGAATCCAGTTACGGAATACATGAAGAAGGCGGGACAGCGGCTGGCGGAAGAGGACAGACGTGTCCAGCTGTACCTGCTCGAAACGATGCAGGAGCAGCTGGCCAACACCTGAGAAAAAGTGCTGATAGAGAAGCACCTGGAAATATTCCATGCAGAGTTCCAGCATCTGTTGGATGCGGACAAGAACCCGGACCTGGCGCGCATGTTCCAGATGATGGCTCGCATCCTCAACGGCCTGGGAGAGCTGCGCAGCCTGCTGAAGGTGCACATAGTCAACCTGGGTCTGGCCGCCATCGATAAGTGTGGGGAGACTGCCAATAGTGACCCAAAAGTGTACGTGAACACGATCCTTGAAGTACATAAGAAGTACAATACTCTGGTACTGACTGCCTTCAAGAACAACTCAGGGTTCGTGGCATCATTGGAAAAGGCATGTGGTCGGTTCATCAACAGCAACGCAGTTACCAAGCAGGCTAACAGCTCTTCCAAGTCGCCGGAGCTGCTGGCAAAGTTCTGTGACCTGCTGCTAAAGAAGGGCAGCAAAAACCATGAGAAGTGAGAGCTGGAAGACACACTCAATCAGATTATGATGGTGTTCAAGTATATAGAGGACAAGGACGTCTTCCAGAAGTTATACAGCAAGAAACTGGTTAAGAGATTGGTCCAACACATGTCTGCCAGTGATGATGCTGAGGCCTCTATGATCTCAAAGTTGAAGCAGGCTTGTGGGTTCAAGTACACCTCCAAACTGCAGCGAATGTTCCAGAATATTGGGGTCTCAAAGGACTTGAATGAGCAGTTCAGGAAACACCTGGTGAACTCCAATGAGCCACTGGACATAGACTTCAGTATCCAGGTGCTGTATTCTGGCTCGTGGCCCTTCCAGCAATAATTCACCTTCTCTCTACCCACCGAGTTTGAGCGTAGCGTTCACAGGTTTACCACATTCTACAGTGGCCAGCACAGCGGGCATAAGCTGAACTGGCTATACAACATGTCCAAGGGGGAGCTGGTCACTAACTGCTTCAAAAACAGGTACACACTGCAGGCATCAACACTGCAGATGGAAGTACTACTGCAGTACAAGACTAGTACCATGTAGACGGTGGAGCAACTGCTTGAGTCCATGCAAATCAAGATGGACTTCCTCATACAGGTGGTGCAGATCCTGCTCAAGGCCAATATGCTGTAGAGCGACGACGATGAGAACGAACTGCAGTCCATCTCTCAGGTCTGCCTCTTCACTGGCTACAATAACAAAAAGTTACCTGTGAATATCAACATCCTAATAAAAACTGAGCTGAAGTTGGAGCAAGAGACAACGCACAAGCACATGAAGGAGGACTGTAAGTTGCTGATCCAGGCGGCCATTGTGCGGATCATGAAGATGAGGAAGGTGATGAACCATCAGCAGCTGGTTGTCGAAGTGCTTAATCAGCTGTCAACTCGCTTCAAGCCCCGCATCCACATCATCAAGAAATATATCGATATCCTGATAGAGAAGGGGTATCTGGAGAGAGAGGAGAAGAAGAGGTAGGTGAAAGAGAGAGAGAGACAAGGAGTGAAGTAGCGCGTCGATTGGTAGGCAACTAACTCCATCCCGTAACCCGAAAATTTGGAGGAGGGAAAGAAGAAAGGAGGAGGAAGACACTTCGCGCGCGTCTGCTGGTCGTTACATACACTTCATACGCATAGTTTACGGCATTCTATAAACACAGGATCTACAAGGGCAGCCTGTAAGAGCCTCCTTCCTGGTCGGAAGGGAAACACTATAAATTACACACAGTAAATTTCGGCACAACACTTTCATACACTCTTTAAAAAATTAAAAAATGCTAATAGGAGGCCTCCGAACAATGTTTAAAATGTATTATTTATAATAATAGTAAAAAGTTAAACCGGTTTTAAAATACAAAAGCAGTTGAACAAATTACATACTCCACTGCTTATGAATATATATATATATATATATATATATACTTTTAAACGCCAGCATTTGGTCGTCAATCCTTGCGAAAGAAGACAGTTGCAGAAATCCCCTCCACCGGTCACTGAACGGGACCGCAGAACCACGCGCTTGATATAGGCCGGCGTAACACCCGAAACGAGCGTCTTTCGGCTTTCGTCTTTAGTGCTTTGGCCGACCCGACCAGCGATGCAGACTAGGAAGATGGGTGTGTCCGGCCGGCGTTAACCGTCTCGCAGAATCAGCCTCCGGCTGCAACAAGGTGATGACTTTCCAGTTAGGTTTAATTAAAATGGCGTGAACTAAATGTAATTAATAATCATTTTGGTATTCATTTAAATAACAACTGTATAATCTCCATGTAATAAAACCTCATCAGATACTGTTGTGCTCTACCGAATCATGAGTCATTATTGAGCTACGTCAATAGAAACTTTCAAGTACGAATGGGCTTAGAAAAGCTTAGTTCGTAACAATGGTGGAAGCACCGGGTAAGTTCCCTTCCTTTATATGTGATCCTCCTTCTTAACTAACAACCTTCCGTAAGTCCTTCTCTTTCACGTCCGTTGGACTTAACTTTAATTGAATATCATTGTATACTTTTCTTACTTTAGATCAAGTAAAGTCTTTATTAATCATTTCAACCAATCCTTTTAATTATCTGAGCTTAACCTGTTTTCCTTAAATTTAACCTTTCCTAAGAGTGTTATGAGCCACCCAGGCTCATAACAAATGGTGGAGGCGCCTTAAGAGNTTTAATTATCTGAGCTTAACCTGTTTTCCTTAAATTTAACCTTTCCTAAGAGTGTTATGAACCACCCAGGCTCATAACAACCGCTGTGCTCTTGGGCTATGAACGGTCGATGGTTAGGCCTCCTCGCTAAATGACAGTGACGCCCGGGCGATCACATCCACCGAATTCTGTTTACAGCGGACCCCCTTCCGTGTTTAAAGATCAGATTCTCTGGATGACGCTCCCAATCTCTTCGTTCCTCCAGTCGATTGTAACGTTCGCTGAATATATAAAATTTCCTCAAGTTTTGCGATAGCACAGGAGAAATTTTTATGGTTCATTGTAATTTCTTAAGTAAATGCTGCATGTGTCTTGTTTTAAGTTAACATCTTCACTTGATTTGCCTGGGGATAAAAATTCCACTGTTTACATAAGGCGTAGTTTTCAGTCTCCGCGTGGGGTTATTGAATAGATTATACGACGTTTCAATACCCCGATATTTAAAAATGTATGTCGGTTCAGGGTGTAATGAAAAAAAGAAAAGGTTAAAATAATAATTCTTTTCGGTATTCTAAGGATTATTTAGAGCGACTTTTCCGTTGTGTTTTACAAGCGAAGTTGCTTCGATAGCGCGCCACGTTTTAACCGTCCCGCGGCAACTCGACGCTGCCGAGGGACTTGTAAATCAAGAGGCCGCGGAGACCGCTGCGCCGGCCTGCAGGGGTTATTATCTCGAACTGTAATGAAAACACATAGCACAAAGAGCAGCGAGCACGGAAGAGGATAGTGAGGCCGCTGGTAGACTACGCGAAGGGCCTTAATTTGATAAGCGAAAACCCGACACATGCCATGCACCTTTACTAGGCAAGATTCACCTTTTACCTACGATAGTATTTAACGATGCGACCTTTTTTTTCCTCGCAGTTAATACAACATTTTATCGAGCGTGAATTTTTATAACGATGATAGAGCTGTTAAATTCGACATGTTGAACAAAACACATACATTTATGGCGCACTAATTTTATAATAAACGTTGTAGATGCAGGATACCGTACAATAGAGTGGCATATTATTTCGTCTTGATAAAATCACTGTCGAAATTAAATAAACTACAAACACCAAAACCTGTACAGTGGTTTATGAACACATTTTATGATTGTGTTATATCATAAAATTAATGGAATTTTTTATATTGTGACTGGGACTTATTTATGTCTGAAACCAGATTGTGATCGTTTTTTTTATCTGTTTTTTTTTTTTTTACATTCTTAGTTGATATTGTTGCGTCTGGTATATTGCCACTTACAGTTTAATTTATAAAATTACGTAATTATTTGTGATATGACAGGAAATTTAATTATAATTTTTAATGCTCTGCTTCAAACAGTGTTTTCTGTTTTTAGATGCCTTATATCATAAATAAAAATAAATAACTGTTCCAAAATAATACTCCAAAGCGATTTTAATAATACTGTATGAAAACGTTACGAACTATATGACCGAAGTAGGTAAGGTTTTAATTTCGTGTCTGGAATTGCCGGGTTCGAATCCAGGGTAGGTCACGCATATATGTGTTATTTTATTTTATTTAAGTTCACAATAGTACGGTAATCGTCGCCCTTAGTTATATTAATTTACCTTCATGAAGCGATGGCGTTAATAAGTATATATTAATGTAAGAAAACGTAGCTTATAAGATTATAGATGCAGAGTACACAAATCATTTAAGATTTTTTTTTTTTTTATTCCAACGCAAAGTGGAACATTTTACCGACAAATTCAAATTCCTGCGTTGCAATATCATTCAAAGTGAAACTTTTCAGCCTTGCGTAATTCTTGGCCACAACTATTAACATGTTAAATACGACCTACCTATTTTATACGACTGTTGACTGTAACCTTTTACCTTTGATCGTGGTTTAAGNGTTGACTGTAACCTTTTACCTTTGATCGTGGTTTAAGATGGATAATGGCTCATCCAGAGTTAGACGGTCTAATAAATCCATGCTCACACTTTTACAATGAATATACTGGCTAATTGACAGAACTTCAGTTAATAGCCTTCATATGAAAAAAAATTTACAACTCACAAAAATCAGAGCTTCCGTCACTTTCAGACTTTTAGTCACTCAGTTACATTACTTAAAATTTAATACATTAAACTTANAAACTTTTCAGCCTTGCGTAATTCTTGGCCACAACTATTAACATGTTAAATACGACCTACCTATTTTATACGACTGGTGACTGTAACCTTTTACCTTTGATCGTGGTTTAAGATGGATAATGGCTCATCCAGAGTTAGACGGTCTAATAAATCCATGCTCACACTTTTACAATGAAGATACTGGCTAATTGACAGAACTTCAGTTAATAGCCTTCATATGAAACAATTTACAACTCACCAAAATCAGAGCTTCCGTCACTTTCAGACTTTTAGTCACTCAGTTACATTACTTAAAATTTAATACATTAAACTTACGTTCATTGCAGCGATACGTGGTAAATATCCAATGGTTTGAAATTAAATCTAGCCGTCAGTAAGCGGCATCCACGTGCGAAAAGTTAAAATTATTTTTAATATTATTTCTTAAATATGAATGACATATAAATATTTCAAGGGAATTAAAAATTTACTCAGAGTAATGGAGTATTTGTTGCACTGGAAAAGAAAAACACGTCAAAGAAGAAAATAATAATGGCAAGTATTGTAATATCTCCACTACTTTAAAGTTAATTTCATTTTTATAAATATAGTCATTTCCCAAATCTGTTTATTCAAGCAAGTTCTACGAGATGTGCGTTTCAGACGTCATTGTGATGGGCAGGTGTTTTACTGTTTATAAAGTATCTGTGAGGGACAGATATACCAAGTTTATTTAATAAATCGTCACTGTCAACATTTAAGCCTGAGCGTATCGCAACCCACACGCTAAAACCATATTATCGGTTTATGTGTCGATATTCTATATCTGTTCTCCCGTTCATTAGCAACACTACGTACTTTCCAAAAACGGCTTCATCGTATGTTTACTTATTCAATTGTACATAAATATATAGTGTACAATATTATTTTATATAATTGGACTATATCTTTTCTTCCCCGAATACACTTAAGTTCAGAACCTGAATATCTCGGTTTTCTTTACTCAGTCAATGTTGCGATATGTGATTTCCTTTAAATATTTTGAAAGACGATAAAACACACTATAATACGCAAAACCCTGCGAAAATATTATAATCATTCATAATTCAAGACATTTCAAAATAAAAATTTCGAATTTCGATATTTTTTGGAAGTTGTGAGTTAAGTAGCTGTAAAATTAGTATTTCGCAACCCTAAGAATTCCTCGTTGAACAATACAATGATAAGGTACACTAAATTGGAAAATACCATTTCATGCAACACTATTGATACAATTAATTACGTCATATATAATTTTATTTATTGTTTTTTACACAAAGAGTCTATAAAAACGTTTTGTCACACGTAACATTAATACTACTTGAACTACGAATTTTTTTCGTAGATATATGACTTACTTGCGTTTAAATGGTTAGGTTTTGTCACATTCGCGTGTTTTTAATAGAAATTGATACGAATTGCCATAATTTTTAGGGTGAAGATAAAATGTATGCTATATATATGCATATATAGTACATACATACATACACATAAAGTNCCATAATTTTTAGGGTGAAGATAAAATGTATGCTATATATATGCATATATAGTACATACATACATACACATAAAGTGTGTAATTATAATATTAACGTTAACCGTTATTTCTCCTCAAATTATGTGTGTGTAACTAGTATAAACTTGTAGATATTATTTCCGTTTGAGCGAGCAATTTTCTTTACTTTACTTCAGTTATTCACGTAATCTAATTTGGCAGGATATAAAGCAGAGATAAACCCAAACAACCTACTAGTGAATCATTCGTTAACTATTGAGGTTTATATTAATTAATAAATGAAAATATTTGACATTTTAATCTTAAAATTGTTGGTTAACTTCAGGATGTCCTCCATGTTCCAAGGTATTAATTAATTTGTTACAACTTATCAATTCCNATCACTCATTTATTACCATTTTCTGCAGTATAGTTCCTACACTAACAAGTTGTTGGGTTTAGTAGTTGCGTGTGCTTGGTGATAAATTGCTTATTCTGCTTGATTATCATATTTGGGGAAGACGTGCCTAACATACACAATCAAACATGGTAATACCTTATTAAATGGCTAGTTCTCCGAAAAGGCGATCTCCGTTTAATCGAATTTGTGACATTGTATCAGCTAATCCGAGAGCAAGAGATACGGACGCAAACGTGAATAGTAATACACAAACATGGCGGAAATACCAAAATCTAACTTAGTGATCCAACAACAAGTTCCGACAGAAAAATTTCATGGTAGTCAGGAAGAAGACATTTCGGAATTCTTAAAGCAATTTGAAATAGGGGCGGAAATCAACCAGTGAGACGAGGAAACGAAAATTAAAAGACTACCAATATATCTAGTAGGCGCACCTAAAAGGGCGTATGAAAACATCATAAATAAAATTGAGCCACATTTGCTCACATGGGAAGATATTATGCATGACCTTATTAATATTTTGCTACTGACGAAACCATTGCTAAATATAAAAGATAATTGTACAGGAAGCGACAGGAGCCTAATGAATCCGCAACCGTACATGTACAAGAAATTATTTTTCTAGCAAATAAGGTTAAACACAACATGCCAGAGGCGGAAATCATAGAAATTCTCTGGAATTCGTTAGCGCCGACAGTAGTCGACTAACTTATAGTCATGAACACACTAGCAGAAATGGAAAATAATATCAGACATATTGAAGCCGTCATTTACAAGCATAAACAAAATCTACAACAACATACACAAAATTCAACCACTTTCATGGAAGAACAGATTAAAAAACTGAAAGAGGAAATTGGTAAACTATCAGTGTCCTGCGATCACACAAAGGTATATGAAAAACCCAGAAACCGACAACAGGTGGTTAACACAGGAAGGTTCAAACTGACAACAAATTTCAGGCAAAACAAAAACTTTCACACATACAGAACACCCGCAATGGACGCACCTCCAATATTTCAAGTGCCACCGTACCCATTCGACAGCCTAGCAACACCATACCCATACTTTTTCCCACAACAGCCAATGCATAGCCAATATCCTACGTCTAACACACAAACATTTCAAAATTCACAAAAACGGGGAGTACAGGATGTAGTTTTCCCCTATACACCCTGCACACTTTAACCCAAACAATGGGACAATCCCAGGCACACATATGCGCACATAGCGAGTCAATTTTGTAAGCCTAGTACAACATGTTTTTCGGCCAGACCGCAACAGATGCCTTGCATACATACACCGATAGGTAACAGGTATGCAAGCCGGGCTATCAGACCACGACAACCGTGTACAATAGAATTTGAAAGAAGGCAATATTCGCCACAGTATCAAACTGACAGCCGAAAGCAGGTACCCCATGTAGTTAACAAAAGAAGAGACGTTTACAAAACAGACTGTAAACCAGCTCCGTGCCCCCTCATAATGTTCCAAATAGGGAAATACCTAACAGAAGACAAAATTATTCGCAGCACATAGAAAATGTTACACAACAAGGTCCAGCGCAGAAAGTAGTACGGCAATATGCTGGGGTAAAATACGGGCCACAGAACGAATTCGCACACACCTGCGCGTTGTGTTTCTACGAGGGACATCGTTCTGCCATATGCCCAATGTTTCCCAAGAAAGGTATAGAGTGGCAAACGGACATGCGTGGTAGGTTTCAAAGTTTTCAACGAAAACACACAGTTACTAAACCACACAGCTCACGCACTGTTGGTAAGCAGGCATACGTAAACCACAGCAAATTTAGAGAACATAATATACCGACGTTGAGTGTGAAAAACTTCCACACAGCAACAAAACAGACCAGCTACAAGGCGAAAAAGCCAGTCCCCATAGCGATCATGAAAATGAACGTAGGCGCCACACCGAAAATCATCATTAACACGAAAGACAATGGGTTTTTATCTTTAATTTATACGGTATGTTCCAAGTCATGCATAGCCGCAACTATGGTAGGAAGTCATAAATTAAAACCACTCTCACAAACCTTTAAAATAATGGCAGCCACGGACGAACTACCGTCCCCTCACTGCTATATAAATCTAACTTTCCAAATTGAAGGGCACACATACACACATAAGTTTCTAGTCATTGAAAACTTTCAAACTGACGCCATAATAGGGTGTGACTTTATTCGGAAACACCGTTTAATCCAAGATTTGTATGCGAAAGTCGCAACACTTAGACATATGCATGATAAAATCATTACAGTACCGTTTATTGATCTGGACGACAATAATAGTGTTTTATTTTTCAACACAATCCAACAAACGCAAAATTTAGAGCCTGATGACCACCAACTACCGTATAAAAAAACATAAATCCAGCTTTACACCCAGAGGAAAAAGAGAAAATTCAAACGCAATTACAGAAATATAAAGACATATTCGCGTTTAAGATTACATAATTAACTAAAACACGAAAATATCACATCCAAATTGATTTAACAAACACCAAACCCGTGCATTGCAAACCGTACAGAATAGCCCCTTCAAGGAGAGAAGCTATTCAAATACAAATCCAAGAGATGTTAGAGGCTAACATAATCGAAAAATCAACAAGTCCTTATGCTGCTCCGTGCCTAGTCGTACCGAAAAAGGACGGGACCATACTGATGGTAACTGATTTCAGTAGACTTAATAATTTCATTCCAGACCAAAATTATCCACTGTCACGAACGGACGATATTTTGCAAATCCTCCAAAATACGACGTATATTACTAGTTTAGATATGTTTTCCCGATTTTATGCGATTCCCATTAAGCCAGAAGATCGATATAAATTGGCGTTTGCTATAGACCAGATAGGATTGTTTCAATACCGTAGATTACCCATGGTATTGAAAGCAGCCCAAAGTTTTTTCAGGAATTTGTCGACACACTATTAGGGGACCTCAGATGGCAGTCAGTAATCTGTTACGTGGACGATATATTTGTAATAGGAAATGATTTTAATGAACACATTCGTAATCTTGAAAAACTACTTGTCCGCATGAGAGAATTTGGGGTAAAACTTGATCCAAGAAAATGTAAATTTGCATCCCAGGAACTAAAAGTACTATGGCATCAACTAACGCCTAAGGGTCTAGCACCAGATCCAGAGAAAATTCAAATAATAGTTAACACACCACCACCCATAAATGTAAAACTATTACGATCCTTTCTGGGGCTCACTTCTTACTTACGAAAATTTATTAGTGACTACTCGAAAATTGCGCAGCATCTAACGGAATTAACAATAAAAGACACAAAATTCTACTAGGATATTCCACAACAGTCCACGTTTTTACAGTTAAAGAAAGCTATAACTTCACCTCCGGTACTAATACCCTTTTTATATATGAGAAAACAATCTTAGTTTGTGATGCGTCCAAAACAGCTGTTGGCGGAGCACTATTACAGGAAGACCACCATGGTCGACGGTTTGTTATAGCTTACGCGTCAAAATCACTGGCACAGAACGAGAGAAGTTGGTCGACGACAGAAAGGAAACTAGGAGCGGTTGAATATTTTTGTACTTACTTTCGACAATATTTATACGGGAGAAAATTTATAGTCGAAACAGATCAGGCATCACTTAGATATTTCACATCTATGACTGACCACAACAACCGTATCCAGAAATTTGCAACTGCCTTAAGCGATTTTTCATTTGAAACAAAAATTGTTAAGGGACGAAATAATATCATAGCTGATTATTTATCTCGTGTACCGCACACTGACATCGAAAATATATACCAGAAAAGCATAAATAATAAAAGTTATACATTACTTAATATTCCCCCGCACGTAGATAATATTTTTGAGGCCCTATCAATAGTAATATTTTTTAGCAAAGAAAAAACTGAAGAGGTCAAGAGTACAATCGTGAGGTTTATCTTCCACAATTGGGAAGAATATAGCCATACTAGGTGTATCGTGGGAAATAGATCGGATAATATATCTAAGATAAAAATTCAAAACGAACTACATAATCTCCCAGTTCAATTAATACTACACGCAGTATCAACTTACTATCACATTCATATAGTGTCAGAGGAAAATGCTCAAAGTAAGTCCGTTCAGTGTGATAGGCCCGTCGCTAATATTGCGTTGTATACAAAGTCCATTCATGAGAAAGTGCACTTTACCCCGGTGATTACAAATGTGACTGAATCAATTGAACCAGAAAGCGAATTTTTTTATTGCCACTTCAGCATATTCTGACAAACACGTCACCATTGCAGGGAGAGTATGATAAGGACCCATTTATTTTACAATTAAAACAAGCTCTTACATAACACGATAGTGTTTCACCAGCAATTCGTCGTCTATCTCGCAGGTATGGGGTAACAGCTAATGGGGAAATATATTATAAATTACATACGCCAACAGGCGAATGTCATCTAACAGTGGTACCACAGCTTTATGTGCCAGAAATTATAATGGCCCATCACGACGAGTTAGTCGGAGGCAGACATTTTGGAGTTCGTAAGACTATAGATAAAATAAAACACGCGTATATTTGAGAAACAAT
Source organism: Clitarchus hookeri (assembly GCA_002778355.1). Lineage (NCBI taxonomy): Eukaryota > Metazoa > Arthropoda > Insecta > Phasmatodea > Phasmatidae > Clitarchus > Clitarchus hookeri. The sequence goes on along the minus strand of NQII01000546.1, from coordinate 408,505 downwards.
ACAAAAAGATGTCAAAGAATATATTAAAATGTGTGAGACTTGCCAATGCGCTAAAAGAGCTAATACTAAACCACCAGGAGAGTTGCAGCCCATTCCACCTCCTCCTATATTTTCAATGTGGTCGATCGATGCCAAAGGACCCCTTCCGACCACGAAAGCTGGTAATAAGTATATTTTAGTTATGACCGAACATGCTACGCGCTATGTCATGGCTACACCAGTCAAAAGCATAGATGCAAAGACGTGCGCACAATTTATTAAAACAATATAACTTAGATTTGGGTGTCCAAAATTTTTATTATCTGATCGCGGCATGTCATTCCAAAATGAAGTAATTTCACAATTGTTAGACGAATTAAAAATCAAAAGACTGTGCACTACAGCTTATAATCCGCAGGCGAACGGTGTAAATGAGGCCATGAATAAGGTCATAGGCCAACAACTAACAATGTACGCGGAGTCCAATCAACAAAATTGGGAAAAATATTTAGAATTTATAATATTCAACTATAACACTACCGTTAATACAACGACAGGGTTCACACCGCGTTTTATCTCATCCACGGAGTTAATGCAAGCCAACCTTTACACATAGTTCTTAACAAACCAGACATAAGAACCGCCAACTGGATACAGACTTCAGAAAATGTACGAGCCACTGCTGCAAGGAATATCGGTAAGGGTCAACAGGTCCAAGCTAAATATTTTAATAAGAGGTTTCATCCCTCTCAGTACATGGAAAATAAATGGGTGTGGCTGAAAAACCACACATGGAGGAAAGGCCTATCATTTAAATTTATCGGTCCCTATAAAATACTCAAGGTCCCCTCTAAAAACACGGTAGTCATAGAGATGAGACGGTATGGAAAAACGTTTAGGGATACAGTGAATACGCGACATATTAAACCGGCTTACTTAAGAAACACTCGACGGTTCACTCAAGCAGATTCAAATTCGCACAACCGCCAATCACAAATAGTAAACAATGCACGAGCCTCACCTCTGTCCGCAACCCCTAAGGCAAGCGTACAAGTAACACCCCTCACTGCTGTCAGACAGATAAATACTCACGCCAGGTCAAAGAACGTACAGCCTCACCCACATAAAAATGTGAAATTATTAAGTAAGTTATGAAAGAATTTATAATAAAAGGAACTCACATGTAATTTTGTTTGCAGGAGATTACTCATCATGACAAGTGCTGCGTTGATATGTGTATTTTTCCCATATCTTTTCCAAATATATTTTTCCATCACTTATAGCAGTTACCCTATTTTCCGGATTCATTCCGGCATTTACTGGTATGACATTCACCAAGCCATCGTATATGATGAATCCATACCAGTGATTTATAGTATTCTGTTGCAAACGTCACAGCCAACTTTTATAACTCAAACATGGGAGAACCACATGTGCCAGTTCAACATTACATACTTATGTAAAAATGCGAAAACATTAACACGCACAATCGACCATATCCAACAACACCTGGTAACCGAATACCATGCGGAAACGGAACGGCAGATTCGCAAACGTCGAGGTATCCAATTCATCGGCGACTTGTTTGCATGGTGTTGCAATACGCTAACCAATAAACACTTGGAAAAATCAATTTCAAATGACGAAATTCTCATGCACAATGTCAATAATATCCAAAAGTCGGTGGATACAAACAATCAGGCCATCAAAGACATTATAAACAATGTGCAAAGCACGTCACAAATTGATGGTAGATTACATTTAATTGCTGACACCATTAACAACATAACACTTTCGTTGAGACAATATGGCACCTCATTTAACACGGAACTTTTAGCACTAACGCAACAACTAACACTTTCCATTGTTTTACACTTACTAAATATCCTCTTACAGGAACAGGACATTTTAACACTCATCACACAGTGCAAAACGAATCGCTTTCCCATTAAACTCGTTCCGGAAGAGAAGTTTTTAAACGACCTTCACGACTAACAAAAAAATTTGGAATCCACAGAATTGAAGTAAGCAATATCGGCGACACAGCACACTGCGTATTATCAGCTTCCCTTAACAGAATGCAGCATCAGTCCTTCTCAATGTGTCGTTAAAATCCTAATACCTCTTCTGCAGAAAACATCAGAATGGCATGTTTATCACTTAATACCTACTCCCTTTCAATCTCGTAATATATCGTGTTATTTGCACACTAGTGAAATAAATATAGCACTTGATTTTCTGACACAACAAATCGTTGAATTAAAACACAACAGAACACACGGATCACATTTACCTCATTCAGCCTGCAAGACCGGTAACCAAAACTATTCTCTGTTTCAAAGAAATGTTTTTCGCACGTCAACAGCCACTAAATATGGATGCATGTCAATTTCAATGTACGAACGACTCAATTTAAAAAATCACGGAAATTTTCCCGAACCAGTTTTTAATCAGTAATGTGCCGTCGCCGATATATATAGACTGCTTAAATGGCACGATATACAAATTCAATGATGAGTCCATAGTGACAATAGAATTAAATCTTCCCTGTCACTGCGAATTAAGAACGGCACATAACGTGATTATTCAGAAAACACACATTTGCGACACACGTGTAACGAACACATCGCAAGTAAATATTGGCGTCCCAATTCACGGGCTCCGCAACACGTATTTCCAACCGGAACAACTCCAACTAAACACCGGTATACATGTTTCGAACATATCCCACTTGTTACACACGGACTGGCACATTCACTCCAATTCGGATCAAGTCAACACCGTTTTAAATCATGATAGAATTGAGTTCCCCGACGAGTACAATTACGTATTCACGCCCATGATAACACTAACACAATATTCCTATTTCATAACGACAGTTATTGCAATACTAATAGGGGTATGTATTTTCCTCTATTTTCGAATTTGTCAGATGGCACAGATTTTACGGCAAACACAGTTAACCCGCACGAATCATAATACAAAAGCCACTGCTGAAGTGAATATGTCTACCAGTCGTCTCTTCCCTAACTACCTCTTCAATCTCATTCTCTTCCCTTTTTCCTATTACACATAACGCACAGCGCCACAGCATCACGTCCAACCAAGGACACCGAAACAAGATCGAGTCGCCCGACGCCTGCAATGGAACAGTTTTTCGTTATAATGTCTTCCTTTTTTTTTTTTTTTTTGTTTACTAACTTTCTTTCTATTTGTACTTGTAAGCCATCCCTTTTAAAACTGGCTACAATTATTATTTGAATTTAATGTTACTTTATGTGATAATGTTAATTAATTTTGTTTGAATAATTTGAAAAAATAAGATGGGCTATGGCTTTTAATGTTACTATGTAAGGTTTTGATTAGCTAGCTTTCTCTGTGTACTTAAAGTAATTTACTTAGGAAATAGTTTGTTTCACTTTATTCAATCTGGTAGGTTTACTTATTATATATTGGTTTACTTTGGGGAAAAAGGGGAGTACCCCCTGTAAAAAACCCCGTTGCACTGTTTATTTATGTTTGGAACTATTTTTGCACTTGTCTTCTGCACTGGGAACTTTTGGACTGTTGCTGGGTGCTGTTCTTATTGGCTGGAGTTGTCTTCTTCACTGGAGCTGGAACTTGTCTGGAGCATATATCTTAGATGGTTGTGTTCCCTGAGATGCGCGGTGGAGAATGGAGGTCTTCTGAGATTGGGTATATGATCTGTGAGTGAGTTTATGAGTGGATTTGGGTGATCTTTTAGTTTTGCTATGAAAGTTTGGGTGAGGCTTTGTAGATAGTGAATGAGGGTTTTGGTTTGTGTGAGTTTTCTTAGTTTTCTTCTGTGTGTGAGGCGGGGTGAATTTGTGGCTATGCGAAGGGCTTCATAGTATGAGTTGTAGAGTGGGAAGTGATTCCTGTGTGCTGATGTTACCCAGATGGGTGCTGCGTATGTTAGAAGTGGTATGATGGCTGTTTTGAGGACTGTGATTCTTGTGTGACTGTCAAGGTGGTTTGAAGGTCTTAAAATGGGTGTAAGTTCTCGTATTGCTCCCCTAGCTTTGCCTGCTGCCTGTTTTATGTGCTGAATGAAGTGGAGTTTTGTATCTATTAGTACCCCCGNGAAGGTGTTAAAATGGGTGTAAGTTCTCGTATTGCTCCTCTAGCTTTGCCTGCTGCTTGCTTTATGTGCTGAATGAAGTGGAGTTTTGTGTCTATTAGTACCCCCAGGTACTTTGCGTGAGGTTCCCAGTGTATTTGGTTTCCCTGTAGTTGTAGTGGTGGTGGAGGGGTGTCTGCTGTGTGTCTGGTGAGAAATAGAGCAATGGTTTTGTCTACGTTTAGTTGTATGCCTATGTTTGTGAAGAAGTTGGTTATTGTGTTGAATGATTCTGTGAGGTTTTGTGCAATAGTTTCATGTTCTTTGTGTGTAGTGAGAATGGCTGTGTCGTCTGCATATTGTGTAATTTTTGTGTGTGGGCTGGATCTGATGTTGCGGATGAAGATGGCGAAGAGGAGAGGGCTGAGTATGGAGCCTTGAGGGACTCCAGCCTCAGCCGGGTGTGCGGATGAGAGGTGAGTATGAATCCTTACCTGGAATGCACGGTTACTGAGAAATGAGTGAATGAGTCTAATGAGATGGCGCGATATGTTTGTGGATGTTAGGTTTTGTATGAGAAGTGTGTGGTGTACTGAATCGAAAGCTTTAGCGAGATCTAGAAGCAGTAATCCGGCTCTTTGGTTATTAGCAAAAGCTGTTTGTGTGAGGTGAGTTATTCTTGCTATTGCGTGTGTTGTGGGGTGTTGTTTTCTAAATCCAAATTGGAAGTGTGGTAGGAGTGTGTCTGACTGGACTGTGGAAAGTATTCTGTTGAGTATTAGTTTTTCAAATATTTTTGAGAGTGCTGGGAGTAGAGCTATGGGTCTGTATGATTTGGGTGTTGTAGGGTCTTTTCCTGGTTTCTGTACTGGTATAATGATTGCGCTTTTCCAGTCAGTTGGGAAGTGAGTTAGTGTGATGGCTGCATTCAGTATGTGAGTTAGTTGGAGGATTGCTGCTGGGGGAAGGTGTATTATGATTGCATTAGGTATTTTGTCTGATCCTGGGGCTGCTGAGGTTTTTAATGTTTTTTGTGATTATTTCTGTAAGCTCTCCAGGTGTAATTAGTGGTGTGTCTGGTGAGTGATCTAGGGGGGGGAGAGTGATGTCCTGTGTTCTGGCGTCTTCATCCTCTGAAGTTTCGCTGAGATCGTTGGGGAGGTGTGGTGTTTGTAGTGTTGTTTCAAAGTAATTGGCTAGAATTTCTGTTTTTCCTTCTGGTGTGTCTATTAGGGTGTTTCCTGATTTAAGTGGGGGAATTTCAGAGGGTTTTGGTTTTAAAGTTTTGATGTAGCGCCAGATTGAGCCTCCCTGGATACTGAGAGTTTTTATTTTGTTAATGTTTTATTTGATGAGCCAGTCTGCGTAGGCTTGTTTAGTGGTGTCTTTATAGTGATTGTAAATTTGGAGTAGTTCAGGGTTTCTTGTGCGTTGCCATTTACGTCTGTAATGATTCCTTGTTTTTTGTAGATTAATTATGTGTTGTGGCAGACTGGGTGAGGGCCCTGTGTGTTTGTATTTAGGGATGGCCTGTTCAGCTGCATTGTGGATTACTTCAGTTAATTTTTGTACTTGTGAGTCTATGTTTTCTGTGGAGTTTATGTCTGTGGATACGTTGATGTTTGATTCCATTATTTGTTGAAATTGTGGCCAGTTTGCTTTCCTGAAGTTGAATTTAGGGGGTGTTGGTGGCTGTGTGGTGTTGTAATTTAGTGTGCCCATGACTGGGTAGTGGTCTGAGGTGCCTGTGTATAAGACTTTAATTTTGTTGAGTTTTATGTTTGGTGTGGTTATGAAGAAGTCTATAATTGAGCGGTTTTGGTTGTTTTGATATGTTGCACATGTGTATGTTGTGGGAGCTTGAATGGTGAGCGGTTTGTGTTTGATGTAGTTTGTGAGTTGGAGGCCGTGTGTGTTGTTTGTTGTGTTGTTCCAGTTTTGGTGGGCAGCGTTGAAGTCTCCCATTAGTATGAGTGTGTTGTCTAGTGTGCGGAGTGCTTCCAGATCTGCTATTGGGATGGTGTTTCCTGGACGCATGTAAACTGCAGAGATTGTGAAGGGCGTAATAGTGTTGGTGATTTGGACTGATATGACTTCCAGTTCGTCATAGTAAGTCTGTGATCAGGTGTGATGTGGGATGCCTTGTTTTATTAATAAAGCCACCCCTCCACCTGAGGTGTGTGTTCTGTCGTTTCTGTGTATTGTGTACCCTGTGATGTTGAATTTAATTGTTGGTTTGAGCCAGGTTTCGGTTATGGCAATGATGTGAGGTTTGTGTTGTATGATGATGTGTGTTAATTCATGAATTTTACCTCTAATTGCGTGTGCATTCCAGGTAAGTAGTGTTAGTGATTCAGGCATTGATGCTGTTGAAAGCCTGCATCATTATCATCATCCTGTCTTGNGTGTGAGTGATTTATGCATTGATGCTGTGGAAGGCCTGCATCATTATCAACAGCCTGTCTCCCATGTTTGTTGCCTGTCTACATTTAGCTGCGGTTTCTGTGATTAAAGTGAGGTAGGGTTTTGCGAGGTCGTATAGGTAGAAAATATCGTTGAAGCTCTCTGTCATTCCTGGTTCTTGTACGTTTGTTGATGCCTTTGGTTGGTGTTGAATTTGAGATGTTTGTTGAGTTTGTGATTGTTGAACTGGTGCTTGTGTTTGTGGTGTTGGGTGTTCCTGGCGTATTTGTGGAGATTTATATCTAGGTTGTGGCTGTGGCTGTGTGCGTGGTACCTGGGGGGGGGTGGTAGTGTTGGAGGTGTTTCGNTTGGGTGTTCCTGGTTGATTTGTGGAGCTGTATATCTAGGTTGTGGCTGTGGCTGTGTGCGTGGTACCTGGGGGGTTGGTAGTGTTGTGGGTGTTTCAAGCAGAGGTGGTGGTCGGGTGGATGTTGGGTGAGCGTATTGGTGCGCCTCCGTGTATTGTTGCGGCTGTAGTGTGGGTGCGGGAGGTGGGTTTTGTGAGGTGCGTGTAGGGCGCATCTCAGGGAAGTTTTGGTTAGACCATGCTGGGGCACTTGGTGCTGCGGGTACGGGTTTGGTGGCTTGCAGTTTTTGTCTGATGAGGTCTTCTTTTTGGATTCTCATTTGGCACTCTTTTGAGCCCCCAATGTGGTCTTCGTGGCAGTTAGGGCATTTTTTACGTGCCTCTGGTGCAAGTTTGCATTCGTCTATGGTGTGATGTTCTGCACATTGTTTGCAGACTGGGAGTCTGTGACACTGGGATGCCACGTGGCCGTAACACTGGCAGTTCTGGCATCGCTTAGCTGTGGTTTGGTTGTAATCTGTAATTAATACTCTGCAATACATTATTTCCGTAATTTGCCTTATTTGTTTTTCTTGGGTCTTGTCAGGAAGGATGACTAAGATAGGGGGAGAGTAGTACATTGAACGTTCAATGGCCGGATTTCCTAGAGTTTTCACTTCAGTTGTTCGAATTCCTTGTTCTTCCAGGTAGTATTTTATATCTGCCGCTGCGTATCCATTTGGGAGCCCCCGAATGATGACTAGCAGTTGGGTGTTTGTTCCAGGGAACGCGTACGTATACGGTTCCAGGTTTTCGTATTTCAGGGCTTTGACGAGGAGTTCGTGTGTTTTTGCTGTGCTGGGATCAAACCGCAGTCGGTTGCCTTGCTGCTGGAAGGCGAAATGGCCACAAGATTTTTGCAGTTTACTTATTAATATGTAGGGGTTTTTTCCCAGATTCCCTTTCCCGAAGATAGAGGGAATTTTGGGTTTTTGTGTTTCCTGTTGTGAGGTTGTTGGTTTGTTCTGAGTTTCATTAGTTTCATTGGTTTTTTGCTGTTTACTTGGGTTCGATTTCTTTGTTGGTGATGTTTCATTTGAGGAACCACTGAAGGAGCGTTTCTTGTCTTTTTGTTTCTTTCGGTTGCTGGTGGCAACTCGGTATCCTTCGAGGTCAGATTCGGAGTACTCTTGGCCAGACTCCATGTCTGAAGTTGGCCGAGAGCAGTCCGAGGAATGTTGCATGACGTCTACTTCAGAGGTGTTTTCGTGTGTGGATTCTGAGTCCATGTGGATTGTTTCTTCCTCCTTCCCCATTTCTGGGGGAGGGGCGGAGTTTGTTTTGAGTTTATGCACTGTTATTCACTGTTTTTGGTTTTAACAGAAATTGTGTGAAAAAATTGATTCTGTGATTTATAATAAGTGAGTTTTTTGGTGAAAATGAGTTTGAGACGATAGCACTGAATTTAAATAATTATTTGCTGGTTAAAATGAAAAATCACTGTTAGTGATAATAATCACTGTTTGGATCACTGTTACTCGTAACAGTGATCAGTGCTTAGTTGGTACCAAACTGAGCCCTCTGTCCCCCTTCCTCTACCGGAAGCAGGGCTAGGAGACGAAACTCAGCCGGATTTGGTGCTCCACGAGAGCGATGGCTAAGAAATAAATCCGAACTCCGATGCCTAGAGTCGAGAAAAGTCCGTGCGCGAAGCTGTCTGCTTTGTGCGAGCCATCCTGGTCCGTCCAACTCCTCCACTGTGGGCTATCTGCTCCTCTTCGTGCGGTAAGCACTGAAGCTCCCGACCCGTACGACTGCCAGAATGGACTAACGTGAACTGACGCTCACTGTAGAGCTGAGGTTGGAAGCTGAAAAGGACACCGGATGTCATATCAGCGCGTCTCTCGCATCCGTAGGTGGCGTGATACTGCATGCTTGCCAACGTCTTCTCAAGTAAAACAAACTGCCGCACCACGGCGGTAAAAGATTTTCAGTAGCATTCTGAAGGTCTGTCTACAGAAACAGAGCTCACACCCCCATATGTGCACATACATGCCTGGTTCACCCATCCTTACGACCCACATCCTATTAGTTAAATGCGCCTATTTAAACTGCCGGCTGAAACTCAGATACTATGAAATTAAAAATTTAATCAAACATAATAGGCTCATTTAACAATTTCCCACTTGGTTTTCCTACGATGCATTGTCTCCATAAGTTCCTGCAGGGTGCACCCATAGGATAAGTAGATATAATTTATTATCATTAGAACACTGATTTAAGGCATTAACGAATATAGAAACAATTCGTTTTCAAGATGGGTAACATGTACAGTAATATGTAGCAGTAGATGAATAAATTATTGTTAATATAGTATGAAACGTCATTTTTATATACAATTTGATACGTACTTTGTGAGGCATTGTCTAATACAGATGTCACTTTGAGTACATCAGTTATGTGTCAGAATTGGACTATCCAATACTTGGGTTGAGAAGCATCAGTGAAGCACGTCACAGTTACAGTGTCCTAAAAAGGTTATCCGTATATATAAAGGAACGATCCGTACAGTGTGATAAGTACTGAAGTGCGGGGACGCTTTTATTCGCGTAAATGGTGTTTATACTTTCAATCAGTTCATTGTCAATGAAAAGGGGTCTACTAGTTGGGTAATTCATGTCATAGTTATACCAAAATGTATATATTTTTTTTAATAGCTGTAGTAGGAAGTATGTATTCAGATGCTTGTACACTTCTGTACACTTGTTATGAAACTACGTTGTGAGTAGTTGTGTGCACCTTAGTGCGAACACAGCAGGAGACTGTTCTCAGTGCACACAAGAGCTGCCTTCTGGTGATTTTTTTGAATAACTCACCAAGGTTGTAAACTTTATATTCTACAAAGTCGGGCAGCAGGTTTTCACTGCCGTGTGTATTTTCCCGAGAGTGTTTGTTCAACATTACAATATGAAACAGTATAATGTAAAGGCAGTCAAATAATATGCCTGTCTAGTCACTTTTACTCATGTTCATTGTAAACTAATATTCTGTCTATATTGGATTTTATATGACAAGAGGCCTATGTACGATGACGGAAAAGTGTCTGGTAATGTATGTATACATTAATGTACGTCCAACATCCGTTCGCCCTCCCTACCCCTCCCTAGCTACCACCTCAGCCACGCCTCGCACGCGACAGCGGACGGAGGAGCCCGATGTCACCGGTCAGCAACTTCACTTCCAGCCCCCCACATGTGCGCAGAGTCCACCGGACGACGGCGAACCATCAGTGTGACCAACATCTCTTTTATACCATTCTCCACAACACTTATTACGTGTAACTCTTCTATGAGAATTACAGAGCCATTCTCAAATCTCTAATCTACACTACATATTCTTCTTCTACCATTGACCTAGACATACACTAGTTTTCAAGCAAATATGTCTCTACTCTACTAAGTTCTCAACCATCCCGACAGAGATGGAGACATATCTCCTTTTAATCACTTTGGGAGGACTGTTATGATTGGTCCCGTTCAAACTTCCTAACCAAACAAAACCTAAGAAAAGGCGCCACAGAGTTCACTAACGCCAAGCCAGAACGATTGCAGACACGACAGAATAATGGCGCGAAGATGCCACAAAACTGCTTAAGTATCAAAACATCAGATTAAGAATTATTGCAGCAAGTCGACGGGGCATTCACACAAGACGCCCGGCAACAGCGAAGATGCTGATCCAAGAGCATTTCAGGGTAGCAACACAAAAACCGAAACAGCCCGCCTCCAAAGCAATAAGGGAACCAATCGGAGCAAAGTTCGTCATCGTCCCGTGGTGGGGCGAGAAGTGTGAAATAGACGTCAACGACCAGGACCGGCGTCGTCTACTGCGAACTTCAGACCAGACAACTGCTGTTCCTTGGGCTGCTTCAGCCAGAAGGTCCGGGTGCGAGGCTGGGGTAAGTTCCCTTACTTTATATGTTATCCTCCTTAACTAACAACCTTCTTTAAGTTCTTCTCTTTCACTTCCGTTGGACTTAACTTTATTTGGATATCACTGTATACTCTTCCAACTTTAGAGCAAGTAAAGTATTTATTAATCATTTCAACCAATCCTTTTAATTATCTGAGCTTATCATGTTTTCCTTAATCTTAACCTTTCCTAAGAGTGTTATGAGCCACCAAGGTTCATAACAACATGTAGGATATTTATGCCCACTGCAGTACACAACAAGGAATCAAAAAATGTTAATGTTTTCTTGTGAGAAATGTGATATGTTGAAATTTCTGCTCGTCTCATTTGTGAATCGTTAATGCTGATGAACACGCATTTTATCGCTCACTTTATCACTCTAGAGCGCTCTACATACGTACAACGCACATTAAAAATGTTAAAGAATGCAACGCTTAATCTCGTGTACGAATTCGGCACTGAACGTGTTATTGAGTTTCGAAGCCTGCCTAAGGATGTTTCGAATGTTTGCCCAGCAGTGCAGTTTAGCTCTGGCATTTGGGCCGTATGACGGTTTATGTTTATGATCACACACTGAAAAGTAATACAGAATATTAAAATAATTTCGTCTTATAAATATTTATTTACATAGGGATATTTCATGGGTGTATAATCGAGTTAATTTAATATTCAGGTTTCGTTATAGAGAAAACCTTTTATGTATTGGGCATTTCTGTGCTACCATAGCAACAATAGCCTTCACGAAGTTCACACATTACTGTACACGCCACTGTAAATCATGTTCCAGGTGTCGCGCGTGTTGAAACTGTGTTACGTGCGTTCATCGCCAGAAAGTCCATCCTTGGAGTGGTCCTGAGGATGATGATGACGATATGCCTCGCCATGCTGTGGTATTTCTTCGGGTAAGAACACAATAGCACTAACTCGAATTAAATTATATATTTGCACTGCGTTCTGACAAATTGGTGCGAATCTAGAACCCACAAACTCGATAAGGGTATTACTCGAAACTGCAGAAATGTTGGGAACGCCCCTGCAGGATTCGGAATAAGATAAATGATGTGTTCATTCGGATTTGTCGTCAGGGCTCTCGGACGAAGCCGGAGATTGCCCACAATGATCGACTGGCCCTCTACGAAGGTCCGGATGTTGCAGAGTCTATTCGGGACAAACAGACTTGAGGAAGGAGGTGGTTTTACGTGCTCGCTGTTTTTCATCGCTTCTCTTGCCCCGTCCCTCTGAATAGGGGAAACAGTGTGCCAAGGTCAGAGTGGTTATATGATAAGTGGGTGGCAATTCGTAAAGGATGCAGCTGTGTGCCACTTCGATAGACCTATCGCAATATGCAGGCTCCTGAACTTAGGCGGATTGAAATTTCTGCGGTTATCTGAAATGCTTTTCTGGTTCATTAGCCTTGTCTCTCTCAGCTTGACTCGGGATGCGGGAAACGTCCAGATCCGGCGACTGATACTATTTAAGCCTCGATGGGACTCCGAGCTGACAGTATTGAGAGTTTTGGGAGTAGAGAGTTTGGAGGAATGCGCGATTTTAAGCAACAAGATAGCGCAACGACGAGCCAGCAGAGCGTCAAGTGGCGAAGAGTGCGACAAAAAGGAGTCAAGTCTGTGGACTGTGAGCATCGGTGCAGTGAAGAGTGAGACTGGCAGGCGGGAATACTGACCTGGATGCATGATTGTAAGAAATTTCAAATTATGGCAACATACAACATGTGTTAATGATGGACGTGAATTTAATGACTACAATCAATATAGAGACATTGAGATCGTCTTTAATTAGAATTGAGATATACATTAAATATTGTGTTCACAGACGATAATAAGAGTAATAATGGATTTAGATAGTTGAGTTTTGTAAATAATAGCTGTGTGAATAAAGTAAAAACCAAAGTTTGTTCTTTTATATTTATTATGTCCTCCAGCCCTCACGAAGTCTAATACACCCCTCTAGCATCTTGTAACAATACTAATGGTCTCATTATCGTTCTCAGCTCCAGATATAAAATCGTCCATAAACATGTTGCAAAAAAAATTGTCGCCACCGTAGGATATTTTTCTATATTCGATTTGGCGAGTTCTCTCGCAGTTACAGAGAGCAAAAAGGACTCCAGGTAAGGCCCAATGGAAGGCGAGAGAAATTATAAACAGCTATTTAATTTGTTGTAGAGTAACTTCTCTCACCGTCTTGACAGATCTTGAACCAAAGAAACCTTGTTGGATCTTTATATTTGCCTTCCATAGATAACTGTAGGAAATTGTTGTTGGATATCAGTAATATTTTGAGCCGGGTGTGAACGGAATCGTAGCACAGTGGCTAGTTATTTGAGGAGCAAGTAAAGACCCTTTTCCAATACATTATTGAGAGAAAGAGAGAGACCTTTTATTTCTCTAGTAGTTGCGTCAAACACGATTCTCCACTTGATGTTCCCATGCCATCCCCCTTTAAATGCATTATTAGGCAAGTAAACAACGTCAGTTTCTTATCCTGAATCTGGTGCGAGATCGTGATGCCTTTTTACCACGTAGTCCAGCGTCAGTTCTTTTTAGTTTTTCCGTAAATCATCATTCGATGCAATTTTTTATGAGGTACGTGGAATCTCTTCTCCGCAGTCTGGCGATTCGGTGATAAATCTGTTATGTTCTTCTTAGGAAGGCGGGCTATTCTTCGACCATCGTCATTACAATAATATTTGTGGAACTCTAGCAGTGTTTGGCAGATTGCTGTAGTCAGTAATATTTCTTGAGTTGGAATGATACCGATAATTTCCAGATCAAAAATGTCCCTCATATTGTTTTCTGAAAGTTCGAGAGGGACGCGATTGACTACTGTATGGTTAACTGTGATCGTGGATGTGTTTCCACTCAGAATACAACCGAATTTAGTGGAAAGTAAGACCATGGTTGGTGACAAACGTATAGATGAAGTATCATTACTATTTACATGTAATAGTCTTCTCCAATCAGGTGTTCAGTGGGAAGGTTTTGTTCTCCGTCTCTAGAATCAGCAACCTGTAATTTATTTGTCTGCACTAGGGTGCTGATGTCGTAAGGAACATTTCGTTGTTGTCAGAAACTATGGGTACTTTCAAATCCTGTGATAAGTGTAGCGAAGCTTGTCCAGATAAGTACTCTTTGCAGTGAAACGTACAACTCGGCGCGTGTTACAAGTAGATGTTACTTTACTGCCAAATCTCTAAGATCTACAATGTTTAACTTGAGGTCATCTATTTAACATTTTGCTATGAATGGGGATGGCTACCTACATCCAAGATGCATCGCGTAAGTCGAATAAATCCTGTGGCCCCTAACAACCATTATGCATGCAGTCTGCAATCAAGTGAAACCTCTATATTGCCGATGGAAGAGTGTGCAGCAACAGTGCCTATTTCATTGCATATATAATAATGATGATTCCCCTTACATTTTGTACATAAGGCCTTGTCCTTTTCATTGCATGATGCTGCGTTATGATTACTTCTTAAACAAAGAAAGAAATTGCGTTTTTTTTTTTTAGGTGCTCTTTGCGTAACTTTCCATCAGTTATCTTGTTACATTCTTGAGCCTAGTTACCTTCGACTCGCAAAATATGCAGGAGGAAATCGGAGTATGCAGTGGCTCTGCTATATCCGGTTGCTTACTATAATATGAAGAATGGCTGCTGATGGGATGTAGATAGGCAGGTTGAATATATAACCACGGATCTTCTGCGTCGAAAGAATAATGTACGCTTCTTCTCAAGGAATTCCGTCAGTTTCAGGATCTATTCTTCTGAAATATTTTGTATTTTAACGTGAACGATCCACCTCTGACAAATATTTGGTGCAAAGGCGCGCAACAACTTTGGTGTTAGCACTCTTCCATATCCGCTGACATCTTCTCCCAAGGTCTGAAGTGCTTGAATACGATGTTTATATTCAATGAAAGTGAGTTTTAAATCTTCAGGTGTGGCAGATCTAACGGGATGTAGATTTGCGATTAAATCCAAGTGGGCTTGAATTATGCGGTATTTGGTTCCTTATTTAGCCAGGAGAGTTATTTTGGTATTTTCATATGTTTCTACCATCAGGGGTAATTTGTTGAAGAAGTATTACTGACAGTCACAGAGTCGTTTTTTCTATGAAACAGCACCACAGCAACAATTCTCGTTTTATTTTAAAAAAAACACGGCAATGTCAGTGTTCAGAAAATAAAATAATGTACAGTTTCTATATTGAAATGATTTCGATTAATTTTTGGAATTAAATAAAATACGATTAAATCCAACAGGTTATTAGCCCAGGAACTTCCACATGCGCTTCAAGCTAAACTAATTGACAAAATATTGCAACATATTGGAAGTATTAAAGATTTGTAGCTTACAGTAAGTAGATACTTATATAGCAAAATGAATAGTGTTTACACAAACTTCCGAATAGGGCATCTTAATAAGGAAACCTGTGATACTAGGGAAGTACAAGCACAAGCGATACTTATTCGAAACGGCTTGAGGGGTATGTTTGTGGCACTATCGAAAAACCTACTGGAGATAAAGCAAAATTATTATAGGAGGAAGCTGATCTAAATTCAAGATCCGGCTTGTTGCTTACTAAGTTATTTCTCTCTCATAATTGAAACAGACAAAAAAAATTTTAATACTTCCCTTGAAGTTTGGGGAACACTTAAAGGGATTTTTCAAAGCCAAGGACCTGCCCATAAGGCAGATTTATTCTCCATATTATACAAGAAAATGATAACCTCTGCGAATACATATTTATTTTATATGACATAATAGATCAACTGGCTGATATAGGCATAGAAATACATGCTGGTCTGCTTAGTAATATGTTATTCTATAGCCTTCCTCCTCGTGTTACTATGTATACATTCGAGACAATCAACCAAAGCTTGATGACATAAAAATTAAAATTACTGACGAGTACGAAGCTCGCAGATCACACGTCAGTTCTTCTGGTGAAGAAGCTTTGAATTCAAAATCTATAAACTTCAGTCGTCCTCAGAATTGTAGCAATAAGTCATAGGCTAAAACTGACCACATTAAACCAAGTAGCTCGAAATTTAAATTTATGTGTTACACCTGTAACAAAATTGGTCACAAAGCTAATAATTGAAAGTCGAAAGTGGTTAGGATAGATGGTCCATCAACATTTAAGATTGTGCAACAGTGCCTTATTATTTCTGAACAAGTCAGGCTTAACAAATCTGTATGGAGTTTAGAAAGTGGAAACACATCCCACATGTGATCAGAACACTCAAATGTTCTGCAAATTCAGAGTCTTGATAAAGAAGCCACTCTTAAACTTGCTTCTGAGGACCACGCAACCTTTATTAAAGGTATTGGTCAAGCGAGATTGGAACGTTCAAAGGGCATGTCACATTTAATGCGCACTCTCCATGTGCTCAACTTGACAACAGATTTACTTTCAGTAGAAAAAATTACAGATCAAGGGTACAGTGTTCTTTTTTCAAGGAATACCGCTCGAGTTTTAACTCCTGAAGGGGATATTGTAGTAGAAGCAAAAATGGTAAATGGACTTTACTAAACCACGCCTAGAAAAAGAAAAATCGAACTTTGGTGCTGATAATGACATTACAAATTGGTACAAAGAGCTTGGACACATGAACGAAGCAGATTTGAAATCAGCTGCCGAAAGTGGAATTTTGGATAGTTTGAACCTAAATACATCACAGAAGTTTGAAGACTGTGAAACCTGCATTAAAGGAAAGATGTCAAGACTTCCCTTTCCAACCACAGAAGATCCAAGATCTTCGCAGTTTCTCGAAATCGTTCACTCTTATGTGTTCGGGCCTGTAAGAATACAATCACTTGCTGGATCGAAATATTATGTCACGTTCAGGATGATTTGTCTCGATACTGTCGCCTTTATTTCTTAAAGAATAAAACAGAATTTCTTGAGAAATTTAAAGACTTCAAGAACGAAGTTGAACGAACAACTAGAAAGAAAATAAATGTCTTCAAAGAGACAATGAAGTGTCTGAGTATTGTAATCAAGAATTTTATAAATGTCTGAAGGACTGTGGGATACACAGAGGATTTTAACAACATATACGCCCTCAACTGAATCCTATATCAGAGAGGGAAAACATAACACTTATAGAGACAGCTATATGTGTTGCCATTGAAGCAAACGTTCCGGAATTACTTTTTGGGCCGAAGCTGTAAATACTGCACATTATCTAATCAACTGTTCTCTTTGCAGATCGATCCAAGGCTAAACTCCACTAAAACTGGAGTTAAAAGAATTCTATCAGTCCAACACATGCACGTATATGGTTCGAAGACATTCGTCTTGAACAAGAATTCAGAAAGAAGGAAACTAGATTCTAATGTCGATGAAAGTGTTTGTAGTGGTTATTCTGAAACATTAAAAGCCTACAGTGTATGGATAACACAAAAAAAGAGGTTGTGATTTCAAGCGATAAATATTTTTGAATAAAACAATTTATCCTTAAAAGAAGAAGGAAATAATGGAGAAAATGTCAAGACTACAAAAGAAGAGAGTGAAAGTGACTTAATAGAATTCATCCTAACAAGTATGACACAAGCACCACTTAGAACAGGTAACACAGAAGAACTACATTACCAAGACAAAAATTATACAACTTGGGATGCAGTATCCATAGAAAAAGAAGTGTGTCAACCAGACACTCAAAACATGAATGCTTCCCAAGATGAAGAAAACCTACCAAAGAAAGAAATTTTGGAGAAAAAAGGAAGCACCTTAAGAAGAGAACAGATTCAAATTTGAAAAAGACGTGGAACAAACTAATAGACCAACATGTTCGACAAAACACCCAAACTGGACGAAGGTCTATTACATGGAAGATGATTTATCTATGGAAACGAATTATGAAGATGATGAAGATCTTAGTAGGACAAATTACAAAGAATGGTTTCAAACAATAAAATATGAAATAAGAGCACATTTCAAGAATGAAACTTAGGTCATAGTCAACAAAAGTAAAGGCATCAATGTTGCCAGTTCCAAAGTAATCCTTAAATACAAATATAAGCCAAATGGGGAGTTAGAAAAAAGGAAAGCAAGACTTGTTGCAAGAGGTTTCAGTCAATTACCTGTAGTCAAACTCAGCTCTTTCAGATTTCTTCTAGGTTTAGCAGTAAAAGAAAACATAAAAGCTAGATCAAATAGATGTATCCACTGCATTTCTCAATGGTGACATTAGTAAAATCATTTATATGGAAAAGTTTCCAAATATATAAAAATTTCTTCAGGAAATCTTGTTGGAAAAAACTAAAATGAAGATAAGGCCTGTTACAACAAAACAAAGAATATTCTTGAAGATCTTAGAAGTTCGAAAGAAGAAAAAGTTTGATTGCTCAAAAAAGCACTCCATGTATGGCCTCAAGCAGGCTGGAAGACAATGGTGCACAAAGTTGGAACAGAAATTAAGAGAACTTGGTTTTCTACTGTGCCATACTGATACTTGCATTTATTTCCAGGGTCCAGGGGAAAATAAGGTTATTATAGCAGTCTATGTTGATGACTTAATCATAGGGTCGCCAAAACGAGCGAGGATTTATGAAATCAAAAACGACTCATGAAAGTTTTTGAAATGAGATATTTGAAACTCTTCACTGTTGTCTTAGGATAGAATTCACACATGAATAAGGATGCATCACCGCCTCACAGAAGAAGTACATCGAAGATATTCTCTGGAAAATTGGACTGCAAGCCAGCTTCAACACCTCTGCAGACCGGGATTAAGTTAAACACAGATAGCCATAGTGAAGTTATGGATGTTCCACCATATAATAATTTGATAGTATCATTAATTTAGGCCCAAACTATCCGTTGCAACTAGGCCATCATCACCCAAGCTGTGAGTTATCTCAGCAAATTTAACTCGTATTTCCAGAAAGAACACTGGTTAGCAGCAAAAAAAGTTCTGCTCCTTCTTCAAGAAACGAAGAATCTAGCTCTTACTTTCTGCAAAACAAACCAACCTTTGGTGGGAATGGTATATGCGGATTGGGCAGCATGGCAAAATGACAGAAGATCCTATACAGAATTTTGCTTAAAATTTACAGGAACACTATCAGCTGGGAGTCTAAGAAACAGAAAACAGTAGTTTCATCTACAGCAGAGGCTGTATATATATAAATATATATATATTTCACAGAAGCTTCGAAAGGGCTATACATTTGAAGCAACTTGCAAAGGAAGTGGGTCGAGACATCAAAAATGCCACTATCTACAATGACAACCAGTCTGCTGGTGTCTAGCAGAAAACCGAATCATCAGTTTCCGTTCGAAGCACATCAGCATCAAGCAACATTTTGTCAAATAAGTTGATGCTCTAGGGGATGTCAAGATTGGCTATCTACCAACAGATGACATAGAAGCAGATATATTCATAGAACCATTACCTCGATCAAAGTTCGCAGACTTAAGAAACCGATTAGAACTGTAGTGAAAGACAGTGTTCGTGAGGGGGAGTGTTGAAAAAGTGTTACTGACACTCACCCAGTCATTTTGTCTATGGAGTTTCGCCATAGCACCCATTCTCATTTTGTGTTTTTAAAAAATGAGACAATGTTAGTAATGTTTACAGAATAAAATAGTCTACATTTTCTATATTGAAATGATTTCGTTTAGTTTGTGAAATTAAATAAAATGCCATTAAATCCAACAGTCTTGCGTCCATTATCTTGTGTTCGTCCTCCAAGTAACTACGAATAAGCGCGCGTTTATTTATATTTGAAAGTGACGTATCGTTGTCAATGAAACATTCAAACTGTTCCCAAAATCGAGACCAATTCTCAATATTACCTGATATTGATATCTGGCAATTTCGCAAAAGTGAGTAATCGTAGTAGTAAGAGGCGGCAAGCGTAATTCCCATATCTTTGTTAGCCTTTTAAACAGCCCATTTTGTTTTGTCGATGTAATCTTCACATATTGCTACATTTTCTTCATATTCATCAACATCGTACATAAAATATTATATCTGTATAGCGTCATCCATTACAATTAATCTGACGTATCTTGCAGTCGTTTACGAATATGTCCGTAGTCGTCCGGCAAAATAGTGTCGTTATATCCGTTTATCATTGCTGTGACACGAGTAGCATTTTCTCTTTAATTTGTGCAGTATCGAATCAACTGTAGCCATCGTGACGTCAGTGGCATACATGGTCGTGGGTCCATCTAATATACTAAATTCTTGTAGCAGGTGAGCAAATGGCATCTTCTTTCATTGTCTACTCCCCTCTCTTTCTCTCCCCCTATTTTTTTTTTTTTCGTGACGTTAGATATTTTAACAATTCGGTACATTCCACACGTTTTAAAAATATCTTAAAAGTGTAAGTTTTCATGTCATCTATATTTATATACGCTACAAATTATGTGTAATTTCCATATAAATAGCTGTGTAGAATGGTAACATTTAATTTGCGGTTTTGTAGCATCCTGAAGTATCCAGCTGTTCGTGTTGGTAATGCGTGAAGGGTTTTTTTATGCCAGATTCCGATGTATAGTAATATTGACAGCTTCGAGCATTTACATGATGCGGGACGTGTAGTCTCTCGCAGACAATATATCATCTTCCCAGGTTTTCAGCACCAAAAAAAATGTTGCGCTAAAATAAGAGGTGAACTTGTTTCTATTCTCATCTGTTAATTTTTCATCATATAATAAACAAAACTAATGCATAGATAACACATGCAATAACAAATTTAAGTCTTGGGATAGTAAAGGTATTATAATCCAAAAGCAAAATTAATTCCTCAACAACACTCATCGAATATACTGATACATAACCTCTTTATCCTCTATGAACAACGATCATTACATGAAAAAAATTGAACTTTAAAGCCATATCTCCAACATCAATCAACCGATTTCCACCAAATTTTAAACGTAAGTAGAGCTATGGAAGGGCATGTGAACTTACATGCTATGAAAAATGGTGTTAATATAAGTAATTTATATTATAATGTTATATCCGTTTAAAAAATTCAACAAATTTTGAACGCTAACAGCATTAATTTTAAGCATCAATGATGCATTCATAGATTTTCTTCTGCCGGCCCTTTTGTAAAACAGTGCCAGGTGAGAAAATGGAACATTTTTCCATATTTCCGGAACCATTCAACTAATTCCCACAAACTTCCGCACGCCCGTAGTGCTACAGAAGGCCATGTAATCTTACCTACTTTAAGTGGTATTTGACACTTGTTTTCAAAATGGCCGCCACGTAAATTATTTAGATAAGTTTGTCTTATATTTTAAACAATTTAACCAAACGCACCCAAATTTGCATGTTGATAGTATCTATTACAAGTTTCGCATACAGAATATCTTTTCTTTTAGGAAATTTTACAAGATAGCACCAAACAAGAAAGTATTTTTTTTATCCCTTATCTTGCAGACCAAACAACCTATTTCCACCAAATTCTTTACCCAAGTAGCGCTATGGTAGCCCTTGTACACTTACGTGTTTTAAGTGGCTCAAACACTTACTTTCAAAATTACGGTCATGTTAATATAATTCAAAACATTAGACTGATTACATTCGAAGTTTATGATCCGAATCGTACCTCCGAATTGCAGTTGGTTACACGCTAATTTATGGTACGAGGTTTACTGGGTTCGAATCCCGGGTAAGGCACGTGTGTATTTGTAACTGTCTCACTACTGTTGCATATGTTTCTGGTTCCATCTCTAATGATATTACTATCAACTAGACGTCAAGGCCTACTTACCATCTGTGCATTTAAGAACTTGTTATAGAATTAATTGTACCCATGTTGAGGACAGTAGTTTCTTCAGTTATATTAGAAACTTCATGTTATATTAGAAACTTCATGTTATATTAGAAACTTCATGTTATATTACTCGCATTTCAAGTACAAAATCAGAATTTAAATTAATTACATAAAATCATAAAAATTAATGGAAATAATTAATATAATACCAAACACTGAACAAAAATTCTTATTTTAATATATGAGAATTGAACTGGGATAAATTGGTAGAGCTTTAACATTATTAAGAGAAAACAATAAAGTAAATAATAATATTTTTTGAAAATTTTGTTTTATACACCTTCTTTCACATTCTATTTCTTTCTAACCTTTACATATAAAATTAATTGGTTTTCATCCATAACTTTTAGTGTGTTTCCTCAATAAATGCTGAGTTTCCCTTGAGTAGGTAATTGTTCAACCAACCATCCATAATTAGAAATTGTATAAATGTTTGTACTAACAATTGAAGCATGTAATGCTTTATTTAACTTTTTATTTCCAGGTCATATTGAAACTCAATTAAATACTTTACTTTACATAACAAAATATTGTCGAGTAAAATATATGATTTTATTTATTCCTTATATAATACAGTCGTTAAATTTTGATCTTCTGACATCTCGTATATAAAATATTTTTATTTGAAAATTGCATGTAGATTGAGATACAAAATGGAAAATCAAATTATTACGATATAAGTAAAATTAAGAACGAAAATATTATACTATAGAATTATTATAGAAAGTGCATTACAAAAAAGAAAACTTTCAAAATGTTAAAAATAAAGTTGTGAAGAATTGGTTTAAATAAAACAAAATAAAAAAGGCATAAAATTGTCTAAAAATAGACAATAATTATTTACATAATATTCACGAAAAACCCACTTGTAAAGTATTCCTACAAAAATTTAAAATATTCATGGGAAAGTGGTAAATACGCTCCAAAAAGGCGTTAGTTATAAATAGCACCTTCTGCGTTATTGAAATATCTAAATAAATACCAAAAGTATAAAATAAAGTGTGGATNAAAAAAAAGCTCTTTGCCACTCATATTTACGGAAAATTTCGTCGTTTTTAATTAATAGTAACTAAGAATCCATTTTTTTCATATACTTCAAAAAACCCTAATCTTATGCGCAAATCCATCCATATTAAAATTATGTATATATTGGCATAATAAAAACAAACAAATATCATTAAAATTCGCAAATTGTCCTAAACGTTTGGAATAAAACTAAGGGAAATCAGAATATGTAAAAATAAAAGCAGCCCAGCATTATATGAACATAAATATAGCAACTTCCTACAACAGAATGCAACAGACAATTTTGGTTAAAAACCATAGGAAAACCAAATTTCTTAAAAATCTCTCGTTTTAAAATTTTCATTTTCAGTAAAAATCTGAAAGCTTTCATAATTATCTCAATAATATGTTTTATGTACTAATCGTGTTGTGAATCTGAAAACTAATATCTACATTTTTTCACTATTTATCTTTGTTAAAGTTGATTCCAAAAAAATCTCAGTTATATATGAAGTCATGATTTGGTCAATAATTGACGGCTGATGACAATTCCCTAGTGGAGTCAATTTAAAGTAAGATAGTAACGAAAAATTGAGGAGAGAGCTTACGAAAAAGAATTATTACAATTTGCGAAAACTTTATTGGAATGAAGTGATTTATAACTTTCTTTATTCCAAACATGAATATGCTCAGAATGAGACCATAATTGTTTTTAAAAACTAGCCTTTTGAAAATGGTAACATTAAATAACCCTTCAAATAAGAGCCCAATGAGTTAAAGTCTGTTTCCATTTTCTAGATACATTTTTAAGAAACCGAGAAATGGGGATGTTGATAAGAACTATCTAGTCGAAAATGCTTCTGAACATACGATAAAAAACTTTTAATATAAAAAATTATGTTAGTCGAGACCTACTAAATCATTTTACTGCAAAATTCCTCTCTTCTTTGTCAAAATTATAATTTGATACCAAAACTCTCAAAGTTTGTTCAAAATTACTTTCATATCTCCTTTTGATTCCCATCTATTCATTAAAGAAATAGACTATGATGATAAAAACGTTGATATAATCCCTAATAATTAGGAAAAGTCTACTGTTCTGGAAAGCAAACTGAGAATTTAAAAATTATAATTACTGAAACTTTTAGGTTCATTGCACTTTCGTTAGATCAATTAGCTCAAATATAGCCAAAAAAAAAAAAAACAGCAACATCAAAAGACTTATTTCCTGAATTTGAAGTATATTTGGTAATTATAAATTACATTTATCTCTAAGTTGTTGCTAATCTGTGTTCATGTTTGGTTTCATGTAATTGATATGATTACTTGAAGTTGAATCGCATACCTAGACATATATCTATATAATCCAATATGGCGGAACTGCTAATGAAGTGTTGATAAGAAAATGATTAATTAATAATTCTGACAACATATACGATTAAGTTTTGAAAATACACGTCCTTAGGCATGTCACACAATAAGCGTATACCTTAAAATGTTTCAAGTAAAATGAAATTATTCAATTAAATATATATAATATTTATTTATACACCTTTCCTATTGACTCCTTAATGCAGTTGGCACTTTCCCCAATTTTTGGAATCTTGGAGCCAGGATGGAGTGAGAAGGAGGAGGTGGGAAGGTTTGGAGGGTTGGAAGTTGTAGAGGGGGGTGAGCTGAAAGCGGGAAGAGGGGATCATAGGTAGTATGTCGTTTTCATGTATAACTCACATAATACCTGCACACTTAAACCTGTCGTAATTCTGTTAGTTTGGAACTGCATTCACCCAAGTTTTCTAATTTTAAATTGAATATACACATGTCGATAGGGGTGAGAGTCCCGATTGCATTGCATGGTAAATCACCTTACGCACGTCAAGTGGAGGCGATGCCATCAACACCTAGCAGGCATTGATAAAACCAGCGATGCCAGAGCACCTCGCGGCTGACTCCAAAATCGAGGTGGAGACTACAGCTCCCCTAGCGGGCGATGATGTAAAGAAAATTGCGTGCAGGGGCGATTAATTTGCAGACACTAACGCCCCTAGCAACCACAGTTAACAAATGCGAAACGAAAAGGACGGGTGCATTGATCAGTGATTAAGTCGTCGATGGATATCCGACTGCCTGGGCCTCAAGTGCGTGTCTGCTGTAACGTCTTCCAAGATGGCGGACGCTGTATACCTTGGTGCAAAAGACCCTTTTCCTATATACTTATGTGATATGTTTACATATATTACGCAGAAAGTTTCGATTTATATAGGAAGTATCTTGAGTGTGGACAGTACTCCTAAAGACAAAACCAAATTTCCATATAAAAATATCCTGCACACATCGCATCACTGGCTATATGACACGTTCAAACATTTCAGGTGTGCCATGGATCTGCTGGCAACGGTATTCCACATGCTGGCGATGCATTGCAATGTCAGTAACAGGTTTTGTGTAAACAATTGTCTTAAAATTTCCCCATGGATAATAAGCCACTGGATTCAGATATAGTGAACATGCAGGCCAGGCTGTTATTTCTGCATGACCTACCCACCTGTGAGGAAACCACTCTTTCAGATAGGCTCTGGTCATTCTACTGAAATGTGGTGGTGCCCTATTATGCATGATCCACATGTGTTGTGTCATATCCAACGGTACTATCTAGAGTAGCAGCTGTAACTGATATTGCAGAAGAGTATGATTGGCCTGTCAAGCGCTTGGTGTCCGACGTGCATCGGATGTCAAACAGTGTAATGGGCCTACGCATATCCATACCTACTACCACACTCAGTCATCGAACCTAGCACATAGGTATTATCATGTGGACTTTCCGTTTAGATGTGTTGTGTCCACATCCCGGTTATTTCCTATATAAATCGAAACACCCAGTATTTGTGGTATGATTGAGATGTGGAGATGTGATGTATGCTTTTAGTGTGTGGCATGTACACTGAAAAGCCAAAAAAACTGGTACACCTCCATAATAATGTGTAGGGCCCCCGCGAGCACTCAGAAGTGCCAAAATACGACATGGAATGGACACGACTAATGCCTGAAGGTATGCAGGATGCAATTCACACCATGAATCCTGCATGGCAGTCCACAAATCCATAGGAGTGCGAGGCGGTGGAGATCTCTTCTGAACAGCACTTTGAAAGGCATCCCAGATATGCTCAATAATGTAAATGTCTGGTGATTTAGGTGGCCAATGGAAGTGTCTAAAGTCAGAATAGTATTCCTGGAGCCACTCGGTAGCAACTCTCGACATGTGGGGTGTCGCATTGTCCTGCTGGAATTGTCCACGTCCATCGGAATGCACAATGGACATGAATGGTTCAGGTGATCGGACAGGATGCTTACGTATCTGTCACCGGTCAGAGTCGTATCTAGACGTATCAAGGGCCCCATTTCACGCCAACCGCACACGGCCCATACCATGACAGAGCCTCCACCAGCTTGAACAGTCCCCTGTTGACATGTAGGGTCTATGGATCCATTCGTCCGATACAATTGGAAACGAGACTCGTCAGACCAGGCAACGCGTTTCCAGTCATCAACAGTTCAATGGCGGGGTTGGCGGGCCCAGACGAGGCGTAAAGCTTTGTGTCGTGCAGTCAACAACGGTACACGAGTGGGCCTTCGGCTCCGAAAGCCCATATCAATGATGGTCCGTTGAATAGTTCACACGCTGGTACTTGTTGATGCCCCAGCATTGAAATCTGCGCCAATTTGAGTAAGGGTTGGACGTCTGTCACGTTTAATGATTCTCGTCAGTCGTCGTTTGTCCCGTTCGTTCACGATCTTTTTCCAGCCGCAACGATGTCGAAGATTTGATGTTTTACCTGATTCCATATATTCACGGTACACTCGTAAAATGGTCGTACGCGAAAATCCAAATTTTATCGCTACCTCGGAGATGCTATGTCCCATCTCTCGTGCGCCGACTATAACACCGCGTTCAAACTCACTTAAATCTTAATAACCTGACATTGTAGCAGCAGTAGCCGATCTAGCAACTTTGCCAGACGCGTGTTGTCTTATATAGGCGCTGCCGACCGCATCGCGTTACTCTGATTGGTTCCATGCCTCTGTCGTGTGCATACGCACGCATATGCCTGTTTTTTTTTTTTTCTTTCCAGTGTATTATGGGGGAAGTTTTTTTAAAATAAGGGAGTCGATGGTGGTTCTATTTTGTGTTTAACTCAAGTGTGAATTAAAACAGCAAAACAACACACGGTGTTAAATTCATGCTATTTTGTATGCAATATATACCTACTTTTCTCATAAAAATATCCGCACCCAGAGTAAATCATCATAAAGAAGCTAAAGTCTCTGTGTGTGTCTGTGAAGTGAGCGTCAGTGGTTAGATAGTATTTCTCGGTATAGCATTCGGCACAGTAATAAGCAACTTGCAGAGTTCGAGAGAGGGTAAACTGCTAGGCTACGGGAGGCAGAGTAGTGGTTAGGTCGAACAGCCAGCGACCTGGACACTTGCACACAAGCTGTGAGACTGTGTCGGGAGTTGAGGGTACGTATGTTGGGGCTTAACATGTCGTCAACAGCGAGGTCATTATAGGCGGGGCAATTTTCTCAGAGAAGCACGAACGGGGAAGTAAGTAACCACTCCAAAATTCACTTGGAGTGGATCAGGATGGCTGTACCGGGATTCAAATCCCTACGCTTACAAGGAAAGGAAAAACATGCAAGGAGACGTGCATCGCGGCAAAGAGGGATTGGGTTTCCCATGGCCGAGTTACGACATGAAAAACCTCCCTAATGTACTTATAGCTAACTAACTACATCTATAAGAGAAAGGGGAAAACCGGCACAGACACCGTAAAAACCCTTTCGACAGGAAAGAATTAAAAATGATTACATGCATTATGAGAAAATGCTACAGGAGAAAGATAGGTGGGTACCATGCTCTTTATTAATGGGAGAGGAGAAACTAGTAGAGAGGTGGCTGGGGTCTTCTTTTCTTATTTTGCGCTGGTTTGGTTTAACCAGAGTGATGTGAACATCACTCTGGTGGGGGGAGAGCGCAACTGGGCTACTCCCCCCAAGGGTGGGTGACAACCTGAGCGGACAAGGCTTTATTCCTGCTGTTCAGATACACCAGACGTCGGTGTACGGGAAGATAATGACGAACATTATAATCTTTCTTTGTATCTCAAATCGAGTTTGGCATGTGGCTGCCCTTTTGTGTCTGTAATGAGATATATTAGTTTTCTGATAACGAAGTCCCGGAAAAACGTGTTGTGATGTAGTGGTCTCTTCTCATTTTTTTATTTCGTCTGTCTTCAATTTGGATGCTGCATTGTTGTACCGTGATGTTTTGTCTTCATCCTGAAAGTGTTTTCTTACATTCGCAGCCAGTGTCAGAACTTTGGTGAGTGGCAGAACAACCCTGTTCCCGCAGATGACTTACGGACGGAATCACCTCACCTAAAGATGCAATGTTCGCCGTGGAGTGCTCCTATCTTCCAAACACTACTGCTTTGCTAGTTGCAGCCAGCAAGAACTTAGGGGACTGGGTTGCTCACCAAAATGTGTCCTTGCTTGGCGGAGAATGATGTAATATTTCGGCAGAGAATGATGTAATAGTTAGATATCTCTGGATACTCTTTAACTATCCTCGGGCTTTTTCCAAGCGGTTCTAGGCACGTGGTTCGCGATGAGGGGAGGCAATTGTGTTTATATACCCGGCGCGGAATTTGGGAGTGGAAACTAAGAGTAATAATTTAATATCAGCTATACATATACAAGATGTTTAAAATTTTGTGTTATGACGCCCTAGGGCTGGTAGTAGACATTAAATGGGACAACTTTTGCGTTTAAACATGGTGTCGGAAACAATTAGTTGCGTTGCTAGAGAGCGTGAGAGTATTGTGGTAGGCAACCCGCCCATATGCAACGTGTTACGCGCTTTGAGGTGTGCAATGTCGTTCGATAACTACCAGAAATGACGTTGAGGTGAGCATTTACAGTAGTTGGCTTACATTTTTAGTGATGTTTTATAGTTGTGGGGTGTTTATTGGGATCTGGTGGCTGTTGTTTATAAAATACGTTTCGCTTTTCACACGTTTTACTCTAAGTTACAGACACAGTTCAACATGGCAGCTATCTCCTCGGGTGCACAATCCACAACGACGGACCATGCTTTCTGCAATCGCCGCTACTATTTGTTGAGCATTGAGCAGCCTGAATGTGGGCTGCAGCGGTATGGATTTGCGCGATGAGGGTAATTTCTGAATCCACGGGAGTCTCGTACACTAGTGACTTCATGTAACCCCAGAGAAAGAAGTCCATCTTGGTGAGATATGGGGAACGTAGCGGCCATGATACTACCAGCCCTAGAGCGTTGAAACACAAATTTTGAAACACGCTGTATAGTCATTCAGGTTAATTTGCGTCTCCGAATAAAGTGCACTTCTATAATAGCCTAGGAGTCCGGAACAAATGCGTAGGTCCTGCGGGGCTTATGATCGCCTCCGAGACAAGTCATGCCTAATTTTAAGACACACACACACCTTACACTCCGACACATCCACATTGCTTACGTGCAACACCCTGCAAAGCACTATGTACTCACAGTTTAAGGGTACTGCCTACCAACTAGCAGCTGCGAAATGTAAATAGCAAATCCCATGTTAAGGAAATTTCACCTAGTTCGTTAATTTTGAAGATACGCGTTTCAAACACAATTTATTCTTCGCGAATTTTTTAGAAGGTCCCTGTGAGCGTATATTTTGAATATAGATAGGCAGCATGTCCTTTATTTGTAAAACATAAAGCATGTACTTTTTTTGTAAAACATAGATTTAAAAATTTTCTTGCGGTCAGGTTATATATGTAATGGAAACATCTCCGCTGGAGGGAACTTCTCCTCTAAATTCGTTAAGAATAATTTTGTTTCAAACGTCTATCTTTAAAATTAACTCACTAAAGTGAAATGTCATTAACATGGGGTTTCCTATTTAAATTTCGCAGCTGCCAGCAGGTAGCAAGTGCCCTTGACAGGCGGGAAAATACAGTTACAGTTCATGACTACATCGGTTTGCCTGCTGTGAGATTACATTGCAAATTACATACTACAGTACACGCCAGCTATAGGCAGCTAGCCTAATTTTTTTCAATTACTATAGAATATTACAGCTATTCTGTGGCGGCTTTGCCGACACAGACTATCTATCTCGCTAGTTTTACTTTTACGTTTTTAGGAATTCACTGGGGATTTGGGAGGTCAGGGAAGGACTGGCCCAATTGTGCCATCCCCCTCACTTTAGTGATGTGCTCCTCATCACTATGGTTAAACCAGCGCCGCACAATATATGGGCACAACAAGGGCCACCCCCTCTCTACTAGCTTTTCACTCCCCACTTATAAAGAGTATGGTTCGCAACGTTCTTTTCCTGTAGCATTTCTATCAATCCATTACGTGTTTAGCATCTGTTCTATCGGCAATGTTTTTACGGTGTCTGTGCCGGTTTTTCCCCTCTCTCTTCCTGGTTATAGGTTAACTATAGGTAAACTTAAAGAGGCTGTCATGGCCCTAGTTGGGGCCACGGTAGCTGAGCGGTTAGACTGCTCGCCTCCCACCAAGGCGAAGCGGGTTCAATCCCCGGCCGGTTCACTTAGGATTTTCGCAAGTGGAAATCGTGCCGGACGATGCCGCTGGTTGACGGGTTTTCTCGGGAATCTCCCGTTTCCCCCGCCCCTAC
This sequence comes from Clitarchus hookeri, assembly GCA_002778355.1. NCBI lineage: Eukaryota > Metazoa > Arthropoda > Insecta > Phasmatodea > Phasmatidae > Clitarchus > Clitarchus hookeri. The sequence goes on along the minus strand of NQII01000546.1, from coordinate 378,183 downwards.
ATTCCGGCGCTGCTCCATACTCACTTCACCCTCATCAGCTCTCAAGACCTCGCTGTTAAGAGTCGCCCAAATCTCTTCACTCACTCATGGCCCCAGTTACGTCCATGGATTCCCAATCACTCTCTGCCGCGATTCATGCCTTCATTGTAGGCGTATGGGACTCAGTCCTGAGACGCATTTAGCTCCCTCCCTTAAGGATGTGCTTTCTACGCGCTTTGGGACCTGTACCCCCTGGATCTCTCCGTTGGATACGTACCTGGTTAGGATATATTGCAATAATTTCAATAAGAAGCGGCCAAAACGTGTTTCACTCGTTTTATGGTCTACAGCCTGGTTCTACTATGTCAGAACTAGGCTTTTTGACCGCAGTTATAGCCCATTCACGGTTACTTACAACGTTTCTGAAGTCCTGATAAAGTTCTACTTCCAGGATATCCCTCCGTCCAATGCAAACAAAGCTTAACCGAGTATATAAAAGTGCATCAAAGGGACAACGCACCGCACCCTGTATAACAATATTTTGCATAAGAACTACTTATTACTAGCCATTACAAACACACGTGTTTTCTCACTGTTTTTGTTCGTCTTAATTATAAATGAAATACTATAATTTATAGAAAAAGTAGGTAAGAGTTTAATTGAACTAATAATAAGGTAATATTGTGTTAACACAAGTATGAAACGCGTGTGTTACGTGACACGTTTAGGAAATAACCAAAAAGTCATGCATGAGGCGGATTTTTTTAATGTTCGATTTAAAAACTGTGAAGAAACCGCGAGTGTACTATAGAAAGTGATTTCGCCTGCAGTATGTGCGCCAGACGAAATAGGCAGAGGTCGAGCCAAGCCGCAATCAAGTCGCCTTGGATTAAGTGTTGTTATCTGCAGGACGTGAGCGGTCTTAACAGGGTCTGGAAGAACTGAGGAAGTAAAAAAATGCGGGGGGAAATTCTTCTGTGCCTTTTCGTGGGCGGAGCAAAGTGGGAAGTGTCCCTGTCACAGTATACGCGCAGGATCAAGCGGCAAGGGGGAGGGGGAGGTTGTGAGGTTAACAAACTCATTACACACCGCAGATATCTGGGACGAGCCCGCAAATTTAATAAAGTACTTCCTGGGACAGACTCGGCCAGTTTGCGTTCCTGTAAGATTTCCGTGGTTTACCTTTTTTAGGATAAAAAAACACGAAGTTGAGAAATTTGGGCGTCTGCTAAAGTTGGGGTGATGAGAGCCGATAAGGGTGGAACTAGGTGAGTACGGAGTGGCACCTGAATGCAAGGGGCAGGCAAAAGTGAGATCCCCGAGAAAACCCATCGACAAACACGATTCCCACATGCGAAAATCCGGGAAACGACCCCACTGGGGATCGAACCCGGTTCGTCTTGGTGGGAGGAGATAGTCTGACCACTACACCAACACGGCCCCAATAAATCATGAAGTTTTATGAATGCAGTTCAGTCATGATTTAAGAACACCTACGTGGGCACGAGAGAATTTGTACACGTTCAAGGCACAGAAGCAAGACAGTGATACCGGCGATACTAACTCCGTGACTCTTGATGGGTATATTGCGAATATTTCCCGACGCTGCTGCACGGTGCCACTGCTCCAGTGGTAGTCGAGATAAGGATTTACGTAAAACTAGCTGTGCCGCGGCTTCGCTCGCGTGGACTACACAATTCTTGTTTAGTTTGTAAAAAGATATATGCTACCGCGGAGTTTTTTTTTAGATCTTTTTATTCTACACAATTCTTTACTGCATTATATTGTTCCATCTTTAACAGTTTAGATAGCACATTGCAAGAGAGCGCGCTGGCGACAAACGTTTTTCCGACTTGATTCACTATTATCGTCACTGCTTATTCATTATGTTACTTTACGTAACAAAATATACACTGAGGCGACAAAAGTCATGGGATACCTCCTAATGTCGTGTCGGACCTCCTTTTGCACGGTGAAGTGCAGCAACTCGACGTGGCATGGACTCAACAAGTCGTTGGAAGTCTCCGGCAGAAATATTGAGCCATGCTGCCTCTATAGACGTCCATAATTGCGAAAGAGTTGCCGGTGCAGGAGTTTGTGCACGAACTGACTTATCTATTATGTCCCATAAATGTTCGATGGGATTCATGTCGGGAGATCTTGGTGGCCAAATAATTCGCTGGAATTGTCCAGAATGTTCTTCAAACCAATCGCGAACAGTTGTGGAGCGGTGACATGGCGCATTGTCATCCATAAAAATTCCATCGTTGTTTGAGTGCATGAAGTCCACGAATGTCTGCAAGTGGTCTCCAAGTAGCTGAACATAACCCTTTCAAGTCAATGATCGGTTCAGTTGGACCAGATGACCCAGTACATTCCATATAAAAACAGCTCACACCATTATGTGAGCCACCACCAGCTTGCACAGTTCCTTGTTGGCAACTTGGGTCCATGGATTCGTGGGGTCTACGCCACACTCGAACACTACCATCAGCTCTTACCAACTGAAATCGGGACTCATCTGACAAAGCCACGGTTTTCCGGTCATCTAGGGTCCAACCGATATGATCACGAGCCCAGGAGAGGTGCTGCAGGCGATGTCGTGCTGTTAGTAAAAGAACTCGAGTCGGTCTTCTGCTGGCATAGCCCAGTACAGCCAGAGTTCACCGCACTGTCCTAACGGACACGTCCGGTGTACGTCCCATATTGATTCCTGCGGTTATTTCACGCAGTGTTGCTTGTCTGTTAACACTGACCATTCTGCGCACACGTCGTTGGTCTCGGTCATTAAGTGCAGGCGATCGGCCACTGCGTTGTCCATGGTGGGAGGTTATGCCTGAAATTAGGTATTCTCGGCACACTCTCGACACTGTGGATTTAGGAATGTTGAATTACCTAACCATTTCCGAAATGGAATGTCCCATGCGTCTAGATCCAACTACCATTCCGCGTTCAAAGTCTGTTAATTTCCGTCGTGCGGTCATAATCACGTCAGAAACCTTTTCAAGTGAATCACTTGACTACAAATGAAAGCCCAACCAATGCACTGCCCAATTAAACATTTTTTACTCGATACTACTGCCATCTGTATATTTGCATATTGCTATCCCATGACATTTGTCACCTCTGTGTATACTAAAACCTGGCCAGGGAACAAAGCTATGAATTTTTAAAAAAACACGTAAATCGGATAAGTGGTTCTCGAGTAATAAGCGCCACTAGCAGACAGACTGAGAGACGTTGAGTTTTATAATATGCATATACGAACTACACTGAAGAGCCAAAAAAAACTGGTACACCTGCCTAATATCGTGTAGGGCCCCCGCGAGCACGCAGAAGTGCCGCAAGACGATGTGGCATGGACTCGACTAATGTCAGAAGGTAAGCAGGAGGCAATTCACACCAAGAATCCTGCATGGCAGTCCACAAATTCATAGAAGTGCGAGGCGATGGAGATCTCTTCTGAACAGTACGTTGCAAGGCATCCCAGATATGTTCAATAATGTTCATGTCTGGTGATTTAGGTGGCCAATGGAAGTGTCTAAAGTCAGCAGTGTTCCTGGAGCCACTCGGTGGCAACTCTCGACGTGTGGGGTATCGCATTGTACTGCTGGAATTGTCCACGTCCGTCGGAATGCACAATATACATGAATAGGTGCAAGTGATCGGACAGGATGCTACGTATCTGTCACCTGTCAGAGTCGTATCTAGACGTACATATCTGGAGTCCCATTTCACGCCAACTGCACACGCCCCATAAAATGACAGAGCCTCCACCAACTCGAACAGTCCCCTGTCGACATGTAGGGTCCATAGGTTCATGAGGATGTACACGTCCATCCACCCGATTCAATTGGAAATGAGACTCGTCAGACCAGGCAACGTATTTCCAGTCATCAACAGTCCAATGGCGGTGTTGGCGGGCCCAGGTGAGGCGTAAAGCTTTGTGTCGTGCAGTCAACAACGGTACACGAGTGGGCCTTTGGCTCCGAAATCCCATATCAATGATGGTCCGTTGAATAGTTCAGACTCTGGGACTTGTTGATGCCCCAGCATTGAAATCTGTGCCAATTTGAGTAAGGATTGCACGTCTGTCACGTTTAATGATTCTCGTCAGTCGTCGATTGTTCCGTTCGTCCGCGATCTTTTTCCGGCCGCAACGATGTTGAAGATTTGATGTTTTACCGGATTTCCGATATTCACGGTACACTCGTGAAATGGTTGTACGCGAAAATCCAAATTGTATCGCTACCTCGGAGATGTTATGTCCCATCTCTCGTGCGCCGACTATAACACCACGTTCAAACTCACTTAAATCTTAATAACCTGCCATTGTAGCAGCAGTAACCGATCTAGCAACTTTCCCAGACGATTGTTGTCTTATATAGGCGCTGCCGACCGCATCGCGTTACTCTGATTGGTTCCATACCTCTGTTGTTTGCATACGCACACCTAAACCAGTGTTTTATTTATTTATTTATTTTTTGCTCTCCAGTATCTTCCTGAGGTAAGTTAGTTTGTTAAGCCGGCCCTATATATTTCTGTACTTATTTCGAAATCAGTATCCACCACCGATGTAAAAACGGATTCTGAAAACTATCATCAGTGAACGATCTGTGTTATTATTGCAAAGCCAACAGCTCTGGCCGACACGTGCAGTAGCTCTTGAAAACTTTGTAGTGCAGCTGTGTAAACTTATTAAATAATAGTAGTTCTTCTGCGCATTGTCATCTCACATTGAGGTGAAATAAATATTTATGTGCCTCCGCAATTTTATTGACTTTTCTCCATTAATCACTATTGGTTTCACCCTTTTTTTTTTTTTTTTTTTTGCAACAGAAGACACTTAAGTTACATTTTAACTGTCGGGACGGTTCAGCCTACTTCTGAGTTGACTTTTGCTTGCTGAAGATTATCAATTATACTCTTTCATGTGTTTACATTCGTAAGAGTAGAAAATGTGCCTAACAGAACGCCTACTGAAAGAAACAGGCCTAATTAATTAAATTCGTCAAACGCTCAGACCAGAATAGAAGCCATGGTAAGGTACATACCAGGTGATTCATTTAACCTGTGACTAATGAATAACGCGAAATAGATGCGTCGTACGACAAAAAGTGTCCAAGTAAACCCCCACTATTTTCGTGGAGACAATTCTATTCCGCAAAAGTTAGCTCACTGTCATCCAATTTATGGGAAGAGGGATGGGACATTTAAATATCAAATCCCCATGATTTGTTACAGATTTGGATTCTACGTCAAAATGTATGTAAGATAGTAGAGGGATTATGGGGACGTTGGCACATATTAAAAATATATATATATGAATAAAATATTTTTATTAATATATATGTTTTATTATATATATATAATCTGTGCAAAAAGTTTTATGTTTTCCCGTCCCAACAAGGGTTAAACATTTAATTCATGAAAGGAGGTTTACACTCCTATTTGTATATGTGAACGTGTTGAATGATTGATTGATTTTGATTTAATTGTTTGTTTATTACAAGAATGACCCTTTACAGAACGAAATAATAACAGGAACAGTAAATATGAATCTATACATGCCAGCGCATATCGCTCTTCTGTAAGATAGGCAGGTAAAATTCCATTGAAACTGAAAGAAAAGAAAATAAAAGACATGATTAGTTGACAAGCAAGGGAAAAATTAACCAAAACGTGTCAAATTTCTGTTAGAATTTTTCCTCCCAAACGGTTTAACACTGATTGACCACGTTGTGTACGTGGGCGTAGAAGTATTTCTAAGCATATTCACCAGCGGATGAAAGGATTCATTCGTTGGATTACGCAGAGAATAATAATGTATATATATATGTGTGTGTGTGTACATACATATGCACACACACGTACATACATACACACGCGCGCGCATGTAACCAAATTAAGGTAAGAGAAAACAGGCCACCCATTACAGAAATAGGAGGGGGGGGAAACCAGTAACGAACTTAAGATAATACACTTCATGCCCCAAACAGTGCTACATATTTATATTTCCGAATCGAAGCGGTATTCCGAGGTGAATAAAACCCTAGTATTTTAAATTGTATTAATTTTGTAAACGTCTGTGTTCACACACCAAAAACCTGACCATTGGGAAAAAATAAATAAATTAAAATGTCCAGTCCTCTAATTTAATCTTTTTTTGAAGTTATCTTCTTTTGGCGCGTTGGGGGTAAAAGCTTAGTGTGCAACGGGAGTTTTGCGCCCCTCAGTGTAACGAAATTCGACAGTGAACATTACAATTAAGCAGATGCTTAAGAAGCATGCTGTTACTTAGCAACCAGCATTTGAAGTTATGCGCGTATCGGTGTATAATAAAGTTTTCAAAGTGTTTTCAAGTATTTTAGGTTATGCGCGAAAAATTTATTTTAGTCACGCCATATAAGTATAACTTCTAACGCGCATACATAAGTACACGCACCCCTATTTTTTTTAATTACTGAGTACGCATCATAATATCACAGTTAATACAGATTCTAAATTAGTCCCAAGTTCTTTATGAACCTGCAGAGATACATACGCATGTTGGTAATGTTTCAGCCCAGGCATGCCAGTGTATCACATAGTCATACGAACATTAAATTTTTCGAAAGGTCAGAAGCGAGAGCTAAATCATCCATTATCGGTGTTCATTTTTGCGACAAACTTTGTGTACATCCATCATTCCCAAAAAGAGTTCTCATGTTTACTATCGTACTTGCGCTCTGTCAGCTCCTCGTGATAGCATGAAGATAGAAAATTTCGTATAATGCAAGTACATAAGCAATCGATTCACAACAAAAGTATTAAAAATACTCATGTTTACGCACGTAAGGTCTATTACCCATCCAAATAAAAAAAGGATCAGGCTGCAAGAGATATTACTCATGTCAGAAGGCCTACTGCAATCTGCGAAATTATGAAGATTTGGACAAATCAGTACAGGCTCCCCATTGAAAACGGCACCCCAGACCCATTTTGCCACGGTGACCTCTTCCATGGTGTCACATATGAGGAGGCCTGCAGTGTCTAGATCTCTCGTTTCCCATCACGAGTACACGCACAGCATCCTTTCTTTTGTACATACATTTTCGCACAGGAGGTCCACCTCAACACCAGCCCATTCTTCACTCAGCCTCTTCCCCTAACATGACGAGACAAGTTCGATTCCCGGCAGGGTCGCTTCCAGATTTTCGCCCTTTCATTCCTAAAGAACATTCCATCCTCAGTTCGTTTGTTTGTCAAACAAAACTCAGCCGACTTAAACAGTCCAAGAAATACTAAATACTTCAGATTGAATCATATTTTCTGTAACGCACTTTCTCGTTCAATTTTTCTTTAAAACCTATTTTATACACTACTGAAATAATAGGTTTTTCAGAAAAGCAGTAGGGTAAGGTTTAATAAATTAAAAGTGAACCACAAAGAACAAATAAATGTATTATCCTACATTTTCCATGCATTCAATCTTCGTATTTCTCTGATGTTTGCAGATGATGGATAGTACACAATGGTTTCATTCGATGTATCCCCATTCCTTAGTTCACCGATGATTAAAGATATATCCTTACTGTGCAAGGCAAACAAATGTCTGAATCTATCAAGTTAATTAGGATCTTCAGGAAATATGTAGTCGGTGTTCTTGCCGTCTTTTGCATTATTCACGACACTTTTTTTCAGCAAAGCCAATGAGGAGATGTGTGAGGACGCCGAAAATGTCACCACTGTTTTCACTGTCAACACTGTCTTCATTATCGTGTACTTATTCGCAACTCCTCGAACCAGAACGAAATCTCATATAAGCTGAAGAAACTTAGGAAAAATCACTCAGATATGTCTGACTATAACCTGTTTTATTTACGGAATATTCTCACAACACACAGTGAGCAGCATAGCTTCGATTGTGATTAGCAGGGATATTTACGGGGGAGTACGTCATGCAAAAATAGCCACTCATGAACCCTGATATGTATCGACTCGGGAAATTATCGTTGAAATACTACTGCCGTCAATACCAAGCACAATGAAAAAACATCACTTTAAATATTTATGAAAAAAATTCTAATATGAAAACCTTTCTGTCGGGTATAACAGAGATCACGATCAGATCATAAATATATGATTGTAAATATGCATCAAATCAGTTTTGAGCCATGACGATTACGTTCAAGCACGTCCTTATGCTTGTTAATAATGACTTGTGCCCTAGGGTGAAAACGATCGCATGCTTACACAAGTAAAAGTTCTCAGCATTGCACCTCAGTCCTTCACCAGAGATATAGTAATTATTTATTCAATTAAAATGACAGCAGCAATAAATGCAAACCCTATTCATGATGCATAAATATTTACAAACTGTTCTAATGAACACTCCGATAATCACCATTCCAGAGAACCACAAAATGTGGCGGTGGAGATCAGGCACCCTTTCCATAATGATTATCTGCCACCGATACAGGACTGGACATGCTCAATACTTCACACCATCCTCTCGAGAGCAGTTGCACAGCTACCAGAGTGCACGCCTCCCATAAAGGCGAGCTAGGTTCGATTCCCAGCAGGGGTCTCACTTGTACTTTCAAGCATGTGGGAAACGTGATTGACGCCATTGCCAACAGCATCGCCCATGATGGACTTGGCGATGTCCGGCAGATTTTCTCGGGACACTTGACCTTCTTCGCCGACCTAAACATCCTCAACCATTTCAGCTGCTAAGCTCTCTCCCAACTCAAAACACACAGGGTCCACTGAAAAAAATGTACTGGTATGGGTGGATGGGCGACCCACCACGATATTTCGGGCTTTAAAAAAATTGTTTAATACCAATGTTAATCAATCGGATCACTGACGAAGAGTAACCGACGCCTGAAAAATCGTTTAATTTTCTCGAGTTAGATGTCGGAAATGCAGTTCAACCCACCAGTTTTCCAGTAGAAGATATCGATGTTATAGGAATTTGTCGGCCGAGAATCAGTCAGCTCATCACTCAGAATGGAGGAGCAGCTGTCCACAGAAAGATTTTTACCCATTTAATTCAGAGAGAAAATATTGATGTATTAAATATATTTTTTTAAAACATGGATGTACCCTGAGAAAACCGTCATGCTCTGTTTGCACCAGCAATGGCACTGGGGAAAATACAAAACCGGTAGATACCGTCGCTAATACATATGTTCTATGCCTATATGCATATTATTTGATAATTTAAATATATATACATGTTATACATATAGTAATATTTACTTGATGAAGTTACACTCCTGGGGCTTTAGATCTGCAGGAGGTGAAGAAGCGCTCCTCCTGGGCGATGAAGTTACGTTAAATAATAATTTTCTGGTTGAAGAAAGTGAAAACTATTGTTCTTAATGGTAGACAATACAAAGTTGATTAAGTGCCCGGGAGTCACGAACAGCGCGGCCTGCTCCTATGAATGCCTGCTTCAGATTCAGTGGCTGCTGGCATCTTTCCAGTAACTTGCAGTGAAGATGCCGGAAGGCAGAAATGTGTGAGCATAAAATAAAATGCAAAATAGGGTTATGCCCTTAATTGTTTACATTGCATGAGTTGGAAAATTCCCTTTACTAATTTCACTTTTATGTAATTTCAAATTATGTTTAAAAACACAGTTCACTACTGGTGTACACTTTAGGTAAACTGGGAATGATTAGACTCTGCTTTTGGGGGCCACTAACACTCTCTAATACTTTGTGTAGCACAATGGCGTCGGTTGTTCGTACACATTCTGATCAGAGGCTCTACTAAGCATGGTGTCGCCTTCACGCATGCTACATCCTGATGATGCAGCACTGAGTGTAAGTACATGTGCTGTCGCTTGGGATCCGAACCACGGGACTGTCCTGGGGTCGCCCATGTGGTCGGATCAAAGTGGGGCCATCAGCTGACTCGCGCGGGGTTGGGCGATGTGAGTACTTTCCCAAATACCGTCGAGATACTGTGGCTGACGGCCTCACCCGATGTTCTTGTCGTCGGCACGGGTCTCGGCTGAGGCTGCTGTTGTACTGTGGTACAGTGAACGATCGGGGAGACCCATGAGTTTGGGCTTGCATCACACTCTCGAAGATGTTCGTCAACTCCCCTGGCCAGCGCGATCACCCAACCGGTCCCCCATTGAACATGTGTGGGACATCATGAGACTGCATTCGGTGTGGTCCGTAATACCGGTAAAAAACTTCAACCATTTGCAACAACAGGTGGAATTCGCATTGAGCACTATTCCCCAAGATTACATCCGACACCTTTGTGATCGTCTCTACGCACGACTGCAGGACTGTGTCGTCGCTAAAAGTGGCTACACAAGATACTGACATTGTTGTTTAAGACAATCTGTAGCCTCTGTCCATAGGTGATCATTATCATTTACAGTGTACAACCTGTATAATTATTCAATAAAGCCTTTATTCTAGTGGGACCATTGCATCCAGGTGTTCATTTTCCATTTTCTTCTAGTCTATTTTAATATGCTCTGATGAATACCGCCATTACACTCAGTTAGGAGTCTTATTAGTTTAATTTTTAACTTTTCTAAACAATGTCACGCTCATTCGAATGTGATCTTAATTTCGAAACATTCAACAAATTAGCAGATAAAATTCCCGATTCATGCAATTCAACTACAGCCACGTGGCCTCGAACATTCATGTTTCTTGGCCAAATATTGAAGCAAACAAATGAGACATTCGCGTTTTACTGGAACATTCAATGTAATTGTCAAGTGTTTATACCATGGAGTTACCTCCAGGTTTAAGGTTTATTCTACTAAGGATTGGAAGCTAAATGTTTTAAGTTTGGCAACTACTGTTTTTCGCCCAATTAGGTAAGCGCTACTATTGCATTGAGTAACGTAATGTTTTTCTATTTTCTACTTTAAAAACAAAATAATTGCAATAATCATATTTACAATTTAAAATAACTACTTATCTAAGTGTAGTCTTTCTGTTTTATTATTCACATAGCTGAAGAGTTTAATTAAAAATCATCTCTTTGGAACACTAGCGGCGGAAATTTTCCCTATTCCAAACTCTCCTATAAGAAAAGGCGGTTTGTTTATAACCTGAGTAGAATTAACCTTATCCATGTTTTATACTATATATAGCAGCCATTTTCGAGGATATAGTGCTGCGCTGTGGATGCATATAAAACGCAAATTGCCATTCGCACATTTGAAAAATTATCTACACCAAAACTGACATCATCCAAAATAATTCCACGTTTCATTAAGAGACAAAAAAGTATTTTTCCTTAATTTTAATGTTTGCAATACGTCAATTCATAACATCAATGTTTTCGATAGAGTGGGTTGAAAATATTTTTATTTTTTATTAAGACATCGATCTTTTAGAAACAGCGATGTCGATGTCCACCTATTGTACTACGTTGTCATGGTTATATACTGTTACTATTTTTGCGTTGCTAGGTAATTAGCCGCAGGTACGATAATGCGTTTGATTTGTAAACATTCATGAAGTGGTGAAATAAATTGTCGTCTGTTGTGGCGTAGACCATAAAGCAAGGAAGAAAATGTCATTACGTAAATTAGATGAAGATTTTGGTGAATCTTCAATCATTAAGGTAATGTCATATGAAATGTTTACTGTTATTTAAAATAATATTTGAACTTGGGATATTTAAAAAGAAATTCTACAACACAAGTGCAGAGGTTATGAAACGGAGGCAATGAGGTTATAAGGTACGAATAACAATGAAAATTAGCAGTGGGGTTGTAGGATAAAGAAGCTGGAAACTCTAACTAAAGGGCAGGTTCCGTTTCATTTTTAAAGACATTATATGTCAGATATTTAGATGTGCTACACTGTTTATGATAATTTGAATTCAGTATTTGATCATAAGTGCCCCAACAATGCCATACATTCACGTTTAAACATACTTATGTACATTTAAACGTTACACATTATTAAAGGTTGTTCACAATAAAGTGAGCACTTTTTGAAATCAACCTTTGAAAAATCTCACTTCCCTACCTCCATATATTTTAACGGGCGCACTGACTGGCATGTACCCACTGAAGTTGGTAACGAACGAGAGAAAGGGTAATTATTCAGAATAGGGGCTTTTCTGAAAATAAAAGAAAAAATCCTGGGAAGTGGTATATTTCCACACTACTAATTACACAGAACTCACATTTACTAGGGCATTAACGTATTACCAATACAAACCACAAATATGATAGTGGGGAGGTCTATGAAGATCAGGAAAATTGTGAGGTAAAATCACTAACACCCACAAAAAATACAAAAACACCTCAATTTAACCTTTGCCCATCCAATTTCTTAATATGTGCCCACTTAACCTAACCCTACAATGAGTGAATCACTGTTTTACATTTTTATCTAACCTAGGATTGTAGGGTTTTAATATAACCTAGGATTGTTGGAATTTAATCTAACCTAGGATTGTTGGGTGTTAATCTAACCTAGGATTGTAGGGTCTTAATCTAGCCATGGATTGTAGGGGTTTACTTTAACCTACGATTTTAGTCTAGTCTAGGATTTTAGTGTTTTAAAGTAACTGTAAAGCACACCGGAAGTATATGAATTAACACAACTAGGTAGGCGGCGGGTACCATTCCACTGTCATCGGCCAATTCAACTACCGTTGTGCACCTTACCTCACTTGACAAAACACCATGATCAACTAAAACGTCCACAAGTAACGCCCGCCACATAGACGACTGTAATGCACAGAAACACTTGTGCTAGCACCCTCCATAATTAATCAAAGAATGTAAAAACCCAAAATAAACGGTTCTTATATATTGGGTGGAATAACACTAACGAGGTTTCTTAGCAAATAAATAACTCTTGACAGACCAGCACAAACATATTAAATTTGGGCTACCCAAGATACACTAGAATCAATTTTTATTCTTACGATTTTTATTATACTACTGCCAACTAGATTTAAATCAAAATCAATATTTTTGAGGCAGCAGACAAGATTTTGGGTTTTTTTTCCTTATTTAAAATAAGACCTTCAGCACTGAACCACATACAAGCCATATTAATAGTATGTTTAGTTATTGATTTCAAGTTATTTCAATCAACATGAACACTTACAAAATTAGTATCATCTGCAAGCATAGTTTTAGCTGAAGCTGTTATATTACACAGCAAATCATTATTCACGAGGATGATAAGGAGCAGCCCCAGGATAGAGCCCTGTGGCACCCCAAACCTCACCTCAGAACAAGTTGGCACTCTGCCATGTTGAGTTCTTCCTCCCAGGTATGATTTTAAAAATTGAAAATGAATGTCACGGTGCCATAATACTTTAATTTACTGAAAAGTATACTATGGTCATTAGAATTGAACGCCTTACCCAAATCACAAGCTGTGATTTGAGCAAGATGCCTGTCTTCGAATGCCTGTAATATTATAGAAATCATACACTCTAATGCAGGCGTTCTCAACCTGGGGGGTGCCCCCACCCCCCTCCAGGCAGGGTGGCATAGGAGAATTTCAGGGGAGGCGAGGTAAGCTGTGGAAATTAGAATTTCAAAACAGCTAAATCTAAACAGTATACAATTTAGGTTTTCTGTTAGCTTTTCTACATTTTTTCAAAATTAAAATCTATGTCATTTTTATACAAGGGAAATTTTGATTATTGAGTTGGCAATAGTGGCCACTGCCGCACAGTGAGGCGAAAAGTGGGGCTGTGTTGGCCGGCGTGCACCTGCCGCCTTTGAATTTATGCTGTGGTCGCAGACGGTGGAAAACGATACTTGCAGGCCAATTACTTTAGTATAATAGGTCTGAGAAGAAAGTTGTATTACACCCGTAGAAAGGTGTAGCTTTTTTTGTAAGCTACTAAGTACTTGGTGAATTGTAGAAAGTTTTCCCACCTCTGTCTTAATGTGTGCCGGCGCGTGGCCACCTAACATAACCTTCCATCTCACGTAACCCCTAGTTGTCAACTGGCTGCAGACTAGGCTAGGTTATATTTTGTTAATCGTTGTTAATATAGTGTGTGTGAGTGGCAGTGTTCTGTGTAGTACCGTACGGCTAAATATGGCTAAATCATTGCCTAGAAAAGACTGTACAGTGATGACTATATTAAGTATGGATTTTCATACGTAGAGAAAAATGGAAGCCATTTACCTCAGTGCGTTATTTGTCACGTTGTTCTGGGTAACTATGAAATGCGGCCAGGTCGTTTGGAACGTCATTTGGCAACCAACCACGCCGCCCTGATAGACAAACCAGATGAGTTTTTTGTTACCAAGAAAACTCATTGACACGGATGAAACTGGATTCAACTGAAAGTTTTCATATGGAAAATGAAAAGGCCATTGAAGCTTCTTTTAAGATCAACTTGCTAATCGCAAAAGACCAGAAACCACATACTATTGGTGAGTCCCTTATAAAACCATGTTACTAACAGCTTGTAGTACTGTTCTTGGTGGAGAAAGTTGTAATAACGTTGCAAAAATATCTTGGTCAAATGACACAGTAAAACGCAGAATTGATGAAATGTCTGAAGATTTGAAAAATTAAGTAATAAAAAAGCTGAATAAATCCCCGTTTTTTTTTCATTGCAATGTGGTGAAACAATTGACATTTCTAAGCACTCTCAGTTGTTATTTTACTGCAGGTTTATTGACGGGAAACAGTTAATGGAGGAAATATTGTTTTCTCAAACTCTACAAATTACAACAAAGGCTGTTGATGTATTTTCTGCCTTATGTGGCTTTTTGGCAGTAAATAATCTTCCTTGGGAGAACGTCATTGGGATATGTACAGATGGGGCCAGAGCTATGACAGGATGCCGATCTGGATTCATTGAACTGGCAAAACAAAAGAACCCAAACATAATTGGTTCTCACTGCATCACTCACAGGCAGGCTCTGGCTTGTAAGACTCTCTGAATCACTTAATACTGTGTTGAACTTGGCAATTAAAATAGTCAACTGTGTCAAATCTAGCACTCTCAACACTAGATTTTTTGAGGTTTTGTGCCAAGAGTTGAACAGCGACCAACAAACTCTTCTGTACCACACTGAAGTATGTTGGCTCTCTAAAGGCAACATGCTGTCTAGGCTGTTAAATTTGAAATCCGAAGTTGATCCAGTAAAGAAGACCTATACACCCAGTTTACAGAAGATAAATTTATTTTTTACTTAGCATATTTGTCTGACTTCTTCGAATCACTCAACGTACTTAACTTGAAGTTACAAGGACAGAGAAATATTCTGAAGACGTACAATGCAATTAAAGGTTTCTTGGAAAAAATTTCTCTGTGCCAACGCCCTCTTCAGAGTTTAGAACCTAACTTTTCATCGTTTCCAAGGATCGATGAACTTTTCGATGATACTAAAAGTGTTCAATTATATTTCAAAGATAATTTGAAGGACTTGATTTTAACACATTTGGCTTCTTTGAAAATCGAAATAGGAGACTATTTCCCAGACATTTGTTTAGAAAACTGGCAGTTTAAATTGGTGAGAGACCCTTTCAAAGTTGATGTGGACATACTTCCTGCTTTTCTTCAGGAACACACGATCAACCTAAAATGTGGTTCTCAAGCTAAGGCTGAATTCCCAAACATGACCGTTGAAGACTTTTGGTTGAGCTATTTGCCTGTGTACCCACAAGTGTGTTTGGAAGTTTCAAAGTTAGTGGTGCAGTTTCCATCAACCTATATANTGTACCCACAAGTGTGTTTGGAAGTTTCAAAGTTAGTGGTGCAGTTTCCATCAACCTATCTGTGTGAGGCAGGATTTCCTACGCTAGCTGTTATAAAATCTAAATATTGAGCAAGATTAGACGTTCAAAATGATTTGAGATGTGCATTGTCACAATTGCAACCAAACATAAACAAACTTGTGAAAGACAAACAGTGCCAGCCGTCTCATTAAATTTGTCGGGTAACAAATGATTAAAATGCTAAACATATGTATAATTACAACTAATTAATAAATTAGTGAATTCACTCTTTTAACATTATATATGTATTTAAATACAAAATGTTACTTTCACAAACATTTTTTTTTAATGTATAGGAGCATGAACTTTAAAATGTTTAGAACCCCTGCTCTAAAGCATCTATGGTAGATAAACTCTTTAGAAAGCCAAACTGGTTATTTGTTAAACTATCGTTAGTGTCAAAAAATTTACATACCTGAGGTTTTACAACAGACTCAGTAATCTTACCCAATACAGGTACCAATGAGATTGGGCGATCATTTTTTATTTGCACCCTGTCTCCTTTCTAAAACACAGGAATGACTCCTGCTATTTTTTGAGAAGTCGGAACGATACCTTCGCTAAAACAGGAACTAATGCATATGGCAAGTGGCACAGCCACAACTCAAATTATGTGTTTAATGATGTCGCTAGAAAGGCCATAGACATCTCTACTTTTTGAAGCTTCCATACTTGATACTGCACTAAACACTTTTTCACTGGACACAATATCCCATTCAAAATATGTACTGGGGTTCTTAATTTGTCGTAGAAAACTATTAGACGACAATGTAGGACTAAGAAATATATTTTTTTACCTCGCTTACAGAGTCAATAAAAAAAGTATTAAAATCTTCAGCTGTATGCACAGTTGCAGACTTAGCCCTTTTTTTTTTACTATCATTCTTCTTACTAGCGTCCAAGCAACCCAAAATTTATTGCTCGGGTGTTCATTGTATTCAGCATTTCCTCTCAACTTAACTTTGATACTGCCACTTTATAAAGATTCCTAATTTCTTTATACACTGTCTATGTAATTGCACTAGTGGTGTTCAAATATATAGTACAATAAGCTATAACAGTTTCTTTCATTTTCTGAGTTCAGGGGGGTATACCAAGCGACACGAGTATGTATTCCAGTGACAGGAGTTGTGGCCGGCTAGCTCGGTTGGCGACAGCAGACACGTCTCAGTGCAGCAGATCACTAGTCAATTCAATGCTGAACCACAACAATCTGTGAGGAGCCATCTCCTCGCCTTCGGGTACAAAAGTCGCCACCCCTCTAAGGTACCTCTGCCAACAGTGCGTCACATGTTTAGCGGTTAATGTGGGTGCACAGGATCCTCACTGCATGCAAAAGTTCACCTGAACAGTTAAGGTACATGTTGGTGCACACCGATGGCAGAGTATGTGTGCATTACCAAGCACATGAAGCGATATCTCCCTCGTGTCAGCTGTTACAGTTCAGGCCGGTGGTGTCTGTATCCTCTTATGGGGACTATTTACGTGGGATGAAGTGAGTCCCCTGGTACACTTGCCATCGTCCCTCACCGGCGAACAATACGTGGACCTGTCGGCAGATCATGTGCACCTACAGCATCCTGCAGGAGACCGGTACCTACAACAAGACAACCCACCAGCCCAACAGTCCCGAATTGTGACAGGAGCGATTGGATGAACACTCCACGGACTTGAGGCTGCTCTCCTGGCCTCCAATGTCACCCGACCTCGATCCTATCGAGCATATCTGGTATACTGTCAAGAGGGATGTGCACGCCATGGATCCTGCTCCAACCAATATCCGTGCTTTGTGAAAGGACGTGCAGCATTCGTGGGTCATGCAGGCTAGTGACTGCTTCCAGTGCATTGTGGAGTCCGTGCCGCATTTCATGACCGCAGTCATCAGGGCAAGAGGGATGCTGCATGTCACAATGCAGGTTTCTCTATTTGTCTACTTATGAGTATATTTAAAAGTAACTACGCAAAATCACAGTTTCTTAAACCTATTTTTAAAAAAACAGGGAAATGATGTGTTTCTGCATTATTAATCATATTGAAAGACAGTTGTGCACGTGCCGTGTCATATTTGCTGTACATCCTAAAAAAAACAAAATATTGGAGAGGGCTATGAATATCAAATTGTAGAGTAAAATTTGTAAAAGATTTTATAAAGTAATATGATAAATGCCAAAAACCACAAAAGTGTTATATCTGCCCATCAATGGGTTCGTAAAAGTGATTCCGTGCAAATTTTGACCACTGTGCTTGCTGGAGTCCGAGGAAAGTCAGCGCAGAGAGAGGCACCAATTGACGTGCTTCACAAGCATTCACCACCTACACATGGGGCAGGTAAATTGGTGCAGCCCTGTGAGCTTGCTTCACTTGCACTTTGAGCAGCAGTGATCCAGATTTCTGTGAAATCATTTTCCAGGAGCTAGTTTATTTTCTCTACAACATCCACAGAAAAAGCAAAGCTCAAACAAAAATGCACAAAGCACTACTAAATTGGGGGCGAAAAACCCAACATACGGACCTGTATACGCGGTGCTTACAATTCTGTGGCGATGAGATTGGAGTCATAGGAATACCAACACTGAAGCATCAACTAGGTGCATCAATGTCATGTACACTAACTAAAATAACTGTACATCAATTTACAAATAACCGTAATAGAAGTTACTTTTTCCAAACCACGTTCTCTGCCTAAAAGATTTCTTAAAATTGTGTTGTGGCCTTTTATATAGTAGTTTGTTATTGTCACATGTCCTGATGGACCATTGTTAAAAAAAATCTGTGATCCTCCATCAGATCAGCATTGGAGCTAGTTGGTAGTTGGTACAATGTCAGAGCACTTACAACCCACAAGTAAACAAGATACAAAAACCTACTACCATCTGTATTTGTTAGCATTGCCAACACCAGCAACAAAACACTGAAGAGAGCAACATGGAAATTCACAACATTATGCAAAGAAAATTGCATATTTGACAGAAATATTAGTTATGTTGATACGCTGTAAGTAAACAAACATTTGTCAGCTTACAAATAAAGGTAAAACACATTGCACTGCACCATATCCTATCCCTTGCTGCCATTTTGTACCCCAACAGACCAATACAAATACATTACAATAGAAATTGATTGCTATCCAGTTGTGATCTGCTAAACATTCAAAAAGACAAGACCGAGCATTAGTCAAAACTCAAAATTCAGGCACATACACATAAAACTCGTGGATCTGATGATTTTCTCCTCTTGACACAACTTCTGCAAATCATTTAAAGATAGAAGTTCACGCTATCAAATACAAAAAGATCCATAAACACACATGTTGCTTTCCACACACTCCAAAATATGCACCTATACCAACGGAAAAACATATCGACTGGCTGCATGAATCTGCATCTTTCACTTCACTTTGGTTCACGTCAGTTTGGCATTGTAGGGCGTAAAAGAACATGACATAATATGTGCGTAACACAGAAGAGTTCATTGTTTCATGTCATGCTCCTCAGGTTATGCTGCTGCTTTGTACACAAAATGTCCAAATGCATGTTGAGTTTGGTGAAGAAAAGATAAACAACAGCTTATCTGATCACAAGTGCACATGCAAGTTTGGATGCTGCCAGTGATTTCTGATTTACTTGTGTTTCGCCCATAAGTGATTATTTTTCCCTTTGAATAAAAAATTCAATTTTAATGGTTTTATGTTAAAATAAATTTTTATTCTCCAAGAATGTAGCTATTTTTCACAGTATTAGAAAATGATGTGTGCTTGCCATGCGTAGTCTTCACTTCATAGAGTTTAACTTTCTTTACCCATGATATGTTGGGGGTGATGTGTAGACGGGTAGTTGAAACACGCTACAAAGGCTGGACTGTCTTGTAGCTCTCGTCACACATGTACGGCAGTATTGATGCAGATGAGAGATCTCTCACGCCAGACGGTACAGACTACAGCTGCCAAGACATGTCCAACGTGCAGTTGCCTTATGGCCATGGGTCTGAAGATCATTACGACAAGCAGGTATGGATTGTCCCCTTGCGGAAATGTTGCATCTGCAAGCACGTGACTCTTCGTAGGTACACTGAGATGTGCATGAAATTTATCTAGTGGTCTTGGTATCAAAAGTTTGTAAGTTCGGTTTTTTTTCAATCTGTCTCGCTTTATAGTAGTATTCCCAACCAAAAATGTACCATAGAAGAAAAGTAGTGCATGTGTGTATATTACAATATAAATTCAATACATTTTCTGCTAGCTTGTTATTTTTCTCCCCAAAATTATTGTGTAGCTAGGACAAAGTGATAATTTTTCATGATTTTGCTTCTGCAGGTAAGAAAGCCAAA
Organism: Clitarchus hookeri; assembly: GCA_002778355.1. NCBI lineage: Eukaryota > Metazoa > Arthropoda > Insecta > Phasmatodea > Phasmatidae > Clitarchus > Clitarchus hookeri. The sequence continues at coordinate 358,135 of NQII01000546.1, read as the reverse complement.
TTAGCGATGGTTTGAAACTCACCCATTGTATGAGTCAGGCTTTAAGAGGGGTATGTAACTGTGCATTCAAGGTCAAGTAGCGAGGGAGCGTACCCCTAGTGCCTCAGTGCTCCTGCGCACAAGGCGTGCAGTGTTTCCGTCGTGATGCTGTACTGTGAAAATTAGATCTCTAACGGTGGGACTTTATTACACGATATGAAAACCCACAGATTAAACTATGCCATTATAGTTGTTCTTTTCTTTTACCACTCAAGGAAACTGCATATGCAAGCTTTAAAAATGTGATATTTAACCAATTTTTTTCATCATAAATATACTTAATACAATAAAAGTAAAAAAATGGGGGTACAGATAATTGTTTTTTTTTACCTTTTCTGCAAGAATTCAAATTTCCAGAATATTTATTTACAGAGATGCTCATATTCGCACAAACAGTGATTTCACAGAAAATGTTTCAGTTCATATTCCTCTTAAGCACGAAACCCTACCGTGTATTTTGGAGCCAGCAATAAACTGGCTCAAGCATTGCATTTAGCCTTTCTTAGCCTAGTTGTGCATGGTATAAAACCAACCAATACAAGTTATTTATCTGAAGTTGTAAATTACAGTACACATATTAAACTGAAGAGTGAATTGTATGTTCTTTGCCCTTTTATTTCCATATTTCTGCTTGCTTCAACATTGTTACGAGCAACACTTCAGAAGACTTCATAAAATCATTGTGTATGTCGTTTTTACAAACTGCAGAAAATTTTTAAAACAATAAATTATTTTAGGGAAAAACATAAATTCAAATAGCTGGTCTGATAATACCATAATAACTGTATTCTTCCAGTTACCATCAAAGTAATGAGAAAGGAGTGTTTGTTATTTTTGTTTATGACTACCTTAACTCATTTTCAACAGTGCTATGTGCATTACCTTGGTGTGGGTGAGGTACCGCCTTAGTTTCCACCCAGTCTGTGAGCACCGGGCTCGCCACACCACTGTGGCAATGAGGAGAAAGGAAAGGGAGACAGGCTGACGGTTGGCCAGTGTTGACATCGGCCATCCCAGGCAGGAAGGTGACCACAGACCGCTGGACCACAGCCGGGCTGGCTATGGAGGGGCCGTGGTAGTGTAGTGGTTAGACTACTTGCCTCCCGCCTAGGCAAACCAGATTCAATTCCCGGCGAGGTCACTCCCGTATTTTCGCATGTGAGAATCGTGCTGGACAATGCCGCTGGTCGGCTGGTTTTCTCTGGGATATCGCGTTTCCCCCACCCCTTCATTCCAGTGCTGCTCTCGTTAAAACAGACACTTGATGATGTTTTATAGTTTATGACTTCTGCTACAACACTGAAGAGGCAGATTTGATATTAAAATAAATCCTAACAAGATAACTTTTCTAATATAATATTTATAAGGTTATTAGTAAATTGTCATTTTTATCACACAATCACTCTATAGCAGAAATAAAAAATAAAGCTGTTTAATCAAATTTTATGAATCACTATTAGATGTACCTAGTGAAAAACTCACCTAGCACTACTGGATGAACAATAAAGTAGTTGCAACCTCATTGTGAGGTGAATTATGTACAACTCCAGTTTTGCTTTCAGCAATTGAATATATTATTGCGATCATTAAGTGTAACTTAATGGGTAAACACCAATAGAATGTCCTGTTCATATGTACATTTATTGTAGTCATCAGTTATAGAATTTAATTTTGTGACTTCAACATTGTGGACACCAAGAGTAGAAATATAATTAGTAACTGCAATGTTATCTCAAGCACCTGTAAAAAATTTAAATCATGTTATAGTAGTTTAAATTGTAAGTGTACACTATCTGATCAAAAGGTATCTGATAGCCCTCTGTAAATGTATGCATGCTCCTAGATGTCACTATGATTGCCTCTGTCACTGGAAGCAGAGGACTTGGATGTTAGTCAGTGCAATGCGATACCGGCAGAATGGGTGTAGCAAAGGAGTTCAATAACTTTGAACATGGTGCAGTTATTGGTTGCCACATCAGTAAGCAATCCGTCACTGCCATTTCTGCCCATCCCAAGTTTCCCAAGTCGACAGTCGGGGATGTGATCATGAAGTGGAAATGAGAAGGCCCAACCACAACAAAACCGTGGCTGGATAAGCCGCGTGTGTTGAACGACGGGGACTGTCGAGCATTGAAGACGGTGGTACGGGAACATTGCATTTCACCATGTGATACCATCACCCATGAATTCCACAATGCCACTAATTGTGCAGCTCAAGTCTCAGGCACCTTCCCCATAAACTGCACGTTTCACCTGTGAATGCTAAGCACTGCGTTTCGTGGTGTAAGGAGTGCTCCCACTGGAATGTGGACAACTAGAGATGTGTGATTTGGAGTGATGAATCACACTATACCATATGGCAGTCCGATGAGAGGGTTTGGGTGTGGCGAATGCAAAGTGAACGCTACACGCTAGCCTGTCTACTGCCCACTGAAATTCAACAGAGGTGGGGATGACAGTGTGGTGTTTTTATAGAAAGAGTTTGAACCTCTCTTAATACAATGGGGCACATTAAAGATGGAAGTGCATAAGGACATTTTCACGGGTTGCATGTTGTCTATGGTAGAAGACCAGTTTGGAAATGATAACTGTGTGTTTCAGCACGACATGGCTCCCTTCCGTAAAGTACGGTCTGTTCATGGGAAGTTTGTGGACAATAGGGTTCCAGAAATGGAGTGGTCAGCCCAGAGCCCCAACCTCAGTCTCATCGAACACCTACGGGATGAAATGGAATGGCGTGTATGTGCCAGATCTCAGTAACCCACATCGCTACGACAACTTGCTACAGCACTGCAGGAAGAATGGTCAGCCATTTTGCCGGAGATGTTCCGACACCTGGTTGACAGGTCCCCCCCCCCCCC
>NQII01000546.1:328099-355228 GCA_002778355.1 Clitarchus hookeri | reverse complement strand
TTTTCTCCACAGGGTTAGAGCTGTAATATAAACCACTATTGGGCAGTATATCTGAGAGGGACACTTATCAGATGGTTTCATATGGGTGTCTGGATACCGTTGATCAGATAGAATATGTTGAGAAGAGCTGGAACACGATAGTCCATATTGTTTTGCAACTTTAAACTAAATAAATATCTCCTTTAAAAATTTTTTTGTTTTAATATGAATTTTTGAAATTCAGTTTGTTCTACTCTTTTTCTTCTTAATTCTATGTATTGATGTAACTTTTTTTAATAACTTAATTGTTATCAGTATAACCTGGAAAAGTCAGGGAATTAAGTCTGCTGTGCAGGCAAATAAAATGTCAAGGAATATCGCAAAATTTATAAAATTCCAGGAAAAAATTGTTTAAATGTGCATGTATTCTAGCACACATCTTCGTATGCACTGAATAAGGCCTCAGTTGCTTTGTGGTTCACAGAGCCAAATTTGGTGAACACATGACATGCCCCAACCGTGCATTTGACAAGCCTTTGCCCAGCTGGATAAGTTTGAGAGAAGTCGCATTGTTGGCCTCCGAGAGGCAGGTTGGATATTTTGGCACATTGCTCGCCACTTGAGCCATTCTGCCTACACTGTGAGCCGGTATTGGGCGCAGTGGGAACAGGAGGGTACACACCCATTGAGAATGCTCGGGCCAACCCCGGCAGACCACCAGCAGGAAGGATCGTTTCATTATGCGACGGGCTGTAAGTACACTAAGGGCATTGCTGCGCACCAACTAGGGACATGTAATGGCAGCTGGGGATATGCCTGTGTCCACCTGTACCATATCCAGGTGACTAGCAGAGCTGGATCTGTCCTTACGGCGTCCCTTACGACGTCTACCATTACGACTTGAGCATCACAGAGCACGTGTTACCTTCTGCCAGGGCAGCATGGCAGCTTGCGGATTGGTGATGAGTGGTGTTCAGCAACGAATCGCGGTTCTCTCTGGTTACAGATGACCACCAAATTTAATTTGAGTCTGAAGACTTCTGGCCAATTCCGTGACCCACTCATCATTAAAGAGTGACACACCGCCCCAACAAGAGGTGTCATGGTGTGGGGTATCATTTCCTACGATTCCCACATCCCACTGGTGGTGATTGAAGACACCCTGATGGCACAGCAATACATCCAGGAAATTCTGTGACCATGTGCACTCCCCTTCCTGGTAGCTTGACAACCCTATTTTCCACCAGGATAATGCTTGGCCTCACACAGCACGGGTATCTCTTGCCTGCCTTCGTGATGTCAGCATGCTTCCTTGGCCAGCAAGGTTCCCAGACCTCTAGCCCATCGAGAATGTTTGGGACCATATTGGACGGCAACTATGGTGGATTTGGAGATTCATTTGCCCCAACTTTGGCAGGATTTTTCTTAGGAGAGCATCCTACTTCTGTTTGCCACCATGCCCGACCGCATCGTCGCTTGTCTCCGTGCTACAGGTGGTTCAACACCGTACTAAGTGCATCCTGCAAGTGTTGGTTCACTGCAATACGCTTGGTGTGGTACTGTATATAGTTTTTTGTATACATATTACCATGTCCTGTGCCTGTACCTACTTACGTGCCCCTGCAATAGCGCTTTCAGGGTGATCAATGTTTTTTTGCAAATGAGTGTATTTTAGATGGCTGAAACTTTTAGATATATCCATTATCCATTGAGCATGTTACCAAAATTATCAATTAGTTTTACAGTTCTTTTAACTTTATTTTGAGACTTTAGTTTTATGTAAGTTAGTAATGCATGATATTAAAAGTTATTGGTTTAGAGCCTTGTAGGTTTATAATGCATGATATTAAAAGTTAGTAGTAAGTTTACACTAGTAGAAACTTGTCATACTTGATATTGTTAACAGGTTGCAAGGCAAACTACGAAGGGGGATGAGACTTTTTGGGGTGCTCAAAAATTTAGAATTTTTCTATAAATGCTGTGGCATGGCATATAATTGAAAGTTAAAGTAAGTTGCATGCTATTTGAGCCTTATATAAGACTTAATTTAGTAATATATTGTCAATGTGTTATTTAAAAAAAATTCCCAAACCAATGTGTAACAGTGTATTTTCAACATTATAGATTGTAATTAGCAATACTGATATAGGCTGTTCAGGGTAAAATGAGCACTTTTGAGGCCCTAATTACTTTTTCTTTTCAGCCATTTTTTTATCATTTAACCACTTTTTAAAATAAATATTGCCATGTAAGTGATAAACACAGTGTATATATTCCACCGTCCTAAGAAGTTAATGTCTAAAGCTAAAATAAAATATATTTATTGACTATTATTCCAAATGAGAGGGCTTTCAAAAGTGCTCACGTTACCGTGAATAGCCTATACACAAAGTTTGTTGTTTGAAAATTTATTATGATATAAAACAAAACTGTCAGGAGCTTAGTTAGTGTTGCAAATATTCTTCAAGTTCAAAATTTCAAATAATTTTATTCCTATGAGTTCTCAAGGTATCTCGAATGGTGGTAAAAGTATTTGAATACTTATATCCGAGTGTGATCAACCAGAGTGATTCATGTCTTACACACTTTCTTTGTTTATGAGTACTCGAGTACTCGTGCAAATGTTAGTCGTTGGTTTCATGCGGATTCACTCTTGTTCTCAAATGTTTGCAGAGCCCAGGAATTAGAATATTTTTTCCATCTTGCGGAGTAGTGCAGGCGTAGAAGGGGTCACGGAGGGGTACAACGTCATGCTGGAAAACCAGGTGTCCTCTGACGTAACCTTCATTTGCCAGGGTGCTTTATGACATGGAGTCAGTTTAATCAGTCCCATCAGTTACACCCCTAGAACTTGCCTCTTGGGGGGTGCAAAGGCAGGACAATCGCTCAAATCCGATTATAGGTCTGCAGTGTGTGTGAGCAGAGTGACTGCACGCTGTTCGAGACGTGGTGTTGTCCCCCGAGGGCATGCTGCTGGTGTAGTGCAGGGCGGTGGGACAATTAGTCGCTGGCGCGGAGGGCCCAGACATGGCAAACGTCAAAATATATGGGAAAATGCTACTCCGATTACTCTGGTCACAAACCAAGTTGAATGTAAAATAAAAGCATCAGCTTTTATTATCAGCAATATAAATGTAATTGGTGAATGAAGCATAGAATGGAGAACATCTGGATACCCTTAATTCAAAAGGAAACAGTTTCAAATAAAAAAATTAATACATAATTATAAACAGTGATAAAGAGGCACCGTCCTATAAATACATCCACTAATAGCTCCACGAACAATCACAAGTCTGCTCCACAGCCATTGGCTGCGCTAGGAGAAGGTGCGCCACCCAAATACAAATACGTAAACCCTTGTTTTTCCAGTCGTAGTGTCAGTCTCCGGATTTTCCTTAGCCTGTGTGTGTGTATGTGTGTGCACATGCCTGAAAGATGGAAACACATTCTATGTTGTTTACTCATCTGGGGCAATTTCACAAGCACTTGTAATCAAGGATGTATTCAGGGGGAGCCTTTCTCCTCCCTCCTTTTAATATCATTTTTTCTTAAATGTTACACTAAGGTACCATGAAAGTTATCAGTGCTTATATATACTTTTTTTAATGCTTAATAATGTCCTATACGTATATTGGATAGCTGGTTGGGAAGTGGAGCTAGGTAGATGATAAATGTAACTTAAGTAAAGGAACAATATATCAACTCATTTATTTAGTAATTACAGTCTCATCAGCACTTCAGTAAAAGAGAGAGATTGTGAGATGAGCTTTTCTCTTATTATTTCTGATAATGTTTAAGTTGTTCCCTCACATTATTGGGGGTTGTATAATATCGCAGTCGAGTTTGTTCAATACTCGTGTCCAGTCAAACTGAAACAACATTCAGATCACCAGTACAAAATATTGTATTAATGATTATGTATTTAAATATTCATTAAAAGTTAACATTTTCTTGGAAAAAAACTGCTTAAAAATGTTGGAATAATACATTTTCCAGTTTATGAAGGAAATTTACTTATTGTGGATACATGTACCAGATATAATTGTACGTTTATTAAGGTCTTCTGTGTAACGCCTCAAGTGTCTTAAGACTAATACCATATTGGTGTAGGTAAAATGTGCTTCCACATAGGTTGCAAATTGCTTTAATTTTTATTTCAAGGCTGGCACATCAAACAGTCTTATGGCAGGGTCTCAACGCTCAGTGTCACGGATGTCACCTTCGTTGCGCATTCCAAACCAAAAGAACTCTGACCAATCAGAAAATAGTGAAGAGGAAGATGATGATGATCTGGATGTGCAGGTGGCTACGTTGGAAGGGTGAGTGACCTTGAAATAGTTTTTTGAAAGGCCGCTGTAGAAAATAAAATTAGGCAGTTGTCATTTATTTTCAAAGTGGCAGTCTTATTGTCTTGTGTTACATGCCACATCTCTGTAACCATTAAGCTGATTTAAACAAAACTCTGTGTGCTGAAGTACGTAAGTTACTGTGTAATAGCCCCTGTCATCCACCATTTTGAAAATGAACACCTAAAATTTATAGTTAGAAATCATTCCTTAAATAGCAACTATCAGTTATATACTGTCAAATCTGGTGGAAAATTTCTTCTGCTCAATTAATTTTTTAAAACACAATATTGTGTTGTCAAAGCTTGCAGAAACCTTGTTAAAATTACTTGAATGTATATATGTAGATGTAAGTAGACTTTTAGTAAAGTTCAAATGAGGAAATAATCTTTACGCAGCTGTGAGGAAGGGAACGTAGATAAGGCTGTGTAAGGGGGGGCTCCCCTGAACACTCACCGCTAGAGGGAGGGAAACCATGCGACACTGCTGGCACTATACATACCAAACTAATAACATGGCTGTCTAGTACCATGCTGTTAAATATCATCAAAACTACTAAATTTTTTTTCAACAGGTAATATGTATACACAGAGCAGCTCTTACAAAACTGTACCCGGCCACTGTCACTACTGAACTGAACACCCTTCGTACAGTGGGAATGGAGTCTCCCAAATCGCCCGACGCATTTTGGACTTATACACATTATTTTCTCACTTGGATTTCACAATGCAAGCTATATTGATAACCTTTTCTTTATATGTTTTTTTTTATAATGTACTGGGTTTTTTTTAAATATATGACAATGCACTGCAATCAAATGCCCACAATAATTAATATTTTGTGATTCTAGTAGTTCAGGTTATACATTTATGTGCATTTCAGATCCACCAATTAAATTCATTAAAATGTCTTATGCAATTACAGTATGTGCAAAAAATCAAGTGCATATATGGCTGCTAATGTACTTTGAGCAGTTAAGTTAAGCAGTCCAAAACAAATTGTGACCTAATATTAAAGCGTACACTAACAAGTTTCAACGATTTCAACTCATTGCTCTGTGTCACAAAATGACAAATATGGAGCAGTGTTTAACTCCCCACTGAACATGAATTTACTGCAAATTTGAGGTACCCTAACAAATCTGCTGGCACTATAAGTTACTTGTGTCAAAATGCACTGGGTTACATTTCCAAAAAATTTACAATGTCTCTTAAATCTGTTTAATACATACAAACAATTTGGGTTAGATGTATTAATAGGTACTAAAATAATTTTTTTTATTGGAACTTGTTTGCAGAACCTATGATCCCTCAGAATTTGATCATCTACAAGTGTCTGCTGAAATAAAGGATCTTTTCCGGAATATCACTCTGTAAGTAAAAACATATTTAATTTATATTGTAATATCTATGTGAGTACCTATACAATTATAAATATTGACAGTGCATGGAATGTGAATAACTAAAAATATCAGTTGAATAGTTCACTTTTGAGAAATAAGATACTGAATAAGGCATTTATGGCAAATGCTTGTGCTGAATCAGAAAAAGAAAACATGAACTTTTGGGGGAAGCTGCATCAGGAAACATGCTGGGAAAAGTAGGAAAAATAAGCACAAACTGGGAAATTATTACACATCATGTGAGAACAAAAAAAGTTTTGGTGAGCAGGGGAAAATTTTAAAAAATACCAAAAAAATTCCAAATGGATAAAGGTGCCTACCAACTTAATGAAATGGAGCCGTTGGACCCCTGATAATGCCTGCCAAGTCCCATTGGTGTAGCTCTAATCGTTTAGGAGATATATTAGTTTGAAATTTGAACCCCTTTAAAATTATAGTTATTTATTTATTTGTTTATTCTCCACCAACAAATTCATCTAAATTATGTTTTAAATTTATATCATCTTGTCAAAAAATATTTGTGAAATCATTAAAAAGAAAATAATTTGCTGATTCGTACCCTTTATTCAATTAGAAACCAAAGACGAAATTAATGTTGGTATTGACAAATGTTTTCCGAACACTTTTTAATTCAAAGCAAAGACATGGAACTACTCTCTCTCTGTCATTAACAACTTTACATGGTGTCTGCCACTCAGTGCACTTGTTATATATGCACGTAGGGGCAGTAAAATTTTTCAAATGTTGATTTCAAAAGTGCTCAATTAACCATGAACAGCTATAACATGAAGCATTTCCAGCTTATGCATACTATTGCGACATAATCTTTTTCAGCATGAACATATAATTTAGCTTTAATGACAAGTACTTGCCAAAAGTAGGAACACTTCTAGCTGTATATTTATGTTTGAATGTATCTGTCCTGTTTTAGTTTTAAAGTAAACATTTTAAAGACTTCTCTTATACCGTCCTCAGTCCCACCATATTTTGTAACTATGTTAAAAGCTTACATTTCAATAACTATATATTTCTACTGATGTCGGTCATGTAGAACATTTCATGGAAGCTTTTTCTGAATAGAAAATTGTTCCAGAGTTAATGAAGTGCCATTTTGTTTGTGTTCAATATAACACAAATTGTGATTTTCTCACCAGTTATTTATTTAGTTTGTTATTTTTGAGGAGCAGTTTATTTCATATATTGTGTGCACAAAATTGGTTTATTCAATTTCCGTTGCATACTTTTTGTGAGGTGGAAAAATAGAGTACCTATTTCATCACATGATGGTTGCCATCGCGTAATATTCACAGCATAATTCCGAAGTGCTGGAAAGAGTTAAAAATTGTTTACTGCCTATCACAGTTTTTCCAGCACTTCAGCCAAGCCATAACATGTAAGAATGCATCCTGCTTCAGATGCTCCACAAAGAAATTCAGAGGGCACATGATTCTTATTGCATGTCAGGTCTACGCACAATAAACACATTCGGTTGAGATATCAAATGTTAAAATATTTCATACTCTTAAACTTTTTAGTTCTAAAAAACGCAGTAATCATATATATATATACTTATACATATATACATCCATACATACATACATTCATATATACACACAGACAATCGAATCACATTATTATGACCATCTGCTAGTATCCACAGTAACCGCCCTTTGCAGCCCGGGCAGCAGCTACACGAATTGGCAGTGACTCAGTCAGGTGCTGAAGGTCTCCACGGGTATCTGGAGCCATGCTGTCTGCAGTGCATCCCACAACTGTTGAAGGGTGCATGGCAGAGGAGACAGACAACAAACACGACAATTGAGGTGGCCCCACAGATGTTCAATTGGATTGAGATTGGGGCTGTTTGGGGGCTAAGGAAGAACTTTGCGCCTTGCGTTCATCCAGCAATGGTTGCAGGGTGTAGGTTCTCCGACATTTCTCGCCGGACACGCTGACGTCCATCTGTTCTATGTAGCTGAAAACGTGACTCGTCAGAGAAGGCTACCCGTCGCCAATCAGCAGCGATCCAGTCACCATACTGTCGAGCAAATTTCAGTCGTTTTCGTTGATGCACCTGTGTTAGCATGGGTGCAGTCACCCTCCATCTACTCCAGAGCCCCATTCGCAGCAGGGTTCGCTGAATTGTTGCAGTAGACACGTGTCTGGATGCCCTCTGGTTCATGATGGTGAGCTGTTCCATTGTAGTCTGTTGGTTGGCCTTAACGCACCGTCGTAGTTGAATTTCACCTCGTACATCAATGGTGCGTGGAACTTCGCAGTTTCCATGATGGTTATTCCCAATGGTACCATTCGTCCACTCACGATACATTTTTACCACAGAGGCACGTAAACAGTTTACAAACGTCACTGTTTCCGAAATGCTGCCCCCCTTGGCCCAAAAGCCGATGATCATCCCTTTTTGCAACTCAGTTAAGTCGCTTCCCTTACCCGTGACAGCAGAAAGCGCACTGTTTACAGTCAGCGTGTCGGTCGCAGTACATACCCGCTTCACCAGCCCACGCCATGGACCATACGTCATGGGCTACGCGCTGCAGAACGCACTTCTATGTGTGTGTGTGTTTTTTTTACAAGTTGTTTGTCACTTTGAAATATACTTGCAGTATTGTTTACAGCAGCAAAAAATAATTAATTAAATTGTGCTGAAGCACAAATAATAAAGGAAGAAATTTCAGTTGATATTTATATATTTGCCAATTAAATATACATAATGACAAAGTAGCACCCTAGATTTTATAGCAAGCAACTTGGCAATTAAAAAGACAAAGATCACCATAGCAATTTCATTCCAGACCCACACAAAAATTTGAATTAAAGCATTTAAAAATGCCCAGCTAACATACAAACTCAGAGTCCATGACTCACAGTTTTTAATTGCTCAAACTCTCAGTGGCTCAGGTGACTAAATAAAATACAAAGTGCCTCATGACGGCAATACGTCCGTAGGATGACAAATTGGCAATCTAGACCATTATAACAGCTCTTCAGGTACCCGTTCAGGTGACAACCGGGCATAGAATAGGATACGAGTAACGACTTAAATAAACTGCCCATTTCATTAAAAATTATGACGCACAAGCACAAGAGGAAGGGAGAGTGAACAGGAGAGGAAAAGGGAGGAGATCTGAGCCGAGCATAGAGCACACCACCGCGCAGAGTTGAAACTGACGAAGACGACTAGCGCAATGGGCGCTAGCGTCACAAGATTATCACAAAATAAAAAGTATACATCACAGTTTTGAAGAACATAAATTGCATTTTACTCTTAGGACTTTGGTGCAACATGTTTTCATGTAGTATGTTTCATTAAAAGCAGTAACACATTTTAATAATATTAATAAAATACATAACCGAACACAAAATGATAAAATAACATGTAAGACAACACAGGATGGAACAGCACAGAAAGTGGTATGGTGTTGTGTACCGACGGCAGTTGTCTGTAAATGGAACACTTGAGAACACTGAACGTGGTACACTGTGACTGCGTAGTGCCGCACAGTTTATAATAGCACTCCTGACAGGACAGCAAGTGCCGAGACACTGTCTTTATTTCGGCTTCGTGCTCACCGCAGCTGGGCCATCTGCCGTCTACCAGTGTGCCAAAACAAAAGACACGCTTTGCTCCGGAACAGTGGTATGGAACACTGTGCAAAAAAAGGAACAGACTGGCTAACCCCATTGTACTAGTTCCTAGGCAACCAGTTGTCCTCAGGCGTGTAAGGGAGGAAGCAATATTGTGCTTGGTCTCAATGAGCAACAACCAAGGTAGCTGAATGTGAAAACAAAGTGCTTCATCCGCTCGTAAGGCATGTAAGGGCAGGAAGCAAGGTCATGGTGTGTCAAGCAACAGCCAAGCAGGAGAGGTTGGTTGCTGCATTTATTCAAATGTGTCACACTCCCACATTACTGTATCTTTGCATAAACAATAATTTTAAGGAAAATCTGTGTCTATACTGGGAATGGATGTCAAGTGTAAACCAGCTACATAATTAACGTTAGTTACATTAAAAACAGATTTCCTCAGTTTTTCGAGGCAATTTTCAGTACAAAATGTGCAACCATTACTTGATAAAATACATTATTTTATAGTCGCATCGTTGCTTCTACTGCAAGCTGAAACATTGCTTGCTCGCAGCTACACGCCACAGAATACAGAGCTGGACTACAAGTTGCGGCCGTTCATCCCCGATTTCATCCCGGCAGTCGGCGACATAGACGCCTTCCTGAAGGTGCAATGCCCAGATGGTCAGAACAACCAGGTTGGCCTGCGAGTGCTGGATGAGCCATGTGCCAAGCAAAGCGAGCCCGCGGTACTGCATCTGCAGCTGCGAGCTGTGGCCAAGCAGTCGTCTGCCAAGGCAGTGGTGAGTGTCATAACCTCATTCATCAGAAAAATAATTTTTATGTCAATACATTTTTAAACTCAGAATGGAACTTGGGGTACCAGAAAAGAAATGGTTATTTTATGTTTGCGGAGTGACCTATTCTGACACTATCACATTGTGACTAATTACACAATTGAAATTAATGTGGTCACGCTCAATTGGGTATACAACTATGATGCAAGCATGACGTTGGGTTGGTGCTGTGTATGCGTGAGGCACGGCATCTGGTGGCAATTTTGAGCAAGGACAAAAATTTCCAGGCCGTATATCTGGCAACTCCAATGTGCTTGCACACTGATTTTGGTGCCAAACGTATGAGCTCATATAGATCTGTTGATTTAAGCCGTAAATACAATGTATCCATTTCATTACTTTCATTCCATCCTCATATCCCAAAGAAACTGTTATCTGCTAAGTCAGATGTATTCACACACAAAATCCATGACAGACACAGCCACACCTTTTTTCCTCCCTGTGATGTACTACCGGTCAACACAGCAGTGTCTGCGTGGACTTGTCTCAACAGACCTGATTCCAATAAGGATGCGGTAAGTTCAGTTTCATCTAATTGCACTTAATTTGTTTTGGTTTTTTTCCTTGTGTGTTATTTTACCTCTATGCTAAGAAAACCTGGGTGCTTTTCAAGTTTTTTTTTGTGGTTGGCGTAGTGGCTAGAGCAGGTTTTCTCGGGGATCTCCTGTTCCTATTTCCCCCCACCCTTTCATTCTTGCACACCTCCATTCTCACCTCAATCACCCTTATTGGCTCTTACGACCTCGCTGTTAAAGAGTCGCCCAAATCTCTTCACTTTCTCACTCCTTCACGCCTTGAGTCAGAGTGTCAAGAATCTTGTTGGGTTGTGCAAATGAGACTTTTTTACTCGTGAAACGAAAACAAAAAATATGCTAATAACTTCCATGAAAGTGACACGAAGATAAAAAATAATTTCTTAAGAGCTGAGTCTTAACAATTAAGTAATGAATTTCATAACATTTTAGCTATTTTATTTGCAGTGACAAATTCTGTGCTAAACTGAACCAAGAAAGTGGAAGATCTGGTATTTATCACAGCGGTTGCCTATATGTAAATTTTCATTTTATGTGGTTATTTTAGTTATTGTTGATGTTCATTATTTTATATGATTTACAGACAAAAAAATTTTTTGCTGGTGCACTAAATGTACATTCATTGGGCACCCGAGTATTCATCAAAATCAAGGATTTAGATTTTGTTACAACTTTCAGCTACCAAATTTCTTACCAAAACATAAATGAAAGTTATTATTTTTCTTTTTTGTTTCAGTATACCGAATATTTGCACAACCCTAGAATCCTGACTTCTTTCTTCTCTGGCAATTCAATGTAATTTGAGGCACTACTTTAGCTTTCTCTTCGATGCTTTAAATTCTAACACACATTCAAGAGGCAGCAGTTATGAAGCAGGTGTTCCTGATGCAGTAGTTAGTATGCTGATCGCTATTACACCTCCGGAACTGGCTTTCATCTCTATAAACCTTTCAAATAATTCAGGATGTGCAAAGACAGTTTTTTTTTTCCTTTCATTTCCATTCAGTGACAAGTACTGAAATCTGAATCCATGTAAAGATTAACCCTACGAAAATTTGTTAGATTTATGTGTGAATTATTTGATGTATGTATAAAAATTGTTTGTAATAACTTCCTGTTTGTTTGTTGAATGTTATATTAGGCTGTCACTCATAGAAACTGACCTGGGTAACAATGTTGCCACTGGGTAGTCCAATCAGTGATTCCCGTATACCCATTTTTCAGGAAGGAGGCAATCAAAAGTGCAGGGTAATGTTTTATGAGTGTGAGGGGATTGCTATCGACATTAGAGACTTGCTAATGACCACCTGTAAAGTATGGGTCCTGGGGGGGGGGACTCCCTCCTCCCTTCTTCAACATCCTCCTTCCCCATGAATTGTTTGACTTCCAAGGTTAATATTTAGGATTAATCAAGCTGATTTCATAACAATATCATAAGTGTCCCTCTGAAACAAATTTACATTTGTGCCAGAATGTGTAAATAGGTATATAAATACGTTTGACCAACTGGCTTATTCATCTAGCAAAACATTTAAATTTTTGGGATCAAGATTAATTATTAAAATTACGTCTTTAAAGATTTTCCTTGTGCAAGGCCAGCAAGCCATGTTTTGCATCACCAACGTAAATGGGGAACAAAAATGTTGACAATAACATGATTACATTGTTGAACAATGATATAGCCAAAAACACACGACATAAGTGATCGGCGTACCTAAAATGAGGCTACGACTCCATCTTGACTGTTTCCGATCGAGAAGCAGGCTGGTCAACCTGGGCGACCAGAAGAGTTCCCTGCTGTATGCCGGGTCGCCAACAATCCATTAACAAATTAAGTTCAGGTTCACAGTACACTATGTACACTTCAAACAGCATGGAAGTTGCTTTCAGTCCAAAAATATTATGCTGTGATGACTATCCAAACATTCAAAGTCTTGGAGGCGCTGATAACCTGCTCCCTGTCACGCATGGCCCTGCCAGTCATGGCCTGTAGTAGTTTTTCAAGCATAGTTTGACAACGTTGGCCAAAACAAAAGTGAGTCCTCTGTCTGGAAACAAGATTTCCTTTCTTTTGGCTGGCTGAGAACAACAGATGTGTCCCTCATGTTGGACAGTGGGCAGCCAGCTCCCGTTGGTAAGTACGTAAGGCTTAACATCTCGTCGACATCAAGGTCGTTAGTGACGGGGCAAGTTGCTCAAAGAGGCAGGAAATGTGAAGAAATCGGCCATGGCCTGTAGTAAGGAACAGTTGTCCCAGCTTTCTCCTGGAATGATTTTGGGAAACCGTGGAAAACCAGAATCGGAATGGTCGGACTGGAATCGAACTCGGGTCCTCCCAAATTTGAGTCCGGTTGTTTACCACTGCTCCACCTCGCTCAGTAGTTTCCCTTGGTGTAAGCCTCCTCTTGTTCATGGTGACCACACCCACAAGCGGCACCAAACTATTGATTCAAATTTATTTAAAATGTGTTAATTGTCTGGGATTTTTATTTTGGGAAATTGAGTACAGTCAGCAGTGTCGTGTCACTTACTTTACTGTACTTACCCAAAAACACGATGACCACACATTTTTAATAGGGTCCATAGAAAAATTAATTTCTCCATATACACTTAACAGCCAAAAAACTGGTATAGGCGTGCGTATGCAAATAACAGAGGTATGGAACCAATCAGAGTAACGTGATGCGGTCGGCAGCTAGATCTGTTATTGCTGCTACAATGGCAGGTTATCAAGATTTAAGTGAATTTGAAGGTGGTGTTATAGTCGGCGCACGAGAGATGGGACATAGCATCTCCGAGGTAGCAATAACATTTGGATGTTCGCGTACGACCATTTCACAAGTGTACCGTGAATATCGGGAATCCGGTAAAACATCACATCTTCGACATCGCTGCAGCCGGAAAAAGATAGTGAAAGAACGGGACAAACGACGACTGACGAGAATCATTAAATGTGACAGACGTGCAACCCTTTCTCAAATTGGCACTGATTGGATTTGTGGACTGCCCTGCAGGATTCATGGTGTGAATTGCGTCCTGCATACCTTCAGACATTAGTCGAGTCCATGCCACGTCGTCTCGCGGCACTTTTGTGTACTCGGGGGGAGGCCTACATGATATTAGGCAGGTGTACCAGTTTTTTTTGGCTCTTCAGTGTATTATTAATGCATGTAATTTAGCAGTATTATTTAATATCGGCACTTAAATGACCTTTTATTTGGCTAAATTCATTGCAGTTAATGATACACATAATATACCACACCTCAAATGTGTAAGACTTTAGGAATTGACCCTTTCTTTGTCAGTCACCATATTTTTCTTATTATGAAGCCCAGTCTGTTAATGTTTTTTTAGTGGTTTATACTGTAATGAAACTCACATCAAGTCATAAAATATCAACCATTATTTGCTACCATTCAAGCAGAAAAATTGACCTCAGAATGTCTAGTATTAAGTGAAAATAAGACAGTTAAAGCAAGCATTTTAGAATTTATAAAACAGTATGAATAACCTGACTTTTGTTGTTGAAGACGTTTGTGATGGCATTCTAAAGAAAATACCTCAAGTCCCCATGCCCATATACCTAAGATGAGCTGATGCTGGCATCTTAAAAAAATGGCACACAAGATTAGTTTTTTGTAAAGATCTCGTTTATGGGGTAAATAGAGTAAAGTTAATCAGTACAAAATAATCAACAAAAATGGTTTCTTGTATTTTTTTTCATAGCATGCGTATTTTCTGTGCTACAGGGGAAAAAACTATTTCACAATTTCCTCCACCACTCCTCAATGCCTGGTACTGAGGTTAAGCAGGCTGTTTATCTATGCACAGACTTTTTTTTTAGGTTACTTGGTTTCTACTAAATTGAAGATGATTTTATACTCATTCCCATCCTACGTCCCCCGTCTCCATCACTTTTCTCTATTTTCTACCTGGTTCCTCTGCAATACAAGACCCATGTAGTCACAATGTTCCCGGGTTGCAACTTCAAAAATAATGTCAGTAAGTTAAATAATCCTTATATTCATAATGTCACAACATGGGATTAATAGTGTTATCTATTGTAGTGATGGCCTGATAACCAATATCGGATATCGGTACATTTACCATTATCGGAGATCGGCACTAAAATATTGACACATCGGTAATGGCCATTCTAACCTCAGTATTTTCTCTCTTCTGCTGCACACTTAATTTTCTCAACTCTTAACATCAGGCTGCAGCAATGCAACTAAAAAGAATATTATTAACTTAAAATGTCAATATGAAACAATAATAAAAAAATTATTATAATAATGACGATGATGATGATGATGATGATAAAGAATTTGAGATGGCCACTGCAATTTTGCTGGCAAAAACAATATTTCCTTACGATAAAAAATTAGAATGTACATGCCCATTACTATTTTTCACTTAATGATCTTGGCTTGTTAGCTTAGTTTTCATGCCTGGCCTATTACATATTTTTTGTAGACTAGCGACCTACTTGCAACCTTAACTTAGTTTTGTAATATCTTGTAGTGAGCTATAATTTTGTATAATGTTAACTTTTTTTTTTTTTTTGCTGCTTTATGTACCAGGCATAAATTAAATCTCACTTAACAGCGAGTCTTTTTAGCTTATTGCAAACAAAACTATTCCAGGCAACAGTTTTCTCTCATCCACTTTAGTGACAAATGTCTTCTTACAGTATGATAAATGAAAATATCTGTTTACAGGATTGGTAAAATCCTAAATATCGGAACCTTCATCGGTATCTGGTTTTTTCAGTATCGGTCCATCACTAATCTATTGATACAGGTAATGGCCAAAATTCTTGTCTGTCCTAATACGTCAATTCTTTCTTTATCATGCCTGGAAAGGACACCTTTTCCATTGTCAAAATCTCCTAGTGACTGCACAAAACCTGGGCCCAACAACCGGGAGTGAGATCCACTTACCAACTGATGGTGAACTTGTAAAAAAAAAAAAACCTGTCAATCTTGGGACATTGAATTCTTCCATGCCATGACAGTATTCTGACATTAGTTCACAATGGTGACAGTTTCTTGTCGTGTGTTATGTTTTTTGTGGTGTGTTCAGGTTGTGAAGGTGGTAGAAAATGCGGAGAAGAACCCTAAGGCTATCAATAAGTGGATCAAAGATATCGGAGATCTGCATCGCAGCAAGCCGCCACCCACCGTCCACTACACAAAGTGAGTGTTGTCATCAGTTTGTGTGACTTTACCTGTACAGTGTATGTTTACAGTCATGGTTATAGTGTATTCGCGGTTTCTGCACACTTTTTTAAATAAAACCTTTGAACAATCACCCTATGTATGATGTGTTTAGTTATTAAATATTTTGTGTATCACAAGCGTTATATGCTTCTGTTAACATTACTGTATCTTATTTTTTGTTAAATTGAAGTTTTACCTATACTTTATTTACAAATTATAATTATTTATTTATATTAAATATGAATAAAAACGGTGAGAAAACATCTTTGTTGGTAGCGCCAAGTAAGAAATAGTTCTCATGCAAAATATTATTTAAACTGAGTGCGCACAAATTCAGTGCATTGTCATTTGGTGTTATTTTGTAGGCTTAGTTAAATTTGGTATGCACGAGGCGGATGAATATCCTGTAAGTAGAACTTTAGCAGGGCTTCAGAAAAGTGTGAAGTAACCATGAATGGATTGGACAGTGGAACTTTGATGCCTTGTTTCAGTTTCTGTATTTTTCCTACATCCGTTGTTTGCAACATACAGTCTGGAGAAACTTCCCTTTGGTACAGTCTTAAAAGAAATAAATAGGTAATTTTTTTTAAGTGTAATTTTCCTCCAGCCATCACTTTTTTACAAGTCCGAGCTGAAGTTGTCTCCCTTAAGCATCCAGCTTGCCTTCACCTCAGCTGGGCTGTTGTAAATGGAAGTAGGATTGCATCAGAGAAAGAGTGGCTTAATATCCACCATTTTGAGGCAGCAAAGAGTGTAGTGTTTGTCCAAAGTTCACTTTCATTTTGCAAANAAACAGAGAGGGGCTCAGATGTCGCTCTGATGTGAGAGAAGCACCTTCAGCTTGTTAATGGCTGTTCACTGTAAAATGAGCACTTTTGAAAGCCTTGTTTAAGATCTACTTGCATGCACATTTTGTGTTCTTCGACCATATGTGAGATTAACATCGTTATGGGCTTAATCACTTTATTCATGCATCGGTCAAGTCAAACTGTCAAATTATTAGAAAAGTAAATAGTTTACAAATTTGCTAATGAGTACACTTACATACGTGCATTCAAAACGAGAAAACAAAAGAAATAATTTCAATTTTCACAAACGTTGTAATGACGCAGTATTCATAATTTTTCGGGACACTGGTGTAAAATTCTTTCGTGTGTTTGAAGCTTTGGAAAGCTTCTTAATATTTTTATCGGGTTCAAGTTTAAAGCCGTGGTGGCTCGTTTCCCGTGATAGTTTATCCGGCAGACGTGAGGGGGGTGATAGGCAGGACAAAAAGAGGCTGTCGCCCTAGGAGCAGTCTTATTCAAGTCAGTCGTCGGAAGAAGGTACTTCGGGGCAGTCGCCCGTGAGGGCAGGTCAGAACAGTAGTCATCGTAGTACAATGCTAGCCTAGGCCGCGTTCGGGCAGGACTAGAACCCCCACATCTGCAACTAGACTTTAATATATCATTTCTCAGCCGGTGTGGGAGGTAGCCGCATTTTAAGTTTCTTCGGGTCAGTTTTTTAAGAACATCATTAAGTAAACGACTGTGGCACTGTTATCTGCAATAGTACATTTAATGGTAAAGGTTCGTACTCTGCATACTGAACATTCTTAGATGAACTGTGTCATTCAAAAGATAAATAAAATATATATCAAACTAATATGGAACTTTTTTCTTAAGTAACTAGTGTTCAATTAACTGAGTCTCGTGTTTCTCTACCTTCTGATCTAGTCTAGGGCAAGCCGTGCCAACGTAAACAGTCGACAGTAACAAGTGCCGAACGTTAACAATATGGCGTCCCACTTGTGAGGCTGTAATATTTTAAATATAACGTAAACGTAACGTGCGGAATATTACAACGTTTACCTAACATTTTTTAATTTAATGTTAAGACATGGAATCACATTCTCTCCGACGTTGCCACTTTACTACGCACATCCCAGTCGGCGTGACCGTTCAAATATATGCAGTTAGGGACAGTGACATTTTTCAAATGTTGATTTCAAAAGTGCTTAATTAATCATGAACAGTTTATAGAATGGAATGAGGCAGGGAAGAAGGTGAAATTATTTCATGTAATGCCCAAGGAGGTGAGGAGGATGCGGGCACATGGAAAAACATAGTTATGTTTATCATAAAAAAAACCTTGCAGTACTTGAGCTACGTCGTATTCAGCTCTGTTAAATTGAACTTCCAGTGTTATTTCAACTTTTACATTTAAAAAGTGATCTTAGGAACAAGCCCGCATGCATTGTTTGGCTGAATGCACCGTTATTATTTTTTTACCTGGTCTTGTAAAATATGATTTATAGATTCTACTGTGTAACATGGGAGACGAAGGATTTTGGCCTACTACCATTTAGCTAGTTCACAGTGGTCTGAGAGTCATGTAGGAACTGAATATGGGTACAATACCTGCTCTGGTCAGGTTATGTGCCTGGAAATCCTGATCTCAAAATACAAATACTTTGTCACATTTTTTAAACGGTGATGTTTACCATAATATGTAGGAAGCATAAGTTGTTGCACATTATTAAATAAACAAACAAGAGCATTTTTATGATCTAGAGGGTCGTAATGGTCCTGGGATGCAGACAATTTAGTGCTCACTTCCTGACCTTGTTGGCTTATTTGATCAATGTACGTCATGCAATAGCCGACATGTGCCATGAATCAGATTACGTACGCATGCCAAACAGTGAGCTGAGGTGTTATTATGTGGACTTATTATTATGGATTATTTGAATCTTATTTAGTGGCATCGATAGCATCTTATTTATTGCTCAACTACAGATTGTTTATGGTCTCACGAGGTATTATTTCATCTGTAGAAAGGCCTAGTGAATTACGGAAGTAAAGATGATATTTAGCACCACCGATAATGAAACACTGTCTTAACATGAAAAAACATGTTTTTGTAAACTTCTTGGTGTTGGGGTGTTAAAATGGGTCAATTTGGATTTAACAAATTTTCTGGAACAGTGACATTTTGTCAAATCAGGTTTCTACTGTACTGGAAAAGAGACTCAATTATGGCAGGCCAACAGATGTTCCCGAAAACATTTGGAGGCAGACATGCACCGAGCAAGTCCATCATTTGGGCCCTGGTGAAGAAACTCAAAATCAAGGGGACTTAAATGGACACTAATGAAGGGGATTCCTTTGTATTTTAAAAATAATATAGTCTATGTATGTCACTTATCGTCAATAAAGTGTAAACATAGTGGCAACCACCGCTGTGGATTAATTAATTTACCAGCGTACATTTGTAGCCATGGGGAAAAACTTTCTTACTAAAATGAAATATGTAAATTAATTAATAAATAAACAAGCAAATGTTATTGAACACATTGACCACTGTAGAGGTACACGTAAAGTCAGCTGACACGCATGCGCATAGCTGATGTGGAGACTAGGGCCTACTTTTCAAGGACAACTGTGACACGTGCAAGAGAGAAGCGAGGCGGATTACAGTGGAAATGGGCGGTTCACCCTTATCATTGACGCAATATGTTGTATTTATTTATATGTAACACTTGTTTCTACTCATATCTTAAAATCAAAATCCAAAGTCNACACGTAAAGTCAGCTGACACGCATGCGCATAGCTGATGTGGAGACTAGGGCCTACTTTTCAAGGACAACTGTGACGCGTGCAAGAGAGAAGCGAGGCGGATTACAGTGGAAATGGGCGGTTCACCCTTATTATTGACGCAATATGTTGTATTTATTTATATGTAACACTTGTTTCTACTCATATCTTAAAATCAAAATCCAAAGTCNAACTGTGACACGTGCAAGAGAGAAGCGAGGCGGATTACAGTGGAAATGGGCGGTTCACCCTTATTATTGACGCAATATGTTGTATTTATTTATATGTAACACTTGTTTCTACTCATATCTTAAAATCAAAATCCAAAGTCGAAGCCAAATAACTTAAACGAGCCGTCAATAAATAAAAAGCACAAAACCAAAATTTAAAACAGTAAATAGAATCGTATTCCAATAAAAATAATTTGAGCAGGTCGTCAACAGGCAATGCAGTCAGTTCCATTCACAATCCATTGTCGGAATCCAAGAATAAAAGCCAAAAATCAAAGTTATAACACCACTATTAAAAAATGTATCCCAAAGTTAAACACAGTGCACAAAGACATAAGAACATGGCTTGGTCACAAGATAAAAGGTGCTTATGGAAGGGGACAGGACGATTTGTAACCCACGCTATTATTGGCCACCACTGTTGCTATGCACGCATGATTTGAGGGTAGCTATGCACTCAAAATAATGGATGAATGCGACGGGGAAGGAGGGGTGAAGAACAAAGTACCTTTCAACGGATATTTTAAGGGTACATACTGAGAAATACCTATATATTATTTCCGTGGCCCAATTAATGTATTTTTAATTGGTTTACATTGCAACTTATTCCACTTTAGCAAGGATATTTTATTCTTTGCATAAATTTTTTGTCAAGTCCTGAAACCATTACTTATTGCGGTTTTTGTTACTTAAATGTGTGTTAAATCGAGGTTGCGCTATATATCCGAATAAGGAAGACATGCTGCGCCACGGTACACCAAGATATTTTTTCCCTATTTTCTTATCAATTACACTTATACTGTCACCCTACGCAGTTCAACACCCACTTCCGGCCACGAAACAAAACAACAGCTGCCTACCGATAAACGCACTACATCGGACTGACTGGCAACACCCTTGCGATCATAGGGAGAAACAACCGCAGGCACACACATCACGCCACAATCCAAAATAGATACCACAGTCCCATGAGCATTTCTCAGCCCTATTTCATTGCAACATCTTCAGTATGGAGCATCGAGTTCAGTGGTTTTTGCATGTGGATGTCATCAAATTTCACACAAAGCAAATAGGTTTGTTGAAAATTTTCTTACAATATAATTATTATTGTTAAAGTTATTAACAAATAACCTGTGTTCGGCTTGGAGTGGGACATTCTGTACCTAAAGTGTGATGTTAATACGTAAAACTGCTTTTCATTATTTACTACCAACTTTAATGTAGATAGTATGAAAGTGCATAATTTACATTTTATTTTTATTCTCAAATAGTTTGTGTAAAAGACTAGTGATGTTTGTGTAGTGCTATATTAAAAATTGGTTCTGATTACTCTTCATGTAAATTCTCTCAGGTGGGTGCTGTTACTTTTTAATGAATTGATTTAGCAATAAAGTTATCATTGTGCCACATTTGATAACTTTAGTTTAACGTGTGACATTTATAGTTACTTGACTACATTTTTCATTATATGTACTTAATTACTTCTGTAGGCTTGATTTAAACTGTACATGTTACTGTCTTATAGCTTTATGAACTTTATCTCAGGCAGTTACGATATTACAAGAATGAAGTCCTTAACGTCCACTAGTATCAGCATTTCTGTTTTCGTGTTCTAGACTCAGTCTCTACCTTTTCACTATTTTTATATAAAGACAAGCACTGCGTTACTACCTTACAAGGTNTCGTGTTCTAGACTCAGTCTCTACCTTTTCACTATTTTTATATAAAGACAAGCACTGCGTTACTACCTTACAAGGTGAAAAAAAATACCCATTGAAATACCTCAAAGGGGAGAAATGTTAGTTTCTATTATATTTCTCTAGAAATATACAATGTTTGGAATATATTTCAACAGTTTATTTTATACCCTCTAACATACCGTATCCACAATAAAAGATGACGAACCCAACCACAGTTTTAGCAATGCTATTTTGTGATGCTGAAAATGAACTAGGTCGATCTGAAAACTTGTGTTATTCGGAGATGTATTAAGAAACAAATACCAATGTTATTTATAATTGAAAATTCACTCTATAATAACCAAAATTAATGTAAATCAGCTGGCAGATTGTCAATTTCAGAACAGAGCCCACAGTATTGCCAAATCTGTATGAGGTCACAAAGACACTATTAAGAGATGCATTACAGAATACCATGTAAAGACAGTTACAAGTAACTTTTGTTTCAGCTGTCATCATCATAAAGATGCCAACAGTGAGTATCTTTAAACAAGCGAAGTTACAAAATAGGGCCCCAGATCCAGTGTTGAGCAGGTGTGTTAATAACTGTAGGTTGTCCCTGTGTGTGCACATACACACTGTAATAACTGTACGTTGTCCCTGTGTGTGCACATACACACTGTAATAACTGTACGTTGTCCCTGTGTGTGCTGCAGACCATTGCCAGATGTGGACAGCCTGCTACAGGAGTGGCCATCCGAGTTCGAGCAGAAACTGCGAGAGGTGGGCCTGCCGACTCCCGATCTTGACTGCGACCTTGCCACCTACATAGACATTGTGTGTGGTGCGTGTTCTCTCTCTCGTCCCGTCCTCTTGTACGCCTTCAAATCGTGCGTCTTCATTAGAATTTCATACTGTTTTTTGGCAAACGATAGGCATTTTAAAACTCTCTGAATCTCACATAGAGTATACGAATCTTTGGAAAGCATCACTGTATCTTGTATCAAATTACAACTGCATGATATAACTCTGTTTGATGTAAAAGTGGCATTTGATTTGGTTTCTTCATTCTATTTGTTTAAAACAAACCAAGCATTTTCAAATTTCGAACAATTTATTATTTATGTTAATGTGAAGAAAGAAATATATAAAAATTTTGTTTGTGGTAATTTTTTTTTNATTTCGAACAATTTATTATTTATGTTAATGTGAAGAAAGAAATATATAAAAATTTTGTTTGTGGTAATTTTTTTTTTCTCCCCTTGTCATTATTCCGAGATGTGCTGCTAATTTATAACACAGATACCTGCATTCAGCAAAAGGTCTGTCTTATACATTTGTCTTGTTTTGCTTGCCAGTATTTACGGCTTGTGATGGAAAGAATTATACGTGCTGTCTTTCTNGTCTTATACATTTGTCTTGTTTTGCTTGCCAGTATTTACGGCTTGTGATGGAAAGAATTATACGTGCTGTCTTTCTCTTCCCACTCCCCCCAACTTTTTATACTTTTATGTCATATCCATTGAATCATTAGACCAGTTTTGACCAAATGTGTGCTTGCAGTACCTAGGTGAACATTGAATTCAGCAGCTAGTCACCCATATTGCCTGTCATTTTGAGATATAGTGCTACCTGAGAGACAAAGTTTTTCTACTGTATTTCTGGTACTACCGGAATGAATTTGAACAAGTTTGGCATACGAATGGTAGTGTTTTGACCAACTTGAATGAAAAATTTTTTTACATTTTTCATTAAAGGAAAGTTGGAAGATCTTAAGTGCCATAATTTCCAAGGTTGCATTGTCTCTATAAAATGTACGCCAAATTAGATTGCTTANAGTTGGAAGATCTTAAGTGCCATAATTTCCAAGGTTGCATTGTCTCTATAAAATGTACGCCAAATTAGATTGCTTAATAGTTAGGTTTCTTCATTTGGTGATCCATTTTATTTAAATAATTGAAGCTTTTGTAGCACAATAAAATATTAGAATAGTTTTTCCACTCAAAATATTATCTGCTTAATTATTTATTCATTAATTNTTTTTGTAGCACAATAAAATATTAGAATAGTTTTTCCACTCAAAATATTATCTGCTTAATTATTTATTCATTAATTATCTTTTTTCTTTCAAAGGTTTATTTGACATCCCAACATATGAATCGAAGATACAGTCACTGCATGTTCTTTTCACACTCTACTCTGCAGTGAAGAACTTGCAAGCGCGTACCAATCAAGCGGATAATGAAAAGTGACATGCTGCACATACATCACCACGCTGTTGTTCTGGGATAGGAATGTGAACAGTGCAGCAGGTTTATGTATGAATGCTTTAGTTTATGGTAAGTTTATTTTTGCTTAATGCTATGATGTGCTGTTAGGTACAGGATTAGTGCAAAAACAACATATTGTTTAGTTTATAAAATTTAACACTGTATTCATAAATAGTATTGTGTGTTTCTTTTAGCATCGCTGTTGTTTCCTGTTTCAGAGAAGTGTATCTTTGTTTGGCAACCACGTCAAGACAAAAGAACTTGTTGCAGAGCTTCTCCATCCAAAACACTCTCTCATTTGACCAAATGAAATGTTTAATGACAACAAATTATGTTGATTGCACTGATAAATTACTTTGTTATTTGTGTAAGAGTACATAAATAAATTACTACACAGAGAAATATTTTCCTGGCGTGGTAACTGTTTGTCCTGCCGCCACTTGCTTCGACTCCGCAGCTACCACCTGCCAGCCATCACGTGACCATCACACTTTCGTGTCCCCAACAGACAGCTCTCGGGGGCGTAACATTTTGACTCGGTGAATACCACTGGAAATCTCCGCAGCCACAATTATGCAGGGGAAATAAATGCCAGGATGGGGATTCATTGGTTCTGCAGGCCAGTGACCCATGTGTGTGTTCGTGTGTTGAGTGCGGTCCAAATTTTTCCACACTAATATCCACCCGAAAAATAAAGAGGTTTGTTTTCGGCGGTGCAATCATGCACACCCTACACCCCCGCATACATAATGGACTAGTCCATTGATGTCATACAAAGATGCCAAGCGCATAATTATTTTTATTAATTTCTTGAGGTTGCACAACATTCTTGCACTTGCGTAACGAGAAACTTGGAGACACAACACATCAATTATTCGTTATTTAAACTTATGTCTAAATTTTTCTTTGCGATTCCTTTTATTTTAACAATATTGTGTATGTATGTTTATTTTGCAAATATCCTAAAAGTGTTGTTATCTGGAATTTTGGTGCCAACCCGCCTGAACCTTCGAGTGGGTCGGAGACGTGACAAGAAGTTTAACTAAAGGGGCACGGAAGGGGACGGGCTGAATGCAATTCCCAGGCACTGCAACTGTTGTGATAACCACGTAGTCAGTACCCTTATAAGTTTTATGGAACCTTCTTATTTCACTAGTGCCCGAGAGCATTACTTCCCCAACCCCTGCAGGCTCATGCACCCAGGGGCTTCACACCTGTAATTTAATTTACAAGCTGTGTGCTTTATGTTCAGTATCGGTTGGCAACACTAGTGCAGTTGTTGCACTCTTGTAAATGCCTCAAACAAGACAGTATGTGTTTGAATTAACAATGTAAACTGGAACTGCGCGAGTTATTTCATGCATCAGGCTGCTTTACGGCTTCCATTTGTGGCACTGCATCCTATTGCAGCTCATCTTCCTGCATTTTCAAGTGCGTTCCTTACCCTTAATCGCTTTGCATCTTTGAGTTATTGCACTATCGTGTGTGCTGTGGCTCTGAACTGCCTCACGCCGCCTTTACTAGTATCTCGAAGGGGGCCAACACCCTCACTAGGTAGGCCATGCTGGATTACACTTCAACCATTTCAGTATACGACTAAGGGGACCTTCAGAAGTGGTCACATGAGTGAACGGCCCATTTCACACCTACATCTCTTGCTATGAAGTTAGCTGGTGCTCTCGTAACCCTTTCAGTCACAGTGTCCTCTATCTGGGACGTTGCATATGAAGTGGCTTGAATGATCTGCACTGTACACAGCAGAACATACCATCCAATGAGGGGTTCTCTACATGTGGGAGACATCATTTGTTGCTCGGACTATGTTCCGTAGCCTAATAAACCACCGCTGCCAGTGACATAAAGCACAGATAGATTTATATTGGTCTCGATGCAAGACGAAGCATCGTCTTGATATCAGTACAGCTTTGAAAAAAAAAGATGTGTTTCTTGCAATTACTAAAATTATATATTTATTTTTTTGCTGACAGGGTTAAATTTCAGTATTAACAGTGTCCTAATTCCAACCTCATCAACATTCTCCCTGCTCCTGAAACAACTGGACCGCTTGAGTTTTATCCCTACAACTTTTTCGCTGTTGGTTAAATTTCATTTTAATGCAGGATGTACAGTATTTTTGAATCTTTGCAAATGGTCTTTAATATTGCACGTGTGCATTCACATAAAAAAAAATTGGACGAACACATTTTTTATGCTGATGTGCAGTTGCAACATTTCGCCGCCTAGGCCAACTTCATTAGGAAACGAGTGGTGGTACACTACCAGTAATTTTGTGAAGTAAAGTCTCACATTTGAATACTTTTTACCAACTTTTGCGGACTGTAGAAAAATTTTTAACAGATCATGAGTATCATTGTTAGTATTTTATTTCCAGCAACACTTAGCACGAGTATGCATAGCTGAAAGTAGCTTGCCTATGTTGTACAGGATATCTAAAAGGAAGTATGGTTCTTTGGCATTTGATGTTTGATCTGCTGTTTCATTTTTTTAAATGATTTAACAGACGTGTACTACAGTTATCAGCTGATAGATTGTTTTTACCATAACATTTGGTAGGCAAAAAAACCTTGTTGAACGCTAAGTCATATTTGTACATTTTACGAAAAACATTTAAATAATTTGATGGCAATAAAAGTGTGCTAGAAAAATGATTTTTCCAATCCTTTAAAATAGGCTCACCTGGAATAAGTTCAATAATTGTGCTTGCCCAGACGAAAGCCAGATATCAAGAAACATAATTTTCATTCTAATTTCTTGCTGCTTTCTTTACCACTGTTATTAAAATTTGCTATTCACGCAGGATTGTATGTCATTCATTGTTTTGATTAAACACAATGCCGTCATATCCTAAACACAATGCTGTCATATCCTAAGACATGTATTTGGCAAATTACACACTTGAAATTCGCCACCGAAAATAGTAAAGTTCTTTGGTTGCTGCTGCTTGGCAGATTTTCTCTGGGATTTCCCGTTTCCCCCACCCTTCTCACCTCATTTCATCCTCGTCTGCTCTCAAGGCCTCGTTAAGAGCCACCCAAACCTATAGTCAGTTCACGACTGGAAGAGACTTTCTTGAAGCCCTGCTAAAGATCTACTTTCAAGCCCATTTTGTATCCTTCTGCCAAATGTAAACAAGCATTGCCATGTGGCAGTCACATGGTAATGTTTACATGCAATGTTTACATTCCACTGTGTGTGTGTACATGTGTTTNTGTGGCAGTCACATGGTAATGTTTACATGCAATGTTTACATTCCACTGTGTGTGTGTACATGTGTTTGTACATGCATGTACCCATTATAAAAGTAGTGTATATATTATTAATGGATATTCCACAAGCGTAAAGTTTTTAATCTTGAGAATTTCACACAAAAGAATATGCGATGCAAGCGAAAAACATTTCATTCTATAAACCCAAAATGTGAGTATTAAAAAT
>NQII01000546.1:277561-327586 GCA_002778355.1 Clitarchus hookeri | reverse complement strand
TGCAATTTGGACTTCTTCTGTGAACTGTGGTGCTGAGTGTTAAATAAATAGTTAAATAAACAAAGTACATAACAAACTAATTTGGAACTTCTTCATTCTTAATTAATAATGTTCAATTCTATGAGTCTCGTGTTTCTACCCTGAGCAAGCCGTGGCAAGTAAACAGTCGACAGTGTAAGCGGCGAAAAGTTACAATATGGCGCCTAACCTTTGAGGCTGCTATATTATTAAATATACGCTTGTAACAGTAAAGTCGGAACTATACAACATGGCGCCCAACTTTGGGCATTAAAATAAATAATAGTGTGAAAGTCACCTCAAAAACGCATTATTACACCTTGAATGTTGCCAACAGTATGTCTGTTGTATAGAATGTTTGAATTAAGCACAATTCTTTCCAAAGCCTAAACTTTTAAATAGTTGGTTGGTTGCATAGTATTTATTGGATTACAAATGTATGATTGGAGACTTCTATAATGTGAACGTGATAAGAATGTCTATAACTACTGTGCTAGACATTCTTAAACTTTTTATCATATTACATGTAACTGTTTTCCTGATACCTGTGTTGACTAGCACAGAATCTAACATGTCACAAACAATATAAACATTTTATTTATTCAAAAACAAAAGGTTGGAGCTCACACCTGTGTGCTGTGATATGGTGCATTGTCCATGACCCTTCTATATTTTTGGTATCAGTAACTGTAGTTGACCCAGGAACTGAATTATGGTCCTTTTTAAATTTTAAATTATGCAAATTAGGTTGGCTATGTAGCACTGAAAGTGAAAAATATGATGCTGATAATTTACAATAACTAAAAGACAATGGCTGTAGAACAGTGGTGTTGGGGAAATGCATTAATACACGATTGTTTTCTTAAAAGATTATGACTGCGATTTCATCGATTACGATGTCCTCTCATGTTTAGTGAAGTGATACAGATATGTTTAATAGTAGGGGAAGTTCCAGTTATATCGACTGTAATCTATTTAGTGACGTATAACAATGGCAATTAATGCCGCAATGTAACTTATAAATACAAAACAAGCTCCTTCTTCAGAATCTTAAAATGCACCATCTCTCCATAACCTATATAAAATTAATTGACTATAACAAACTCACTATAGAGGCAATTTTCCTTACCATTGTCAGTTGTCTTTATAATAAATTTCCACTGTATATATTGGGTTGTTTATGAAGAATCCCTCGCAGGGGTACACAAATTCCAACACAAAGTAGTTTTTATTTTTAATTACACATTGTAATACCACCTTTTGGTTAGGTGATTCATACTCAAATTTGAGTCTATATAACCCTACAATCCTAGGTTAGTGTAAAATCCAAAAATCGTAGGTTAGTGTAAAACCCAACTATCCTAGGTTAATTAAAAAATGTAAAATAGTGATTCACCCATCGTGGGGTTAGGTTCTGCAAGGTTAGGTGGGTACATGTTACGAAATTAGTCGTACGTTAATGCCCCTCGTATATTTGTGTTCTGCATCATTGTGGATTGGAAATATACAATTTTCCGTGAAATTATTGTTATTTTTACAGAAAAGCCCCCTAAACGTAATAATTACCCAAATAAAACGATAAAAAGACACGTAGACAACGTTCGACGTTATCAAGTTATTAACTAATTTTCTTTATGTTCTTGTAAACACATTTCATAGGCCAACATAATTCACCTTAGCACCCACAATTTGCAAATGCAATGGTTAATACTACATACCTTAGAACTGTGGATCTGGAGAGTTTCAACATTTCTGCCGCTCTTTCCGCGATGTTGCATGGTTTCATTTCCCCTCGCCTAATTAGGGAATCTTAACGATTCGGTGAGGTTAATGATGTCCTGTTGGCGTTGGTGAGTGGTGATTTCTCTTTTCTTCACCTTGCTAGAACTCATGACTGCACACAAAAACTACCGCAACATACAACGTAGTAAATAAAATTTTAAGCAAAAANTAAAATATTAAAGACGTGAGAACGCACTACGAGTAATCTCTTATACAGGTATCAGAAACGAATGGAATTGGCACAACGAGAAATAATAAAGAGCGGATATTAGTAAAAAAAAACCAATAAACGAATTATTTTTGGTTAAACAAGATAATCGCACAAATTCTCTGCAACGTGTGTCAACCACATCTCACCAACAACACACGGAACGAAGGTTTGTAAACAAATGGCCGCTCTACTTTCACCTTGAGCGGGATCATGTAACTGTGCAAGAAACATTGAAATCTAAATACGTTAGCATCACGTCATTAATAATTGGCATAATAAGATACAAGTCTTTTCGAAACCCATTTGCAAGCGATAAATTAACCATTACGTTAAAACTTTGGAACCATTTCCTCTCTTTGTGCTGGCAACCTAACGGCATAACTGTATCCGCGCTCGCCGCTGTTTGTAATGTTATATGCATGTAGCTAACGGCTAGGGTGTTTTTTCAAAGGTTGATTTTCAAAAGTTTCTTCCAGTCGTGAACCAACTGTATCAACATCTCTTTTGTTGTGACCTTTGGTACCCTATCAGAATTCACAATATCAATTTTAAATCAAATTGTCTACAAACGGACGTCACATAGTATCAAACACATGCCAGTCAACCTGCTTAGTTTGTCAACAGAAAATATTTTGTCGCAGAGATAACTGTACGCAACACAGACTACTGTGCTATTTTAAGAATTGTCATAAAAGACAAAGTGCATTCATTAGTGAGACAGACTATAGCTCGAGTTATTATTCCTTGTGCATGCAAGAACAGTTGGGGACGGGGGTGTTCGGATAGCTGATTTTTCGGATAACAAAACTGTATATGTAGCATGTACATATGTACATTTATATATCCAGGGCGTTTTTCCTTGGTGAGTTGACAGAGAACACGTGTTTTTCAACAATTTTCTATTTTTATATGGCTATTTCAACCCTAACTCGGGTCATCAGGCTAAAATAATACAATATACATTAACTATAAGTTTTTATAAAATTTACAATTCATTTTTTATATAAAATCGAAGAAATTAAATTATCTTTTACATCTCACCTAGATTAGGAATGGTTGAATCAAAGATAAGGTTTACAATTGATATATCATATTTTAGTGTCACAACAGCCTATGACGTAAAGATTGATAATTGAATAAAAACATGTGTTCTCTCTCATCTCAACTAGGGAAAAAGCCCTGAATATAAGAAAAAAGAGACCAATCAAGTATAACTGCACATATATATTTTTTATTGCACATACATATGTATATTACAAATGCATAACACAGAACTGACTAAAGTTAGGCTTACAGTTCAGGAAAAGAAGTCCAAAATTTTTGTTTGCTTTAGACCTGAGACTCGTTTTTTTTTTGCCACTAAATCTCGTAAACGTTTTAAAGAGAGCAATTGGATAGCATCACATTCTTCTTGTTGTTCTAACCACTTCATTGCCATCTCAAGGCATTGAAAAGCTTCGTCATTGGATGGTCCTTTTTCAGCAGGGTCATTGCCACTAGGCTCTTCCTAGTCGTCGCAAAGGTCTTGATCATCTGTGACACTGTCAATGATTCCATCGTCTGTCAATATTTGATAGCCAGGGTCATCGACATCACATTCGAGCCAGTCTTGAATGTTTTGTTTGTCACATTCTTCAAATCCTGAGGATTCTTTAATCAGCCCAGCCACTTCTGATACAAATTGGCTGTTTGGTGGCTGTTCGAGTGCAGTAATAGACCCATCTGATGGAAGGAGCTTATTCCAAGCTTCTGCTGCCATGTACATAGCATTATTCAAGTCAATTTCTGTGTACAGTTGCAAAATTGTTTTTTCATGTTCTTCCCCGAGCATAGCCATACA
Organism: Clitarchus hookeri; assembly: GCA_002778355.1. NCBI lineage: Eukaryota > Metazoa > Arthropoda > Insecta > Phasmatodea > Phasmatidae > Clitarchus > Clitarchus hookeri. The sequence continues at coordinate 323,735 of NQII01000546.1, read as the reverse complement.
CGGCAATGCCTTTCTGTAATAACGTTTGAAGCTTTCAATGAGCCCCTGGTCCATTGGTTAGAGGACTGAAGTAACGTTAGGAGGCAAAAAGGCAACTTTCCAGTGAAAGGTTTGAGGGATGACTTGGGGCGTTATCAATCAACAACAATACATTTTTCCGAAATTCCTAGTTGCAAGCTGATGCTTTTTGACTTCTGGGATAAATACAATGTCGTACCATTCTATAAAAATTCTTGTATCCATCCATGAATTTTTTTGGTTCTTGTGTGTAACAGGCAATTTTTTTATTCCCTTAAAGCACCGCAGATTTTTAGATTTCCCTATGATTAGCAAGGGTAGCCTGTGCGTTCCCGTAGCATTTCCGCATATCATAGCAGGGATGCGTGATTTGCTTGCCTTGAAACCTGGTGCTGACATTTCATTCTTAGAAACTAAGGATTTTGTTGGCATTTTCTTCCAGTACAAACCAGTTTCGTCTGCATTGTAGACATTGGTTTTTTTTGTACTCTTCCTTATCAATCATGTTTGTAAAATACGCTTTGAAATTTTTAGCTGTTTCAGTATCAGCAGACAGTTTTTCACCCTGGATGTCTAATTCCCTAATTCCATGCCTAGCGTTACCCCCTAGTTTTTCACAAATCAAAGGACCATTTACTGGTTGTCCTTGGCTACGTACCTGCATGAACCATGTGTAAACTGCAGTGTCTAGGTTTTCTGCCATTTTCATTGTTTTTCTCTGCAAACTTCCATCTTCCCTGTCAAGTACACTTGCAAATTTTGTAATGGCATCACTTTTCTTTTTAATGTCCGATATTGTTGCATTTCCAACTCCATATTCCCGTACTAAGCTTGATACACTAGCACCATTCTTCAACTGGTTTATTATTTTAAGTTTATTGGAAACACTGAGAACAACGCGCTTACGTTTAGGCACCATTGCGAACGGCACAACTACAACACAATCTGTCACAAGCTAAGACTCACACCGCAGGCGTGGGAGACGTGCGGGCGCAGGAAAATGTGAGCGCGGGCCTCACAGGACGGTACGCTTTCGGTTAACCGAGGTTTCGGTTGCTCAATATTCGGATAATCGATGCTCCACTGTAGTTCTAAATGAGACTGTTAACAGTGCATGTATTATATAAAAAAGGATGCATTCAAAAATCAATAATTTACATGTAAACCTTCAGCTTTCACATGTAGACCACTACTGTGAAAGTGTTATAACATATATGAATAAAGCCTAAACTTTTATACTGAAAGCCTTATTAGCACAATTAGTAATATTGGTAAATAAAATTAATATAAAATTATAAAAAGGTTTTTTTTTTTAAAAGCAAGGCAAAAATGGCACGTTATAAAATACAGCGAAACCTCTTATTTACATTCACGTTTTCCCGAAGTGTGCACCATTTTCTTCACATACCATTTTTAATGCCTTAGATTAGAAGAAATGTAACACTCTCCTCTCAAAATGCATCACAAAATTTGTTATATTCCCGCTGTTAACGCCTTACAAAACACATACAAACAGTTTAGTTACATCTTTGTTTCTCCATCATAGATAACAAACAACCACAAGTTCGTAAACCTTTATGCTGAAATTAATTTAATTATTACGTATGAGAAGTTCAATGGAGCAACATCTGGTAACTTAGTGCATGCACAAACGGTACATTATGTGCCTGGACCGCACCTAAAAGCAAGATGGCGGCCTGTGAATATTTATCTATTTAAAAGTGCGAGTGGTAACACTATGACTACTGTAGCCACAACAAAAGTGTGTTTCTTAACCTGTGTGTTTAAATTCTATGAAAATTACCTAAAAGGTTAACGTGTATCTAGCAGATGTCCGGTAAATAGATATGTCTACAGTATGTTATTTTAATTTAAACATAACATCTGACCTATTCCTTTTTTATTTTATTATAATAATAACCTGCAATTGGACTACTGCCCCGAGGCGAGTTCTCACACCTCTCCGCTACCCAACCAAACTCCACTTCCATGTCCTTCCTGAACTTAGCAACCCCCCCCCAGACCTCACAAGCATAGACTGCCTACCCTGCTCTGTTCTCTTCCACACCCTCTGAAGCTTCTCACTGTTGTTTCCTCTCACTCTAAACACCACCTTACGTAGCTGGCAGCATAACCTTTCCCACCTTCCCTCCCTCTCCATTCACCATCCTGTACATCCTGACCAGCCTTTCAACTTTCCTCCTGTCCTTCAACGAGCTCCACTCCATTTCTTTCATCGTCATCGATGGATGGCCTACAGTTCCCTTCGTCTTCTCCACCTACCCTTCACCCATCTTGCTGCCCTTCGCTAGCTCTGACCTCCACTGCTGCCGCATATTCTAACGTAGGCTATACCATTGTGCCATATGCATTCTTCTCCTTTATGTCTGGAAAGTAATGGAGAACATAAATGTGCGAAAAACAATTTCGGTTGCAAATAAATTAAAAATAATATTGAAAACAAGTGTGTGGATACACATGTATATCTTGAGTAATTTTTGTTATTTCGTTTATATTAATAGTGCATTATTTATTTTAACAAAATCTGCCAATTTTTATGTACCAATTGACGATTGACCTTTTTTTTTTTTTAATTTACATTGTTTGTGTTAGCGGATTAAGTTATATTTAATTTTGTCAAAATCTGGCATAATTTTTTTTGTGCACGGGTTGAAAATTGATGTGATACAGTATTTGTAGTTGTATTTCCAATCTTTTATAACTGGTGTTTACTGCAGAAGAAATGAGAGATACAGGAAATGAAGTATTTCCCCCTCAATTTACGTTTTTTACTTTGTCCCCTTGACAAGTGTAAATAAGGGGGTTTCGCTGTATAAAATTGCATAACTTACACCCTGCTTACTTATTACTGCAGTGTCCTTTGAAGAAATCGCACCTTTTACCCTGAACAAATAACACTAGGGTGAAGAAAATTTATTCAGAAGATGCTCATCTTTTTAAATACTCTAACATTGCAGTAATAAATCTTTCCTGTCCTGCAAGAAACACTTAAAAATTGACGTAGCACTTTGTAAAACACGCCAGTCAATGATACAAATTTTTGGTGGCAATGGGGTATAAAGTTTACATTTCTGGGAAATGATTTTATTCATAATATGCCTACCTAATAATTATAAAAATAAAATTTAATATAAATATTATTTTAATTTTATGCAGATGTTTATAAACATTAAACATAGTCTTAACTGAAAAAATAATGTATTTTTACATGCAATTCCTAGACATTTAGGGTTTTAAATTAGTCGGTTTAGATCTTTGAGGGTAGCAATTTTATAGTCTCATTCCTGTATGTTATGAGAGAGACAGCGAGAATAAATTTTTATGTTTGAAGTGTAAACCTGACTAGACACACTGTACAATTTTTACATGATGTATAGAGACCCGAGAATTTCTTGAGTAGCATATCCTAAAATTTGTTTAGTGCCAACAATACGTATTTTAGACAAAAAAAATGGGGCTTTAAATTTTAAAAACTACAACAAAACCAAGTACACGAACATATTTTATCCTTCTAATAAAACCTTTAGAAATATCTATGAGATTTTTAAATGTTAGAATTGTTTTGTAGTAAAACTACTGCAATAAGTTTCAAATATAATGCTCAGCATGCTAATGTGTACACATCTTACTTGCAGGCCTAACAAAAAAAAATTAATTATGCAGTTTAGGGGCTTTTCTGAACAAAACGTCCTAGTGCAACAAAAGTAGCATTAATGGGTTCTGCACAGCTTACCTTGTTCATATTTAGGAGGGGCGGTGTTAGGTTAGGTGGGCACATGTTATGAAATTAGTCATACATTAATGATCCTAGTATATTTGTGTTCTGCGTCATTAGTAGTCAAAATATGCCACTTTTAGGGGGGGGGTTACCGAAAAGCCCCTAAACTGCATAATTACCAAAAAAAATATTTTTAAAAAGTTTCCTAGCAAGAAAATTAAATTATATCAAGAAATGTCATAATTTTCCTTCATACACATTGGAAGAGAGAAGTTCTTTAGATTGGTCAGACTCAGATGTGTCCTCCGGTTTGTATGAGCACAATGAAATTGTGAGAGGAATCGCTCACAGTCCACATTTGACACTGGCATCCAAAAAGCTGTTAGGGCTCCCACCACAAAGGCCTTGTAGTCATCTTCCATGGAATTAAGTGCTTCCAAGACATTTATATCTGTGTCTCTCTTCAATTTCTCTACGGGCTCTATGTACGCATGTACACCCTCACCAAGTTTGTAAGTCTCGCAGAGATTGAATTCTTGAAAATAGAACTTTCTGGCGCTGCTAATTTCCTGGGTCAGAATGTTTTGCTTGTTAAAATGTATTGCGTAACATTTTCAGGAGAAACCATTACCTTTGAAATACAAGTGATAGCTATTTTGAGCAACGGATAATCTTGATAAAATATCTACGTTCGCCAGTAGCAATTTTATTTTATTTGCTTTGTGGCCGGCGTGTTAAGGCAAGAGCGCACGGCTGAGAGTGAGAGGATGCAAGTAAGGGGAGGGAGGAAGGAAGAAGCGCACACCTGAGAGAGAGTGAGAGGAAGCTTGGTCACCACACTGGTTGCTAGGTAACTACTTCCCCTCTCATGAAGCGTGTGAGGGGAGGTAGCAAACCACACTCGCACCACAACCGCAGAGGCAGACGTGTTGGGAAGACTGGCAACGCGTCGCAGAAACAACTAGCTTAAAAACTATTATTGTGGGAAATCTTAGGTGCATGGGCCAAAATATACTTTGATTGACGCAACATCCCATAAACGATACGAGCGGGTAGCTTTATCATTATTTATACAGGAGTTTTGCCAGGACAACTGAAAATTAACTGTGGATACGGTTTATCGGTACAACCGTATTTATTGCTGTTAACNCGGTTTATCGGTACAACCGTATTTATTGCTGTTAACAAAATTTTGTGAGTGTTTGGGTCAGAATATATAATTTTTAAACGGATTCCACTGTGAGTGCAATTATAAAATTGATTTCATACTACTTTGGAAGCAGCAACTTTCTGAATTAAAAAACCCAAAGCATTAATTTTTCTGCTGCTGATTAGAAGGNATGGGTAAAGACAGAATTTAATAAAAGCAAACTGTTTACACAAACATGGAATAGGATGTGATATTTGAGATGTATTGCAAGGATAAAACATAAAATAGTCTATTTTAGCAGCGAAAACTTGCGTTAGGCCACAAAGGAGAAGGGAACAATGTGACACGTGAATGTGGCAGGATAAGTTCTGCAAATGGTGCAAAAAATATATATGAAAATTGATGAGAGGTGGGGTATCATGAACAAAAAAAAGACATGATGAAAATGACTGAGTGAAGAACCATTTAACAAAGGAGGGAGGGATGACCTTGGCGAGGGGATGGGAAGCGCGACTACATGGTCACATTGAACAAAGGAAATAACGGGCGACAGAGCTTCAACGTGGCCGTAACTCCCCACGTGTTTCTTGACGCTGTCTGAGGTTTCCCAGTGCAGTTTTATTGTAAAAACTGCATATCATGACGTCTCCCGATTTAACCACGCCTTCTTGAGAAAATTACTTTCCTCTTCAGTCAATATTCAGTTTTTGTGGAATTTTAAAACAAATCAGATAAAACTCTGCAATCTGCAACTGTCCAAACCAGACGAGTCACGACACGCTCTTACATATTTTGCCCTCTCGGTAGCTAAATGCTGCCACCACCACCACCACATGTTGGCACGCACAATGATTTGTTGATATCTGTAAATTTGTTGAAATTCTCGCATGCATGTCAAAATTCGTGGATATAAGATAATTTAGAGAAATTNTGTTGATATCTGTAAATTTGTTGAAATTCTCGCATGCATGTCAAAATTCGTGGATATAAGATAATTTAGAGAAATTAGCGAGGCAAAAACACCAAATAATAACTCTAAAATGTAGTATAAGTTGTTCCCCACTATTTAAAACAGTTTCAAGGTTTCTTGCAAATTCGCGAATTTCTAATGGTGTATTGGTATATAAATNTTTAAAACAGTTTCAAGGTTTCTTGCAAATTCGCGAATTTCTAATGGTGTATTGGTATATAAATAAAATAAAAAAAACCTAGATACCTTTACATAAAGCCCACATATGGACACTTCATTAATCCCATTTTAGAAGACACAAGGTGANAAAAAAACCTAGATACCTTTACATAAAGCCCACATATGGACACTTCATTAATCCCATTTTAGAAGACACAAGGTGAACTAATCTTTGTTATGAAAGTTAACCTAAATTTTGTATGTTGTAATAAAATATTTTTACATGGTGTATCTGTGCAGGGAATCTTGCTTTAAAGTGAAAGATAAGTTAACAATCAGTATGTTTGTTATAACTGAATGTTACTGTAGTTTTAATCAAGGAGAGGAGTTCATGAAAAACAAAACTCATGTCGTGATGCAAAATTATGTTCTATTTTTTCAGACATTTTATACAAGGTACCATATATCATGTTTGACTAATAGATGCTGACAATAATAAATTTTGCACTCAATGACAGATGGGAATAATTTTTACAACCGAATCAGCAAGTCCTAGAGGTAAATTTATATTAATTACACATTATTTTACAGTAATTAAGCACACTTAAATGTATCCCATTACAAAACATTTATCACACCAACATAGGAGACTTTGATTTGCAAATATAGTTCTGCTGTATTTACACACTATTAATACAAATATTTTATTTCCACATCACAGTCTATGCATTAATCATGGCCCTAGCCTTTAAACTGATAACCCAATTTTCACATTAAAATTAATCACATCTACATCTATAACCAAAAATTACAAATACAAAAAAAAAAANCTGATAACCCAATTTTCACATTAAAATTAATCACATCTACATCTATAACCAAAAATTACAAATACAAAAAAAAAAATGAAACATCCATCATTAAAAAGATTGAGGATAAGAATTAGCAGCTACAAATCATGTGGCAAACAAGCTTTCTNTTCACATTAAAATTAATCACATCTACATCTATAACCAAAAATTACAAATACAAAAAAAAAAAATGAAACATCCATCATTAAAAAGATTGAGGATAAGAATTAGCAGCTACAAATCATGTGGCAAACAAGCTTTCTAAAGCACGAGATAATTTTCCAAGTGACAATTGTACACAGCCATTATTACACTTGCAGGTGCAATCTTTCCATTGTTCGCAGCATACCTCGATTAGGTGGTTTTTCTGAGTAAGTGATCCAAATGCAGATAACCCAAACACAGCCATGTAAAGAAACATTCCGAAACAGACGTGAGTAAGTAGACTATAACAAAGTTGCTCACAACTGTGACTGCACGAGAGAACTTTACACCAAAGCTGGACCCACAATACAGTGACGCATTGCCTTGTGATGGGTGGCGACGAGTTATACTTGCCGTTTCGCCATCTTAGATGGTACTGTTATCTAATTCAAGGGTGGAAAGTNCGATGGGTGGCGACGAGTTATACTTGCCGTTTCGCCATCTTAGATGGTACTGTTATCTAATTCAAGGGTGGAAAGTACCTTCAAGACGTTTCCAAGGAGAATAAAACCCATATTCTTCTATTTCTCAGTCGCAGGCAGTCGCCAACCATCGCAATGCAAGAAATTTGCGCAATGCACTAGTCATGGACGCACTGCAACAGACTGCTGCTTCAACCTGATTTACTACAGCTCATTGCAATGCATAGCAGTTTTTTGGAACCAGCTTAAATTTAAATCATAAAATAATTTGCAGATCTTTCAAGAGACAGTGGCCTAGTTAGCTGTCCAGCATGGGCATATATGATCACCAGTAAGGCTTCGGAGATTGTGGTTGTAACATTCCTTTTAATAGCAACCAAAGGACTGCAACAGATTTAAGTACAACTTTTTGTGATTTGCACAGCACAACTGCACGTAATCTAAATAGACATTATCTAATAAAACTATTTTGAATGTTACTGCACAATTATATCTTAAGTCGCCATGAACATCCTAACAATGTTGATAAATTTTCAGCTAACAAATGTGATTTATATCCCAGAAAGTGTAAGTGCCTTTCAACTTAAAAATAAACTGCAAGGTAAGTAACCTTAAGGTAGAGGCAATTTTCTTTACCAGAGCTTAACATTACATTGTGCAAATAAAAAAATAATACTCTGTTCGCAAATGGAAGGTATGCACAAATTTTTTTCTTACAAACAGTACCCGTAATTTCTAAAATAAAATTTTAACAGAAAAATCTTATCATATTGAAAATTTATGGTAGCAATGTATAAAGTCTTTTCTTCCTAAAAAAAAAAATTGTACCATGTCATTCACAAGGGCAATTTTCCTTCTACCATCAGCCTTTGGTGGTTTTAAATTTTTTAACTATGCTAAAGAAAGATTAGCCTGTGTTACCTATGGACAAAACTATTCAGTACTAACACACCAGTTCCAGTGTTTATATTTACACATGCACATGATGTGTGCAATCAAATGAGCCGTATTCCCATATCCTCCCCAGGTATTCTAATTCTGAAAGAACAATCTCAACTAAACCGAACAAATTGCTTTTATTTTTTGCTATTTATTGCAAATGTCAGAACAGGTAAGCTACAATCAATAAATTTAGCAGATCCAGGCTAAGTGAAAGAAGGAGGAAGTCACACCTCTGCAATGTCTCATCCTAATTTTAAAATAATATTGATCAAATTAAATTAGTATTCTTAACAATTTTGACATTATTTCAGTTCAGTTCTAAAACATTCACAGGACACTCCTGGCAAAGTGAGCCCCTTTTTGGATGAACCTCGGTCTTGGTATCCATGGTAACTGCAGCAAATTTTTTTTTTTTTACTCAAGACAAATGATGTACATAATCTTTAATATTAATGATATAATATGTCAACAATTTTCCTTCAAAAATACAATTAAAGACATGTGCACTTAATAATGTAGTTTTTTATTGATGTNACATTCACAGGACACTCCTGGCAAAGTGAGCCCCTTTTTGGATGAACCTCGGTCTTGGTATCCATGGTAACTGCAGCTAATTTTTTTTTTTTTACTCAAGACAAATGATGTACATAATCTTTAATATTAATGATATAATATGTCAACAATTTTCCTTCAAAAATACAATTAAAGACATGTGCACTTAATAATGTAGTTTTTTATTGATGTACACACACACACACACACAAAGACAATACAGAATTCTCACTGTCGAATTACACTATTTCACAATAAAACATCACATGAAACACAGATGGGACGGCAGATACATTAAAATACATATTTTCACAGTACATCTGAGGTGATCATTTATTTAATCATGTCAAAAAAATGCTACATTTTAACAGCAGCTCGTAAGCCAAATGAATATTTGCCACATGCTGCGACAGAAACCACTTCTATTAGCTGGAAAACTTCTAAATTACTGTGTTTTTGTGTGTGCTGAACAATTTTAGAAACTACTCTTGGAACTGCTAATACCAAACAAAAAAATTTGTACTACCCCATGCATCTTTAACACCAACAGTGCATTACAGTAGTTATTTTTAATACACAATCTATTCTTATTTTGGGGGATTCTGCACTCTCTGCGACACACAGAAAGAAATTCAATGATTAATATAATTGGATGGATTGCATTACCCAAAATTACAAATAAAAATAAGAATATGCTGCAACTTTACACATTATACAATAAATGCAGTAAGTCTTTCCCACACAATATAAAATATTTACCTTTATAATACACTTCAAAATGTCAACATCTAAATGACTACATGCTAGGAGACACTTCAACATAACATCCGAGACATTGAATGCTATCACACAATAAATGTAAAGATCCAGCACAAATGCAAGAAACCTGGTGTACATCACAGAAATTAACCACACATCTAGCTTTGTCAAAAATAATCTTATTCTACTTACCGGAAGTAATCAAATATTAAGCACTAAAGCATCAACAAAAAAAAAATTCACCGACTTTTGCAGTAGGAAACCAGCATTCGATACTTGCTGCCTGGGAAATTTCTCTAATGAATTTAACGTTTAGAAGAATGTGCAAGAAAATAATTAAAGCCACATATTTTTCACTTTTATTTTCAAAGCTGTTTATTACATTGCATATGTAGTGATCAAGCACACTAAATAATTATTCCAGTACGATAAATTAGTCCTACAAAATTACAGGGAATTAATACAGTATCCAGAACGAAACTCAACACTAACATCCATTCCCCAAAAAATTGTGATGCTACCACAAATAGTGTGTACTATACGTTTTCGATAACAAATAATTTAATGCTGTGAACCTGTGTATGAAACCTATTGTTTATTTCAAGCAGAACAATGTTCAGAATTATAAAATAAAAAAATTACCACACCACCAAAAAAAAAAAAAAAATTATAAATTAATTTACCAGCCAAAATATACTTGCATGTAATATATAATTAAAATAGGTACATCTTCATACTTTTAAGCAACAGAGAGACAGAATTTAACTGAAATTTGGATTTCCAGAAATTTGCATTTGGAAATTTTTTCCCCACAGTGCAACTATTTACCATACTGAAAATCCAGGTAAACTTTTTGTAAAAAAAATATGTTAAGGCAACAAATTTAGTCACTGTAATATCTACCTGTACAACTGAAGACTACCGTATTGACACCTGCATGTTGTCTTGTAAAAAAATGATTCTGAATGGTTCTTAACGGTTACTTTTCAAACATAGTAGATACCATCAACATAGAAAAGCTTAGAACTGTTCCACGGGTCTCCACTTTAAACAAACAGTAACTTGCTTACGAGGAACTTCAAAATTAATACTGTGTACACAATTTAATACATCACATGAAAATTACTACAGCAAGGAAACATGCAACAACCGTCTTTTGACTTTTTTTTTTATATTCTGTTGGGTTTCACATGCAAGCTTCCTACAATTAGCCCACCATTCTCAAATGCAAAAGGAACTCTGACTAAACCAAAAAGAAAGAAATTTATATAATATTATCATGCCAGATTGAAAATCTATCTACAAGCTATGACTACTGATTGTAATTTGCCTTAGATAACCACATTTAAACAAAATGTCAAACTTTTGAAGCAATTACATCAACTTTTCAACTTCTCTTCCTGAGCATTTGCTGGCTGAGCAAGCAAATAACTACTACTTCGTGAAATGGACACTTACAAAATGAACATTATCATCCCTACATCATCTGTGTTTCTGGCCCTACGCCATAAAACATAAGATACAAAACTACTTAATAAAAAGAGTCAGTTTCAACCCCTCCACATTCTGAAATTGTGCAGCAAAAAGAACCTTGATATATAAAATGGGAATGAAATGGACACCTTACTTTATTCTGCATAACTTGATAAGATACTGTAAACCACCACTTTTACTGTACCATTCACTATATTTCACGGTGCTGATGAGCTCTGTACAAAAAATAGATCTACCTCCTGATTTCAAAACACTAATTTGCAAGATTACACGCAGCAAATTACAAATTCGCTGTAATCAAATCATTCCTCAATGTATTTTCCAGAATCACTTACAAATCAAGCCTGTAATAGCACAGCGTTATATTAGCACCTATTTTGCAACCTGTCGTGTTTAGGTGCAGTACTGCCATTACATTTGTAACCATAACAGTAACTAGTTATTTATTCTTCTATACCTCGCACAACAAAATGTGGATGCAAGTTAATCTGCATAATCTTCTGGAATTTTATTAAATAGTGCTTTATATCATAACAGGATGTTATTTTAATCCTTACTCTTGAAACATTGTTACAAATAGATACAAAGAGATGTAGGACATTTCCAAATTCACCCAACTACAAGGCCATCAACAACAACTTGCATACAACCAAGTTGAAATAAGCACGTCCCTAAAATGTGATTTGCAATATCACCAAAGTATGTACATAATCTGTGCCAAATTACATCCTAGGTGTTGCTAAGAAAAGATAGTGTATACTATTATAGTGTTGTGAAAGTTTTTAGAACAGTTAAATAATTTTTTTTTAACTACTATACACAAAAAGATGTTTTTAATAAAATTTTGAACTATGCTTTTCCATATCTTAATGCAAAATTCAAACATTACCAGTGAAACCTATTTCCTTTAGTTCAGTTTTACTTCCATGAAATAATAATAATGTAACACCCATGTGACAACACTGCTTGAGAGGTAGTGTTCTGATCAACCATCCTGCACCTTCATTCTTGCACATTTAAGTGATAAGTCAACACACAAATTCACCAACATTTTAATTGTGTGTTTTGGATTAATTAAATGCAACCATTTATGGCAGCCAATGTTACTGTATGAAAACACTTAAACAGACCGGCAGATACATTCACTGCACTGGCAATATAACAAAACATAACCATTTTGTCACATTTAAAAAAAAACTAAAAGTTAATAAATTTATGCTATTGCTGTCTTCAAAAATACTTTCAGTTAGCTTATAGAAATAAGTTTCACAGATATTACAGTTCCTGAAACTGTGTGGATGATGCCTTAAAGAAAATGGCTAAACTCAGATGTAATTTGTTTCTAAGTGAAACAGTGCATTATTATTTTGGTGCAAACAGAGATATATATGCACCTTCACATTAAACTACTCACACCAACATGCAGTTAGAAGAGAGAACCAACTATGATGATTTAGTCTTCACCAATATTTAGTTACATTCAATAACGAAAACTGCCACTTTTAATACACACAATACCAACATGGATGAAATATGGAGTAGCGAGTGGAGCAACTGAACAAATATGAGTCTAAACTTCACATTAAACAATCAACTTCACAGAAAACAAAATAAAAATACAATGAACTAGAGCAATTTATATGTACATATAAATATATAACAAATTTTAATATGAATATCACAACTAATCAATTCACATAAAATATTGATGTTTTGCGCTATGAAGATAACAGAATAATTAAAGAGAATCAAGCACGAACACTCAGTCCACGTAATTACAAATACTGTGTAGGAAAGTTAAAATCCGTATGTACATGTGACCAAAGCACTCAAAAAAGTTCCAAATTTGTGTTCTGATACATTTCTTCAAAAAATCTTTTACTCTGAGAAAGGTTAATAACATTTGTACTGATTTCAAAGACCGGTTGTAACCTGTTTCATGGGCAGAGGTGCACGGGAAGGTGTGCAGATGGAAACGACTAAACCTTGACGGCGGACTTGTGGGAATGCCAGTAACGGATAGACGGGTGCTGGTTGAAGTGGCCGCCCCACTTGCCCATGGGCGGGGACCTCACGAGCGGGTGGCTGAGGTGATACGGGGAGGGGGAGGGCGCGGACAGCCAGTGGGGCGGAAGGAGGTTGTACCACGACTGGAGGGGAGGGTGGTGGTAGCTGCTGCCTGCGGGACCGTGCGGCCCCCAACTCCTGCTACGCATGCTTGCTTGCTTGCTGTGCTTGGGAAGGCCTTGGCCAACCGAGCCAACTGCACGCCTCAAGATGCTGCGCTGGTTACTCACGCTCAGGGGAGTGCTCTGAAAACACACACATGCCCAAATGCTTTATATAATTCCGTTAAAAAAAATTATATTTACAATTGAATTAATAAAATTTAAAATTCACAATTTAAAAAAACTATTAATAATAAAATTAAATTACAAATTTAATTTAAAATTTAAAAAAACATTTAATTAATAATAAAATTAAATTAAAAATTTTAATTGAATCAAGTTTTTGGCAAAACCTAAACGCACAGTTGAATCCTTCAAAATATTGAATCTCCATCACTAACCCATGCTGCAAAATAAATAACTGCTTAAAAACATTTTATTCTCTGGTGGGAATGAACTGGGAGCACAGCTACAGATAATTCAAATAGTGAATGCATAGGCTAAACAAACCAGATTGTTCAACAGAGGAAATTATACACACATGAAACAAAAAACTGAAAATGACAGAGCAATGCAACATTTCTCCTACTGTTTTTCAGGGGACTGTCAAAAAATTTCCATACATGCAGGATTTCAGTAGATGAGGGTTCTAACATGTACATCAATAAAATACAACTTCTGACCTTATTAGACTTAATGTTGAGTATAATTAGAGCTGTACATTATCTGTGAATAACGCTTAGATAACGCACACAATAAAAATGGGAATTTTTAAAAAGTTTTAGTATTTCTGTAAATAATACACTAAAATAAACAATGCAACATCTCAAAATACCATAGATATATTATGGTAATCCAACACCAAATGCAAGCTGACCTAAAATTTTCAAAACCTCTAAAAATGGAAATAATGTGACACTGTACGCAAGTAAAAGTTCGAATGTCCCGCGCACACTCGATCAGCTGAGAGCGCACAGAGAGATTATCGATTGGGCAGTGTGTTCACGGCAGCAGACAGAAGTGGAAGCGGCAGGAGGATTACGCCTCCCCGCCGATACAAGGTGGTGACACCAAGCGCGCATGGCAAAGTCTGTCTTTAAAAGAAATTAATTATATTTTACTGCAAAAAAAAAAAAATTTACTTTTAAGACACAAATGATTAAAATTTACTTTTTTACAGTCTTTAATAATTATTCATTCAAAACCACAGCCTCTGATTTTCCCATATACACACCTGTCTCAAGTGACGCACACTGACTCGGTGCTTATCCATTAGACGACTGTACAGCGAAATCTCATAGATGTATTCTCGTTATTTACGCTTTCCCGCAATTTGCACTATTTTCTTCAGGTCCCGTTTATGTTCCATAAGAAGTAATGTAACACTTTCCCTCAAATTAAATCACAAAATTTGTTATGATCCCGCTATTAACGCCTTGCAAAACAAGTAAAAACAGTTTATTAACTTATTGTTTCTCCGTAACAGATAACAATCACAAGTATGTAAACCTTTGTGCTAAAATCATTTTTCGAATTGCGTCTGAGATGTTTGATGGGGTAACATCTGGTAACTTAGTGCACGCGCTAACACTATTTTACATTGTGCACCTGGAACACACCTCAAAGCAAGATGGTGGCCTGTGAATATTTGTCCTTTCAAATGCAAGCAAGAGTGGCAACACTGCAACTGCTGTGTCCACATCAAAACTGTATCTTTTATTCCATGGATATTTCCTACGATAAAGGTTAACGCGTATCTAGTCAATGTCCGGTAAACATATGCGTTTGCAGTATGTTGATTTTAATTTAAACGTACCATCTTAACTTTTTATTTGTGGAAAGAAATGGAGATTGTGAAAGTGCGTAAAACAATATAGGTTGCAGATAAACTAAAAATAATATCAAAGTTCGACAAGCATGTTAGTACACGTGTTGATCTTGAAAAAGAACTATGCATTCCAGTTAGCATACTTCAACACTATTAATCAAGGACAGTAAAACCATGCAGAAAATGCTGCACATTGTGGGCCAAATGCGAAAAAACGTAAATATGTGACGGGTTCAAAGAAGTGGAATATGATCTTGAGTGGTTTATGGGTGCACATGCTTCAAATGTGCCAATCAATGGAACAGTACTCCGAGCAAAAAGCCCGCATTATTCCTTCAAGACTTGGCATTCAAGATTTTACGTCTTCCAACAGGCGGATAGATCAATTTAAGCAGTTACACAATATCAAGTACAAAGTAGTTTGTGGAGAGAACTAAAGTCTGGATCCAGAAACTGTGGAACAGTGGAAACAAACAGCTGAAGCAGAACCTCGCTGGCTATGCTCCAAATAGTGTTTTCAACGCATATGAAACTGCTTTGTTTTTTAGTGTTTCACCAGATGAAACATTCACTCTCAAAGGTAAAAAATGCCACGGTTGAAAACTTTGCAAACAACGTATTACTGTGTAATGACGCAATATTCTTAATTTTTCGGGACACGGGTGTAAAATTCTTTCGTGTTTAGGAAGCTTTGGAAAGCTTCGTAATATTTTTATCGGGTTGGAAGTTTAAAGCAGTGGTCGCTCGTTTCCCGTGATAGTTTATCCGGCAGACGTGTGCTTTTGTAGATTATCGGGCGGACGTCTGCTGTTTACGTTTATCAGGAGGACGGTTACAGTTTTTGTTTCGAAAGTTGGAGTTTTTTGTGAAGCGTCAGCATTATTTAGCTTTTTCAGGAGACGTCGACAAGTTTTTGTTCCTCCGGCGCAGTTTTGTTGTACGAGAGGTTAGTTTATCTGGATGTTGACGGCGAAGTTTGTTTATGTTGACGGCGCAGTCTTAGTTACGATAACGTTGTGGAGAGCGTGCAAGGCCGGGCGCTTATCTCAGGAGAGGGGGGCAAGAGGCAGAACAAAAGATGCGTCTGTCTGTTGCCCTTCCATCAGTTTCGTCAGTCGGCGGCGAGGGCCGTTAGAAGTCACTTCAAGTCGGTCGCCCTTCAGGGTAGCGGTACAATGCTCGCTTAGGTCGCATTGGGCGCGACGCTAAACCCCCACATCGGCCACTAAACTTAATTATTTTAATTCTCTGCCGGTGTGGGAGGTAGCAGCATTTTAAGTTTCTTCGGGTCAGTTTTTTTTTAAGAACATAATTAAGTAAACAACTGTGGCTCTGTTCTGAACATTTATATTTATCTGTGAGAGGTTCGTACTCTGCATACTGGAACTTCGTTAGTGAACTGTGTTGCTAAATGTTAAATAAAGTATAGAACAAACTAACTTGGAACTTGAACTTTATTTCATAATTACACGGCATCCATTCACTGAGTCTCGTGTTTCTACCTTGAGCAAGTTGTGGCAAAGTAACATTCGGCAGTGTAAGCCGACGAACCGTTACAAAATGGCACCTAACTGTGGGGCGACGAACTATTACAACTGTTCTCTTGCTTGTTAATGCAGATGGGAGTGAAAAATTTCCTCTCTTTGTTATTGGAATGGAAACCTAGGTGTTTCAAAAACATGAAAACTCTTCCAACAAAATATGCAGCCAATACCAAAGCATGGATGACAAGTGCACTATTTCAGAGTCAGCTGCAAGCATTTCATGCAAAAATGGGTTCGCATAACAGGAAAGCTGTGGTGTTTATTGACCAGTGCCCTGCACACACAGCAAGCACCACGAAAATCAGTTTGTTGACAGCTTTACACTTTGCTCCAAGAGTTTGGAATGAGGTGAAAGTGACAGCACTTCAAGAATTGTTTTGAGAGAGCTGGAAGGGAATTCCACTACCAGCGAAGATTGCTGTGTCATTAAAAAGTTCCAAAATATGGGCAGCTTTCGAAAAATGGGTCATTCCAGGACTTACCTTGAAATTGATAGTGACATGACCAACAGAAATTCAGAGTGTTGAAGACATTGTTAACAGTCATATCAAAGACACACAAAACGAAACTGATGAGGAGGAAGAAATCAAGATACCCACCACCAAGGATGTTCTTATGGCACTTCGAAACTTATCGAGTGTTGAAGACGGTGACAGTGCCGTTGATAATTTGTATGCCCTGTAAAGGCAAGTCATAACTCTAAGCAGTCAGAAGAGTAAACAGAAAAAGATTTCTGAATATTTTGTACAAAAATAGGATTAAGTATTTTCTGGGTATATTTTTAGACCTGATTTTTTTTTAATTTAATTTATATTAGAAGTGGATCATGCTTTATTTATTTTGACAAGATCTGACATAATTTTTATGTGTGAGTTGAAGATTAACCTTTTTTTATTTAATTTACATTGGTCATGTTAGCTTCATTTAGTTTAAGTCAAAATCAATTTTTTTTTGTGTGTGGGTTGAAGATTGATGTTATACAGTTTTTGTAATTGTATTTTAAGTTTTTATTGCTGGAAAGTGTCTACTGCAGAAGAAATGAGAAATACAAGAAAGGAGGTATGTACTAGATGGAATTTTAGAACTTTCCCACAATTTACAAAATGCCATCATAGTTTGAAAATAAATTACAGATAATCTTTAAAGTATTGCCAAATATGGCAGAGAATAATACCAGACACTGAGGCGTTTTTCTGGAGAAAAACTGCAAGCAGCACTTGCGGCAGCGAGTGTTTGGTAATTTGTTTACAGAGGATGTGTGATGTCATAAGCTGGCATTATCTCTCTTTATGTGGTGATAATATGACAATATTGTGATGAAACTCAACTAATTACCACTTTTGTAACATGGAAGATAAAATATGTGATACTGGTGGTTGATTGTTCCAATAATCAATTAGTACAGAAGAATTCTCGTTACACGTTTACATTTTTGTCTACTGAAGACAAAGTGCATATATCTTTTAAACATCCTCTCGTACATTAAATTGTATTCACAACTTGATGTCTCCATGTTAATAGTTCCTGAAACACAGGACAGCAAAACAGCTAAGTGGACACACATTAACGACTTAATTGTGATAAATTAAATTTCTTTCTTCCATTTTATTGGAAGACTTCATGTTAAAATTTTATTTTAATTAAGTTGAACTATGTTTTAGTTTGCCTGCAGTAACCCGAGAACAATTTTAATACTGAGACTTGTGCTATACTATCAATATTTAGTTAGGTTTGGGATATTAATTCTATGGCAATGGAATTTGCACTCAGGTGTACATACACATTTTCAGGGTTGCTACAGGTCTGGACAACGTTAAAACCTAGAAGAGTCAGGGAATTTAAAAATGGTCAGGGAATACCTGGAATGTGCATTAAGGTAACATTTTCTTCACAGCCAAAACATTCTCATTAACAGCACAATAAATCAGTTTAAAAACTCTTATGTATCAAAAAATTATGCTGAGAGAAACTGCTTTCCAATAGAGAATTGAATACTCATTCTGTAGACTATTTTCATGAACAGTAAGTTCCAGATGTTTAATTTTGATCACATTTTATAAACAAGTGTGTATTCATCGAATTTTTTTATGAATGCATAAAAAGGTTGGAAATTTTTTTAGTATTTGTCTGGAAAACCTGGAAAAGTCCAGGAAATTAAATGTTCATATTATGTACCAGCCCTGATTATGTTCTAGGCAAATCATCTTCATCCATTGTTTCATATAACGTGGAAATTGGACAACTCAAAAAGTTAAGCAAAAACGAATTTAAAATATTTTTATAATTTCTAGGTATAAAATGTTTTAGAATGAATAAAATTTAAAGAAAGCAGGTATCTTTTCAAATATCAAACACAGAAAAGTTACTCTGACTTAAAAGTTAAAATTCATTAATAATTTCGGCAAAAATATTTTTAAAAATTGTGGCATCAGTTAACACAATTTTTTATTGAAAATCAATCTTTGATTCCCACATGTCCAGGAAACATTTATGGGTACATGCGCATTGTGCAACTGCAAACACAAAAACTGTACCATCATCTTGCACTATCACCTCTTCATTTTTCCCATGTATAAAAGGGTTTCGCTACTGTTTGAAATGTGGTGTTAAGAAAAACCAACCTGAACCTGTTTTACTACTGAATCCTTTACTTTAATCCTGTCTCAACTACTTGGATCTTCAATACCTTTACATGTCCACAGCACATTCGCCCCACCACCCTTTCTCAACCCCGCTGCTTAATCTCTTCTAGTGGATAGTGGCATAAGGGAAGACCTCCACACATTACACTACTGCCAGGTTGACAAGGAGTCTTGTGCTATTAAAATGCCTTATTAGAATGCACAGGATGTTTTCCATGTATAGTCCAAATTCATCGCAGTAAGAGCGTGAAGGATATGGATACAATCAACTTGGCTAAAAATATCACCTTTGGAAGGTAATTTTTGCATTTCCAGTGACAAAATGACTGGACCAGTGGTCAAGTGCAGAAGATTTCTCAGACTTGTAAACCGCCAAACGTGGAAGCATGAAAATATTTTAATGACGCAGCCAGCAAATGCTGTGATACTGTGAGTAGTGTTTAGAGTGCTCTCAGATTGGTACTGAATATTTATTCGTTTAATGGAAAATGTGGCAATGGGACAAAATTGGCGATTGACTGCACGTAATATAACAGAACTGGGAACCAAACCCACACAGGTTAGGAATGGCTAATTAACATAATCAAGAAATTTTTTTTGAAAGAAACAATTAATGTTGTGGTACTTTGAAGTGATACGACAAAATGCACATGTACCGCGAACTGAGACCAACTATTGCAAATGTTCATAATCATAACAATATGCATTCAAAATGTATATGAATATATGGTAGTTACCAGCTAAATTATGATATTTTACATTACGGTGAACGCCAGAGATCTGCGAGTACTCTAAAATGAACCTCGAGCTGAATACCTGCTCAGCTTTAGATTTTTCTTGGGCTCAAAACATTCTAGCTTCTACATCAATGGTAGGTCACTCGGCTGATGATGGAAGACGGTTTTGCTGTTTGCAAAAGAAAATAACATTATGTTTATTAAGGAAACTTAAATATTTAAAAGGAAGCTGGTGTTCCAGTACAACGATTCCTCAGAAATGGAGACATGAATGCTGATTATCCACAAAATCAGTAAAACTGAGCCATTAACCAACCTGAGATGTAGCACCCGATGAGACAGTTTACGGTTTACTAGAAAATAAGCCATTATTTATTCACAAAACAATATTTTAAAATATAGGCATGTTCCGGTTAAAATTACTCAGAACTGCAGATATGAACTTAATACCGGCAAAGAAAAATTAGTGAAACAACTGCTTGAATCACCTTAAGATTCAGCACCAGAAGAAACTGTTCACAGTTTTCCTACAACATTCTTTCACAAAACAATATTTTCAAAGGCTTGTAGTACATTGACATGTCTAACACAGGTGCGAAATATTTAATTACAGCTCTAAAGACCTCTATGTTTAAGAGTCGTCTAAATCTCTCTACTCCACTCTCCAGTTTTCGTATGTCAATTATGGACTTATATTTGTCTTACCTTCACCCAAAATTAAGGCAAACAATGCCAACGTAACTGAATTATCACATGGAGTAGAGAGATTTGGGCAGCTCTTAATATTGAGGTCTTGACAGCCGATGAGGGTGAAACGAGGTGATTATGGAGCAGCGCCAGAATGCAAGGGCAGGGGAAACTTGAGATCCAAGGGGAAACTTGAGATCCAAGAGAAAACCCACCGACCAGCAACATCGTCCAACATAATTCCTACAAGTGAAAATCCAGGAACGACCCCACTAGGAATCAAACCCAGTTTGCCTTTGTAAGAGATGAGTGTTCTAGCAGCTACACTACCGAGGCCCCAGTGAGAAGGGAGGGCATCCAAGTAAATGTGAGAGATACTGCAATAGAAAGAGGTAGTAGATTTTACACTCGGCAGTGTGTTCATCTGCAGACTACAGCCTTCGACATTGTTTACATTTGAAATGAGAACAAATAAAGACTGCTTGTTCTTGGAAATAAAATTTCCATATCACTTAAATGGTTCAGGCAGCTGTAATGTATTATCAGTCTTCGTTTAAGTGTGTAGATTAAAGAACAGCAAAAAAAAAAAATGTTTTCCCCAATTATTGCTTATTCTAATTTTAATAATATTTACATGAACAATAATCATATGTGGAAAATGCTGCAATATGTGCTGCAATGTATTTCACTAGCAACTTGTCAGTTTCCAAGTGCATAATGAACTTCAGAAAACACAGGATGCCCATGAAGTCAGTACAATAACATTGCATACAATGATGCTACTGAGTTAATTTCAGTTATGATAATTCGTTACAGCTATAATTTATACCATTATCAGTTGTTACAGCAGAGTTCCACTATATATTTTGCTGTGTATTATGCAACATCCCAGCAATGGACATAAATTTCAGTTTTTCAAATAAAATGTGCACTGTAAGTTCTTCACTTATATTTTCCTAGCCAAAGGCCACATTACATTTTAATTCGTAAAGGGATATGGATAGATAAATTTTTTGAGCAGCAGACCATCTTAACTAATGAACTAAGTACTATCAAGTTAGGAGTCCGGGACTATGCTAAGAGTTTAAGTAAACTACTTTTTCACACTACGGGTTTTCCTGCAAAATTTGTTTTGTTATTCGATATGTTTTTCAACTGCTTCATGCTATGACTCGCTTGGTATTTATTGCACTTCTGTCAGTCTTGTGCCAACTTAACATAATACTATTTGAATGTGAACAATGGAACTTAAATACAATCTGATGGGATTGATTGTATGTATTTGATGCTATAAGAGACATTAGGTGTGTACAAATGTAGAAAACAGTTGCAAATGTTCAAAATATCTACCATCAGCAGCAAGACACCATCTTTCTACAATGCTGTACAAGACAAACAAAACAGTAGCTACTGTTTCCATGGCAGTGAATTCACAGACAGTCAAGGCATCCGGTGTCATGACTTTTTGGCGGTCTTCAGAGTTCCCTGCAGATGTATCGAATTCTGCCCTCCATTGTCTCTGGACCTCAAACGTTCTCACATTTCCAGTAACACTAAAATCCACTTACGCTGTTTGAAAGAAAATGTCACCTCAGACTTGCCAACTTGTAAATGTCTCCTGAAGTTTATTTGGTCTTGCAAACTTCAAATTGACAGATTTTTGCAGTTTCAACGTTTTACAATAATTTGCTGCACTGCATCAGTTACGTGTATTGAAATGAGGACTATAAATACAATTTTTATGGTATGTGTACCATTCTTTTGGACAGAGTACCATGTACCATGAAAAAGTAAGGTGACTGCTGTAATTTCGCGGTACACCATTTTTACAGTTTTCAGAGGTGACTTTTATGATGAGATCGGTCAAGCGTATCCGATGATTGCCGAAGTGCCGATCTTGTACCAAAACACATGCATTTTGTTTGGTGTCAATGGTAGACTTCAGCGAAGATGGAAGAATTTTTACATGGAAACTTGAAAGTATAAGTATAAACATTGAGAGTGGTTTGTATGGTTATTTTACCACAATTTCTGGCATATGCATAGTTTGGCAGTACTGTATTTAGTTTTTATAAAACACGTGGTTATGTACCACAAACTAGGTTGATGGGATTTATGAAAATTTGGCAAATCTTTTGGTTGCCACACAGTAATGTGGCGTACAAACTGAAATTAAGAAAATTGTAAGTCAACTTATGACGACAGTGAGCAATAAAAGAGTTCAGAATTCCTCCCTCGAGTGCATTCATTCATGTGTCGTTACAATAAATGTTAGTCAAAAGTTTCTGAAAAAGAGTAAAACAGGCTATGTGACATTACATGCTACTTTTAAAAAAGGTAACTTTATGGTTTCAAGAGTAAAGGGTGAATAAAATGCCTAGCATGGGTCGGCCTATTCAGTCAGTATGTAGCAGTTTGTGAACTGTGTTCCTTTCAGAAATATAATAGCATCATCACCTGTAACTTTGTTCAAGTATGCAAATGCAAAACCAAACTAAGCAGGCGTAACAATAGCTAAAAAGTTAGGCACCTAAGTTTGTCAATGTTTTTGGTTTTGTTGATATTTATTGATATAAGTAATAGTTTGTGTTTGTGCAGCAGACTACAGTAAAGCCTTTTCTAATAAAGACCCAGTTAAAACATTTTACTACTTGATAAACTTACATTATTTAGTACCTCACCAATACACACACAATCACATGAGTAATTGGATTTTCGAGTTTTCCTAGTTAATAAACAAAGTGTCAATCATTTCTGAAACCCGTTACGGTGGTTTGACAGTAGTATTAATGCAGACAGTTGCCTCTTCCTGTAGTTCAAATTTGATTAATGCATTATGCAAATTAATAACACATCCACACACTATACGTGAAATGCTGCAACTTGTTTACGCACTATTTTTAATCCAATTAGAAACCTACAGTTAGAAAGATTCCCAGGTTGGCATGTCTGCAAACAGAACTGACAACAGCAGAAAAGCTACAAACACTCGCACACATCCAATGTTGTCCTTATATCAGATAAATGCAGTCGCGACAGATAGTCTAATAGTTTCTCTGTTATTAATATACAAAGAGTGTAAACATTAATTTGGGATATCTGGTATTAACACGAATTATTTCTCAGATTTGTAGAATGCAATAAGAATTTGAAAGACAGTGTTTACTCTTCCTTCATTAATTATATTTAGATTAAACCACAAGTGTATAATTTTCAAGTTTCCTACGTCACACCAACAGTAAAAGCAAATCTCTTAGAGGAATGATGATTCTAGCAGGCACTGTGCCGCCAGATTGATCTTCACCATCCACAACTTGATCCCGGTATACAATTCCACTGTCTGTCAAGTGTTTGAAAATTGGCTGTAAGCATTCCAATAGTGGAATATCACTCCTCAAGAGGAATTCTTTCAACAGTATCAGGAATTGGGCTCCAGGTTCCATTACACAAAACAAAATTAACTGCAGCACAATATTTCCTAGAGGACACAATGAAGAACCAATTTGGTCATGGAAATGTTTTGTTTCTGTTGTTTTGTTCTACTACACCAAGTTTGGCTCCACACATTTTCTCTCCTCTGCCAAGACACTTGCTTTCATAGCAACTCTTATCAGTACGGATTTTGTCCACGTCCTAATAATGTTTATGCCTTCGCATACTGCTAAGTGTTTGTATCGATGACTCATCAAGAGGAAGAGAAAAAATTAACTCCTCAGTCAACCTGAAAGACAATATCAATGTCCTCTGTTCTACGAGCAACTTTATTTATAGAAAGACTAACAGGCCCGAATATATCAACTTGTACTAGACAGCTGTTATACTGCTTGAAGCATGCCATCAGTAAATTTCTTTGCCTGCTTTCCTAATACATGTGCCACACAAACTAGCTTACATTGCTGTCTTGCCCCATTTTTGTTTATCTTCTTAAATGTTAACTGTTGCAAAGATAAGCAATGTATTAAACAGTCGCAAAGTTTATCTGCAAATTTCAAGTACGCACACAAGTGTTTTGTTTTATTAGGTTTTTTTGTATTATACACCTGTAGCACTATGACAGCCACTACATATTAGCAGAATGTTTTATTACCAAATTCCATCAAAAAATTAGTCCACACAACATTCAACTTACATTTTCCTTTAACACACGTTGCCAAATATTATTTAGATTTACAGTATTGGACCAAATCACTGTTCACATGACAAACGGTGAAATCATTAACTGCATGGCTGAACATACATCTAATACTTGCTGAAATTACAGCTAAGTGCAGATAGCATATCAGGTCCATTCTGCATATTAATACCTTGTATGCAGCCAAGAATGAATCACCTTCTCATGCTCGGTGCATTCATGTGTAGTTGGCGCTAATTGGGCAGAAGGCTCAATAACTTTCCCGGCTCAATAACTTTCCCATTCTCACAGATAAAATACTGCAGGAGGGAGGGATATACTTCGAAGACCTCTACACCAAGTGATAGTAGAAGAGGCATATGGCACTACCATGGCACCTGAGCTCCCTAGTCTTACAGTAACACGAGACTGGACACAACCAGGCACTGGAGAAGCATAAGTAATGGCATGCCTATCTAAGCTCAATAAAAATATTTTCCAAGGTTAGATCATTGATTCTCAACAGCCCGGCCACAACCTAATACTTGGGGGCCCTGGCATCAGTTACACCAAACCCCAAAGTTCTCAACTATTTATTTACTCCTAACATAGACGAAGGAGGAAAATAATTTTTATTTTCCTTACCTCTCTTTTCCACACAATCATGCAGATTGTTTATCTTTTGATTTTTATTATCAAAGAAAGACTTCTATTGGCTCTTTTTTGTCTGTCCAAGCTACAAATATTGATCCTAGTATTTCATTGTCTGAAAAATACTTTGAAAAGTACATAAACTAGCATACAATGTTTTCAGTTTGGATGCTACACAGCCAGAGCTCTGCACAGTTGTTTCCCCATGGTAGTACCCAAGCCACAAACATCACTTTCAACTAGACGTAACTCAACACTCCATGTGAAATCTAATTCAGACAGCTATCCTCTGTGTTTGTTTACTTACTGATTAGATATTGCAGTCCAATGATAACAACTCTCTCTCACAATCTAAAAGAGCACTCATTCTTACCTACAGGAAATACTATTTCTGTACAAAATCCAAATAGTCACAAAAAATTGGTAAACTTCACAAAACTAATTACTGTACCACATTTATGCCCACTTTCAAATGCAGGAAACTAAAAATAATAATAAAATAAATAAAACAAATAAAAAACACTGGATTCTTGCTAAACTGTGATAATCAGAAACACTTAAAAAAAAAGTAAAATTCTTAAAAAGTTTTTTTAAGGGACTGAAAAATAATGCTTATTAATCAGGAAAACTTCTTAAAAGAGTTAAGTTACTCATGTGCATACAGATAAGGTGTAAAATTATTCAACTTAAGCAGGAAAACTTATTAAACGGGTTTTATGCGGGAACTTCTTAACAGGGTTTCATAGCGCACACAAAAGTGATTACTACAAAACCCTGCTGAGCAAACGAACTTCAGGCTTTTGTAATGTACATGGACATTGAAGATTACATACCTTGAATGCCAAAGGTACTAACAATTGCATTACAAAAGATTTGTTTGCAGCCTTAATGAATATCAAAAAACTGTTCTACAAAGAAACTAAACTATAATATAATAAGGAAAGTGATTAATGCAATATATTAGTTATAAGAAGAGTAAGAACCTTGGAAAAGCTTCCTGTGGAATATGCAGGGATGGCAGATCTAGACACCCATTGAGGGGACTACTGGAGGGGTGTACTTTGTACATTATGTTCAGACCATTCGCTTACCAGTAATTATACACAGTTTAACCACATTATTATGACCAGC
Source organism: Clitarchus hookeri (assembly GCA_002778355.1). NCBI lineage: Eukaryota > Metazoa > Arthropoda > Insecta > Phasmatodea > Phasmatidae > Clitarchus > Clitarchus hookeri. The sequence continues at coordinate 296,976 of NQII01000546.1, read as the reverse complement.
TGCTAGTATACAGAGTAACAGCCCTTTGCAACACGGACAGCAGCTAGATGAACTGGCAGTGACTCAGTCAGGTGCGGATAGTCTCCATGGGTATCTGAAGCCATGCTGTCTGCAGTGCATCCCACAACTGTTGAAGGGTGCGTGGCGGAGGAGACGAGACTGCGAACACGACAATTGAGGTGGTCCCACAGATGTTCAATTGGATTAAGATTGGGGCTGTTTGGGGGCTAAGCAAGAAGTGATTGTGCTCGTCCAGCCACGAGCGAACGCTTCTAGCCGTATGGCAAAGTGCATTATCATGCTGGAAGATCCCATCCTCCAGAGGAATGACAATCCTCATGTACGGGTGGACGTGATCGCAGAGAATGGATTCATAACCGAATCAATCAAGAGTGCCTTCCACACGAATGATGGGACCTAGATAATACCACGAAAACATTCCCCAGAAGGTAAACTGCCCCCACTGCCTTGTGTTCGTCCAGCAATGGATGCAGGGTGTCCGATATCAGGTGTTTCTCGCCGGACACTGTGATGTCAGTCTGTTCTATGCAGTTGAAAACGTGACTCGTCTGAGAATGCTATCAGTCGCTAATCAGCAGTGGTCCAGTCGCCATACTGTCTAGTAAATTCCAGATACATTCATTGATGCACCTGTGTTAACATGGATGTAGTCATCCTCCATCTACTCCGGAGCCCCATTCGCAGTACGGTTCGCCTAAGTGTTGCAGTGCACATGTCTAGATGCCCCCTGGTTCATTTGGACGGTTAGCTGTTCCACTGTAGCCTGTCGGTTGGCCTTCACACACAGTCGTAATCGACGTTCACCTTGAACATCAATGGCGTGTGGAGCTCTGCAGTTTCCACTACGGTTATTCCCAATGGTGCTATTCGTCCACTCACGATACACCTTTACCGCAGAGGCACGTGAACAGGAAGAGCCATGTGTGCAGCCAGCCTTTCTCCAGCCCACGTCACGGGCTATACATCATGGACTACGCTCTGCCGATGGCACTTCTAGCAGGTGGTCATAATAATGTGATTCGAATGTGTAAGTTTTAATATTACATATAAATGTCAGTAATTAGTGGATAGGCTATCTAAATGCTTTTTATTAAAATTTCTTCTTATGCTATGTGAAGTTTAATACATAATTATTAGGCTCGGCTTCAGCTATTCCACAGAAATTCTTAGTTTTTGTGTCATAATTTCGTTTCAGAGGTATTATTGGAAATGTTTTATTATAAAAGATTTACAATTTACTAGTTCTTTACTTTTGTATCTAATTTTTACGGTGTTATTTCCTGCTTGCAAAAAGGCAAGAACTTTTTGATAAAAGATAAACATGTTCTCGACTTTTTACAACAACCAGATAACAAAATTATGCACAAAACTAAACCCGAAAAATGTAAGTTTTTTATAACCATATCTTGTCAGTAATTACTAAGAATCCGAAATTATGATGCAAAAACAAAGAATTTCTGCAAAAGGGGCATGGCAGAGATTTAAAAATGTACTTCTTTTTGCACTCCTCTGCCTAAAAAAAACTAGTTTACCAAAGCACAAATATACAGGATGACTAAAAGAATACCCCAACTTTGAAGGTCTATGATATCAAAACCAAACAACCTACAACCTTGATTGACCAATCAAATGAACCATGGAACCGTGAAGTTTGTTTACTATACATTCATAAATGTTCAATGGGACCACCACGAGCAGCCCAAATGACATCTACGCGATAATCAAACCCATTCCACTCTCGTCAGCATGTCTGATGTTACGGTTTGAATGGAGTCCGTAATTCTCGTTTTGAGGTCGTCAATGTTAGCCGGCAATGGTGGACGAATCACTTGATCCATTATGTACACCCATAGAAAAAAATTGCACAGGGTACGATCCGGGCTTATTGGGGGCGAGTGATGAAGAGCCTGGTCACCAGCTACTACTCTACCAATACAGCATTGCGGCAACGTCTCGTTCAGGTATCCACGAACAGCTAGGTGCCAATGGAGTGGCGCACCATAAAGGAAACATCAGACCGTCCCCTTCACATTAACGTGTCAAATACAAGTTCGCTACCCCCTCACCACCTCAAATAGAGCGGTACAAACGCCATCTTGTCTGTATTTATTATTTTATAGCTAAAATAATTACATAAAATGGGAATATAAAGATATAGGCAAGAACCCCTGTGGTGAATACTACATATCATACAATTTTTTGGTTTGGGTTTGCAACAGATTTTTTTATAATGAATAACTTGCTAAAAATGTTATGAAATTCATAAAACTTTCAGCAAGACTGAACTCTTATGAAATTATTTTTCATTTTTGTTTCAATTTCACGAAAGTTCAACATATCTTTCGTTTTCAATCTGTAGTAAAAGTCACACTCGCACCACCCTTCACAGATCACAGCAGTTAATATAGGTATCTAACATTGGCCCATAAAAGAATGAGAAGCACATCACTGGTCTATCCCCTTTGAGGCACTCCGCATCATCTCCACACAGGCCACCATGGGCTGGTTTGCATCATCCATCTAATTTCCAGATATTCCTGGGCTTGCATGGCACTTTTAAAAGAGATGAATGTGATTACGAATGTTTGCAGCATGCAAGTTACTGTTTTTACTCAAGTCATTTACCATAAATTCCACATGCACCCCAGCTTTAGCGCTTAGGATTTCTAAAAAGTTTACATATGCATGTGCTCCTCCCGCTCTCAAAAAAAGAAACCTGGCCAAATATTGGCCTTGTGAATGATTCCACCAATGAACGAACACTAGACTTCTGAGGAGGATAGCGACAGTTCAGGCTCAAACTTTTCTGTTGATACAAGAGCTTGTCATGTTAATTAACTTTATTTCACTTCTGAATTCTTGCATAACATGAATTTATTTCACATTCCTTTTGTGTAATGTAATCTTATTTCACATATCAATTCTTGTTTAATGTAATTTCACTAGATTGTCTCATTCTTGTAGAATGTATGGTTGCTACATTTGTACTTATATATAACCTCTGTATACATCAACTTGTTCACAGATTAACTCTTACATTATGAGATATCACTTCTCAAAGTTTGATGTAACAAAATGGCACCCCAATTCATTATAGTTAGAAGTACGACCACTAGAGATCTCCTGTATCACACTATGTGTGTGATGAAAGCTATGGAATTATTCATTTGTAGTCAAAGAGTTTTACATTTCAGGAATAAATATCTTTTACAAGTATGTTGTTTCTGCTGGTGAATTTTTTTATTAACAGTTTAAAAATACGCATATTAAAAACTCTGTGCGATTAAAACCACAATTTCTTTTACACTGACTGTTGAATATTCTGGCGAATGTAAGATATCATCAATTTAAGACAACTCATTTTCATATCTCAAAAAAGTGCACCTTAGAAGGAAGTGAATATGGTATATCAGGCTGAGTTTATCTTGTTTAATGCTAACCGGGCAAGAGCTCAATCAGAGCTAAAAGCTAACCATGCCACGATAGAGACTCTACACACAGTACATACGCAAATTCAGACATAATTATCTACTTTACGAAGGACCATACCGCAAATTGAGCAGGTATCGTGCATAATGAATACCACGGCTGAGGAAAGCCAGACGCATAGTGAGTAGGCAGAGGCAGACATTTGTTAGTTATGAAACAGTCACCCAGTTACAATTGAGCAACAAGACTGCACATTCATCATAGGGCTCTGATCAGGAAGCAGTACTGCAAATTAAGTATGGTGTTCACATTTTTAAATTCAATAAGGTGGCAGAAGAGTGGCATCCAATGGAGCACTGCAGTCAGCTGTATAACATGCATAACTTAAAAAAAAGTACCTACACACACTACCTACACACACTACCAACACTGTCAGAAGTACAATTTATGTTGTATGTAAAAGAATGCATAGGCCACATTTTGAAATTTTTTTTGCTAGAATAAGCTTATTTTAAATGTTTAAAAAAGAATCAACTTAATTTTTAATTAAAATTTGAACATATAACACATATTAACATTCTCTAAATGCTTCAAAAAGCACATTTAAAAAAAAACTAACGTATTTTAACAATTACTCTGGTTATGGTCCTATGCAATAAAAAATTAGTAATTACGTTTACAAATATTTTTAATAAACCAATTTCAGCCATACAATGTTTTTAAAACCAAAACAAAAATACATATTTGTTATTAAAAACATTTAACATTAGTAACAACATTTTATTACATACCTACATCCATAGTAATTGTGACTGCCTTGTTTTAAGATCTTGCAAATTGTGCTTCCCGAAGCATCCAGAATAGAGACAATTTTAATTAAAACTGACTTACCAATTTTTATACTTAAATAAATTCTAATATTTTACAGTGTTACAAAAAACAGAATGTCCGCAAATATGTGGGAAGTAATCAAAGAATGAATAATAAACCCAAAACGTCCCTATGAGCATATGTCCTAAAGTTGATAGTTTCAGAGTTGCAGACCTTCCAATTTGTACTGGATGTATTCATAATAGTCTTTCTGACATATTCTAGTTCAAGCAGCTGTAGACGTGTGTGTACCAGCAGTGATACGTCACTCTACAAGAAGTGCTCAAAATGCCCACCTTGTGCCTGAACGCACGCCACATCATTGTCTGACACATTCAAATACTCCAGGAATCACACGTATCTGCTGGCAACCTTGTTCCACTTGCTGGCGAAGCACTGCTATGTCAGTAACTGGAGTTCTATAAACAATGGCCTTGAGATGACCCAGTTAAGAGTACAGTGGATTGAGATCCAAGGTTCTAAGCACATGTTATTCAACATTAGTCAGCTGGACAGGTGGTAATGCACACACCTTTTCAGCTGATCACTAACAGACACACCTTGCGTCAATCTCTGAAACTATTGACTTCAGGACATGTTCTTAGGGACATTTTGTTGATGGAGGGGAGGGGATTACTATCCACTCCGATTACTACCTCCCACATTTTCGGGAACATCCTGTATGGGCATTCTTCTTTCACATGCAGCGCAAATCTTACTTTTGTTGACAATTTTGGTAGTGCGTATAATACTTTGTGATGAATTCTGCCTGCTGTAGTCAATTCCAGTGCTCTATTGGAAGTCAGTCTACTTCTGACTTAAATAATCAGAGAACAGATAATCATCAGAGGATAGTACCATGCAGTCTAGATCTGTTACATAACCACCTCTGTTACAGTACTAAGTTGGGCATTGCCAGTCTCCAACCTTTGTGAGCATCAAACAGAAAACCTTATCTCATTTCTGAAGCTGCTTGACAAATATTTACAGATTTGTAACAGTGATCCCGCTATAGCCATGCAGTTATATTTGGCTCTTAGTGCAGCCCACTGGTGCGAGGTAAAGAGTGACTCCATACATACTTACCTTAAAAAGAAGGGAATTTAAAAATAATACATTAAAATGTTTAAGATTTCTTGGTGTCTCAACTATAAAGTGACCAGTTTCATACAGGTCATGCAAACTCACTTGATCTTCTTACGAAACCTGGATGGCCTTACTAGGACATATGACACCACCATACGGTTAACAACCATCTCATTTTGTAAGAGATTTTCCCTACCCTGGGGCTGGAAGCTGATACATCTGAGAAGTATCAAAAATATATTTGTTAAAATTATAATTTCCATATTTTCAGATATTGCCTTATCAGTGCGCCCAATTTTTTAATTATCTTGCTTATGACATTTATTCTTCTAAGGAATTAAAAACTGCAATTTAATTTTCAATTTTGAAATACAGTTAAATATTTAAAAATGATGTAAAAGACCTAATATCTCAACGTTTAAAAGAAGTAATTATTATAAAAGTTCTCTATATGTAATATTTTTATTTAAAAATATATGAGCGTATCAGCAGTTAAAAATTAATGTAACATGTGTGGTATAAATCTTTTATTTTTTTTAACTATTTAATGTGAAGATAATTTCAATATTATTTTTAATTTTATTATTTGTGACAAGCTTTACATTAATATGTTGTTTCTCAGAAAAAGAGCAGTTATGATTTTGAAAGACGTTGCGACCAAACATCGCAGTTTAACTGTGTGAGGTAAAGAGAGAGTAGTTTGACAAGCCTGGTAAGAGACTCGCGAGAAGTCTTTCTCTTAATTTAGGAAAAATTTTAAGGTAAATTTGTATTAAGTGGTTAAAATGGACACATCAAGATGCGTGGGTAAACTGACCACATGGGCAAACATTGAGAAGAGGCCAAAAGCGACGTAATTTAATAAGTGGAAAACAAAAAATGTAAATTTTTACTGCCTATTTCCTTTAGATATAAGGTATCGCTAACGAACCTTTATTAATATGCCACCTCAGTTCAACGTAGAATGAACTCCCACTGCATATATTAATTATAATTTTAAGTGAAAACATAAACACCTAAGTCCACACCATATTTTAAGAATTATTATAAATAACAATAACAACAAATTTGCATCATTTCCATAAATTTTAAATGTTAAGCTTAAGTCTGGCACAATAAAGTAACCAGTTACAAGAATCTCTTATAAATTTAGCTTTAATACAAACTTGCACGGTATCTGCGAGGTAAATCCTTAATACCTACAGAAAGCTATATTAGGTCATGAATTATATGTCATACATATCATTTTGTGGAAATCCACAAGCCAAAGTTCTGAACTGCATAGCTAAAACTTATTATTTGATAATGCATAACTATGACCAATATAAAATTAACTTTTATTTCAAAATATTTTGATTAAAAGCACTAAAACATGCACTGTCTTCAAATTTCAGTCACAACTGTTGCAACTCTTATAAAAATTAAGGTGGGAACTCGATAGGGTTAGAACATGACAAGATTACCTATTAACATGATGTCCACTGAAATTCAATTTTGGAATTCCCTGACTTTTCCCCATTTTCCAGGCAGAATCTTACCATTTTCCCTGACCTATTTTCAGGACTGAAACCTTCCAATACCATATTTTTCCACCACTGACAACAAATATGTTATCAGCAAAGCCGAATTAAAATACACTGCAACAGACCAAGCAAGCAGGCCAACCGTTTATCCAGTCTATCTATATTTCTCGCGATATACGCTATTGACTTCACACAAAAATAATTTATTTTGTACATATAGACCTTATGCGACTTGGAAAAATATGTATTATTGCCAGTTCATAAACTTAAAAATTGAAAGCTTAACTCGCATATGCTTATAATTACATTTCCCTATATTCACAACTTTTGCAGAACAGCAAATTATTTACATTTTGCCTGGCCTTGGTGAAAATTCCCCGACGTTCCCCTGTCACATGAAATTCCCTGACTTTTTTCTGTGGGTGAATACCCTGATTAAATTATGTTTGGTGTAAAAATTTCTCTTTGGTTAGTATAATCTGAAAGCATCCATATTTCATGTTTAGGTGCTTTATGAATTATTTATTTTGGGCTAGTGTAATATTCCAATTTAATTATTTCAACAATATACTACAACCAAATTATAAATTTCAAAGCCTCATGCATACCACTTTCCAACAATATGGATTTATCATAAAACAACAAGATTGGTAGGGTGTAATGACGCAGTATTATTAGTTTTCGGGACACATGCTCCATTTTCTTTTGGTTTTGCTAAGCCTCGTAATATTTTTATCGGGTTTGACATTAAAAGCAGTGGTGGTTTGTTTACCGTGATAGTTCATTTATTGGGCATACGTTTGCCGTTTCGTTTCGACCATCTTAGTTTTCAGTAAGCGTCAGCATTATATTAGAAACTCTCAGACTGCGTCGACAGTTTTAGTTTTGTACAACGCAGTTTCGATAACGTGTGGAGAGCGTGCGTGGCAGCCCACGCCAGACCCTTATCTGGGGGGAGGGGGTGATAGGCAGCACAAGTACACGTGTGCCTGTCGCCCTTCAAGTCAGTTGATACCGAGCGGTCGTCTCAAGTCAGTTGATACCGAGCGGTCGTCTCAAGTCAGTTGATACCGAGCAGTCGTCTCAAGTCAGTCATCTGAAGTGAGTTGTCACCCAGTGCTCGCCTAGGCCGCGTCGGGCGTAGCGCTAACCCCCACACCGGCAAACTAGACCTTACTACATTATTTCTCCGCCGGTGTAGGGGGGTTGCTGCATTTGTTATTTCTCTGTGCAGGTTTTTAAGAATTGAAATAATTCATAAACGACTGTGGGTCTGTTCTGCACGTGTCTTATCTATAAACGGTTCGTACTCTGCATACCTGAACTTTATGTGAACTTTGTCACTTGAACTGATAAATAAAAGTATGGAACAAAACAAAACCGGAACTTGACTTTATTTCATATTTAATTGGCATCCATTTTACAGAGTCTCGTGTTAATCCGTCTTGAGCTGGTCAAGTGGTAGTCTGCAACTTAAAGCCGGCTGTAACTGTGCGCATGCCAAGTTACAAAATGGCAACCCAGCCACGGGGCACGAATAATAACCACACATGAAGACTGATCTACGAGATCTACGAACAAGTTACCGGCTGTTCAAGTGACAGACGCCAAAGTTCCAGGTACGAGACGACCTCATTCTACAACAGTAGTAACACTGTAAGAAATCGTCAATCAACAGTGAAGCCACCAGTACAAGGAAATTCCAAGAATTATTTTGTTTATTTTAATTTGTGTGCAAGTAATGTCAATTTCTCAACAAGTCATTTTGTTAAGTTGGTTAAAGGTAATGTTTATATTAATGACTAAATCGTAACTGAAATAAAAATGACGCAATTACCGCAGGAAACTAATAGGTCAGCAGAAATGTTTAATATCCTGTTGTCCTTACAGAAAGGACAAATGGAGCTTAAACAATAAATTATGCAACAAGCAGAAAAGAGGGAGAATAAATTTACAGAATTCATAACAAAGATAGACAACTGGGGGGTTGAATCTATAAATGGGTTAGGAAAGGTTCCAACAGTAATTGCCCCCCGTAAAAATAATAAAAACAGCAATGACGTACAAACTGGTAATACTGGCTGTGACAAAGAAGGTAAAGAGTTTAATGTTGAAGGTAGAGAGGCAGATGTTATAAATAAAGAGGAGAGAAATTTAGAATTTGTTATTGGACACTCGGTTCCTTTAAGAGAGAAGCAATTTCCAGGGCACATAGATAATTTTGAGAAATGTGTACCTAACTGTGGTGAAGACCGTATGTTGAAGAAAAATGTAATAAAGGAAGGGAGACTTCAGGTTAGGGGGGTTCGACCAAATGGTAATAGTGAAGTAAAGTTGTGAGAGGGATCAGCTGTTGAATTGCAACAGGCACGAGTTTCTGAGAGTAAAGGGTATTCTAGATTGAAACATTATGAAGTGTTCAGGCTACGTTTTGAAAGGAGAAAACAAAGATATAAACCCAGGGTCAGTAAAGTAGTCAGGAAAAAGATAAAGAATAAGAGGGTGAAGACAGTAAGGAAAAAGAAAAGGAGAAAGAATGGTAGATTAAAGACAGAAGGTAAAAGGAAACACGTAAAGTATAATATGAGACAGGTAGTAAGGAAAAAGGGAAGGAAATTGAAATACAAGGAGACAACGAAAAGGAAGAAGAAAAAAAATAGTAAAGCAGAAAGACTGCAATTTAGATAATAAGTTAGATATTTAATTTTGTTAATACTTTCTTTATCATTTTTTTATACTTTGATTATACAGCAATAAGGTAAAAGATATAAGTAAACGTTTTTATTTTGAAAAAAGTTATTTTAAATAAAGGACCCTACAAGTAGGTCACAATGTGTAAAGGATACATGGGGTAAATTATCACATTTCCCTTCTCCGGCCTTGGGAGAGGCAATCGTGAATAAGGTATTAAGTTATTGTAGATTGGAAAATATATACGACTACTGACCTAGAAAATGTTATTTGGTAAGAATTAATAATCGTGAGAGAGTTTTTCTGTTTAAGAACATTTAATCATTATATATTATAATATGCAGTACAGTTATTAATATTTTAGTGAAACTTGTAAGGCCCAGAATTTGTTTCAAAAAAACAACTGTGTAGGGTCACAGAAATCTTAAGTTAATTCAACTGTTTTTTACATTCTCCAAAAGTGGAGGTATATAAGCTGAAAAAGAATTAATGGTTTTTATAAATGTTGCCACTGTGGTAATAAAATAATCATTTAAGTTGTTTTTGAAGTCCTAATAGTGTGCTCTTTTGCATAACAATGAACAAAATAATAACAAGGGTTCTATAAAAAAAAGTGAGATTGAATTTTTGTAATTCAATTTTTTAGGTGTGTTTTGTCTTGGAAAAGTATTTGCTCAATTTGTTTAAATTATTCTGAAATTACTTTATTAGTAAAAATAAAAAACACTTAAGAGTATTTTATTTGAAATTTAGTGATTTTGTTAATTGTTAAAGTTTGACTTGGCCATGGGTGAAAATTCTAGTTTATTCAGTATATCTTTTACTGTGCATATATGGAAGGTTTTATTTATAAAAGAACATTTGTGAATTTTCTTTAAATATGGGTAATTTTATTTCAAAATATGTACTAAAGTTAATATAATAATATTTTGTTACCATGTTTTCTACTGTAACTTTCCATTGAAACTCACTGCATCTTGATAGAAGCTCAAGCTGTCATGGGCTAGTTGTGGGAATACCTGTGTGTGGTTTTTTCGTTCTAAATACATACTGTATTAGAAACTATTAATGAGAAATAAGTTAATATTGTAAAGAGTAGTATGAGTTGCTAATTAATCTAAGGGAAATGTTCTAATATTATAATTACCATAAAGTTTATTAGTGAAGATTTTGTGAATGGAGATATACCTTTTCAATTATGTAAACAGTTGTGTTAAATGTAACTAATGGAATTTATTTATGCAGAATACTGAACAGGAAGTGCTATGTGAATGTTAATAAGTTTTATTTAACATTTGAAAATTGTGCAACATAAAGAAACAAATAATTAATGTTATTTTCCATTAAGAGTTGGCAATAGGAATTATAAGGAAGATTAATTAAGGATGCAATAAATGTTACCTAAATTTCCAAAGGTTGAAGTGTTTTATAGTATTGAGCCTTAAGAATATTTACAAGTAGTAGGAGATGTTGCTGCAGTTTATGGTGTCCTGGCATCAGTGGCACAAGAAGTGTATTTGGATTGGGAAAGATCTGGGGCCTTTTTTTTTTGTCAGCACTGGCCTAGTGAGAGGCAGTCGCAGTGGCTTTAATGTTTTTTGTCAGCACTGACCTATGGTGAGACAGTCGCAGTGGCGTTTTTATAGTTTTGGGCAGACCTGGGTCCCCTTGTGTGCTGATCCCAGTGAAGAACCAAAGGGCAGCAACCCACAAAGAATCATCAATGGCACAGGTTGGAAATACACCCTCAACCACAAATTATAACAACAGGTAACTAACTGAAACCAGTGAAAGGTATGATTTTCTTGCAGCATCCCCGTAAATATCTTGTTACTCTTCAACAAGTGAAGTAAATAATTTTGTTATGAGATAATTACCATGCTATATATGTAAATTGTTTTCAAGGAGCAGAGCCAGTGGTTTACTGAGTAGCAGCATACAAGATAAGTTTCGCTTTGGGAAAGATTTCTTCAAAATCTATCCCAAACCGAGGGGGGTAATGTAATGATGCAATATTATTAGTTTTCGGGACACGTGCTCCATTTTCTTTCGTTTTGCTATGCTTCGTAATATTTTTATCAGGATTGAAATTAAAAGCAGTGGTGGTTCATTTACAGTGATAGTTCATTTATCGGACATACGTTTGCCATTTCATTTCTAACGTCTAAGTTTTCAGTAAGCGTCAGCATTATATTAGAAACTTTCAGACTGTGTCTACAGTTTTAGTTTTATCCAACGCAGTTTCGATAAAGTGTGGAGAGCGTGAGTGGCAGCCCACGCCAGGCCCTTAACTGGGGGGAGGGGGTGATAGGCAGCACAAGTATATGTGTGCCTGTCGCCCTTCAAGTCAGTTGATACCAAGCAGTTGTCTAAGTCAGTCATCTGAAATAAGTTGTCATCCAGTGCTCGCCTAGGCCGCGTCGGGCGTAGCGCTAACCCCCAATCCCGGCAAACTATACCTTACTAGATTATTTCTCCGCCGGTGTGGGAGGTCGCTGCATTTGTTATTTCTTCGGGCAAGTTTTTAAGAATTGAAATAATTCGTAAACGACAGTGGCTCTGTTCTGCACGTGTCTATATATCTGAACGGTTCGTACTCTGCATACCTGAACTTCATATGTGAACTGTGTCAATTGAACTGATAAATAAAAGTATGGAACAAAACAAAACTTTATTTCATATTTAATTGGCATCCATTTTACAGAGTCTCGTGTTACTTCGTCTTGAGCTAGTCTGCAACTTAAAGCCGGCTGTAACTGTGCGCATGCCATGTTACAAGGGTTAGGAGTGGTGATGCTAACATTCACTGCCAATCGACATTTACAGAAAATCTTTATGCACAGCAGACATTCCCAAACTTTTTAAGGAAACAAATTCACACTGCATTTATAAACAAGACAAAAAAGTTTGTGTATCACTGCTTAACCACAAGGAAAATGTTCCAAAAAACTGACTACATTTATAAATGTTATGAACTGGCCATTACAGATGTGGACTTACAATGAGATGCATGTTCCTCAGCATAAACCCAAACCAAGTCACTTACTTGCTCTTTTGTCTCCTTGGTATTTTCAGTGCCATTTTCTGTCTCTTTGTTCACGTCCATGTTTTCCTTATCAAAATGTGCCAGCGTGCAGTAGGACCCTTTGTGCTCACCAAACCTGAAAACAACACCACCGTTAACAACCACCATTTGAAATAATGAATTCTTGTATGGCAAAATCTGGTTTCCAACATCTTGCTGGACAAAAGAACAGTTACGTGAATTCATAACCCCAAATCAAATTGGTAAAAAAAAATAGGACCAGTATTTCCTTCCATCTCCAGGTCACAATGCCTTTCCACTATGGTTTGTTCCATCAAATTACAAATATTTTTTGGATTACTACACAAACTTATTTCTCAAAATGTGGAACAGTTTGTTCCGTAAATTACACACCAGTTTACTCGGTACATTAAAAAGCATTTAATCAAAACAAGTAATAATTAATCTGGTGAACAATATAAATAGACTAACTAATTTCATAGAGACTTATGATAAATGTTTGTGGATGTTTCAGTTTTATACACATTTAGATATTACTGCTCTTCCTTTTTTATACCCTTCAAAGGTCAAAAGAAAAATATTGTTTATGCTGTAAAATAATAATCTCAAAGATCATTCTTTCAAGGACCAAGTAAAAATAAATTATGGATGAAAGCAAATTATGCATGCAGATAAATTATGCGTGCAGGCTTGCCCTTAATGTAAAAGTTGAAGCCAGGTTACAACAGAAGTCCAATATAGTTAATATTGCTGGGGTAGTGTGACTTCAGGTAACATAGCATGGCAAATAAGAAAATCAGTGAAAAATCTTTCAATAGAGCAACTGCTATCACTAACATTGTGAAGCCACCTTCAAATTTGTGGAGGAGGATGAGGAAATACAGTATATCGGTAGTAAGCTGAAAAATGTGCAGGAAAGCGGTGCACACACATATTTCTGCAAGACAAAAATTTAACTTTTTTTCTGTTCATTCATGGTCTCCCTTCTACCCTCCCATGACTAAAAATGAAAACTGTACCTCTCCCTGTCTGCAGAATGGAGTGTGCTTAAGCGAGAACCACACACTTCACTGGAACAGCAGAACTTGAGCCACTCTCTCTGATGCCACAATAAAGGGGTAGCTAAAAGAATTGTGACATCAGACTAGTGACCCAACTAACTGTGCTCACAGGCAGTTCTTGTTCAATATCAAATTGACCACCAATATAATGCATGCTTTAATGTGCAAATATCTCCCAAATGCATAAGCATACGACAATACACATGGGTCATTCCAGAAAAAAATATATCATGTCCAACCATAAACTTGGAAGAAATATTGTTTAAAAAGTAACAGTCATAAATTCACTTTTTGACAGAAATATCACTGTAAATGTAGAATGACTCGCATATGTCGAAGCAAGTGACTAACAAAGCACATGTTACATATCATACTCTGAGGATGCACCGAATCAGTAACTTTTGTGGCAATCCTTTATTGTAATTTATCACTATGTAAAAGTTACATAAAAATTCATCCATACAAATAGTTCTATAGCATAACCATAAACATTTATGACTCACTCTTTTCTTATAAGAGAATCACATTTCACTCATAAAATTAGAATGCCTTCAATAATAAGAAAGCAAGGTGAATGGCCCACCCCTAGAAGTCTGCTTGACTGATCTGGTGCCCATATCATAATGAATCTGAACAAACCTTCCAAAAAAAAAAGTCACAGCAAACTTCCAATACCTTTTACCCGCTCCTGACCCCACGACAACCCGTCAAAATTATAAATGACCCTATTTTCTTGCATTTTCCACTGCGCATTGTCAAAGTAGCTACCAAGGCATAAATTTCCATTAGACATTTATAAAACTGTGGAATTCTAGCAGCAGCAGCAGCAGATGTTTGGTCTGCTGATGTTTGTTAACCCCGACTACATTTTTAGTTATGACGGAAGTGTCAGCATTTTGTTTTTGAGGCTAACCATGTCTGCGTAAACAAATAAAATACCTACAAAGCTAAAATTCAGCAACGTGGCAGACAGTTTTACCATGGAGAATGACAAATTATGCTGTGTGTGATATTTGCAATATGAAAATTTCAAAGAGGTGGGACGTGTCTCAGACTACATACTACACAACAAATGACAAAGCACCCAATAAATTTGCAAGTGTTCACAAGCACAAAAGAAAAGTTTACAAAATATATCAAGCTGTACAAAATCTGAATAATGTGTACAACATATCACACGTTATTAAATATTGTCGTGCAATCTCAACGTGCTCAAACCTGTATTACTTATAACCATACTTTTCGTGCAAATTTTGAATCTCTCTCTAGCATATTTTTTCTTAACTCTTATTAAATAATGAGAACCTATTAAGAGTGCTGAATAAAAAAAATATTGGAACCAAATGCAGAGTTTGAATCAGTATAAAAGTGAAATCTTCCCACCAATAGTTAGGGTATTTTTGTGGTTTTTAAGACAAATCACTTCGCCTACTCTCAGGCACGCTTAAGACGTGGCATATTAACCTTTCTGGAACAAGAACTATTAGAATGGGAATAATGTGCAAATATTGTGCAAAATTAGGAAATTTAATTTAACAAGCTGAAATTTAGTGTTGTGTTCTTCGGGTAGCCCAGAAAAACATTAAAACGTCAAAAAATCCCATCAAGTGAACATGCCGCCATCTTTGAAAATATTCAGCATATTGGATTTTCCTTCGGGAGACCATTTAGAGAGTATAGTACCAGATTCAAGAGTGATAGATACATGCAGCTTGAATAGAATTGCTGATTTGAAGGCATTCTGCAGTTTTAACACCATTCTTAATGTGTTAATTAATAAATACAATCACTTGGTACTGAAAATCAAAATTTTTTTAACTGTATTGAAACCTACTTTCTTTATTCAAAGTCATTCTTCAATGTTTTCTCATCATCTTATCAAAAAAGTTACCAAACTAAAAGTTACAATTCAACTTTGGTATCCATGATCCTCCTCACACATTGTGCACTGTGCCTAAACACGCAAGTGCCAACATGGATGCAATTTTACACGACTGACAAGATAGTAGTGCTACTGCCTTTGTAGGTTATTTTGTACATGTAAATAAAAACAATTCCAGGTAAGCCGTACCATCTCGGAGGGATAAACTGAGATCATTGTTTCACTGTCTCATACTAATCAAGACATTGGGTTTCGTCGCGTTTAACAGCAAGATGTCTCATGCTGGTGAGGGTGAATTAAGGAGAAGATGGAGTGGCAGCATAATCAGCATGGCTAGCAGTACCCTTATAGCAAATTCCTTGACATTTCCCTGACTTTTCCAGGTATCCAGTTGCATTTCCCTAACCAACTTATGTAGCAAATATTTAAAATATTGTTATGTGTTTCTTACAATAAATTACAAATTTTTGTATGGGTAACACTAACATAACCTTTATTTATGGATGCTTTCCTGTACAAAAACTAATATATTTATAAATTAAAAAAAAGGCACATGGGTAAAAAGATGGCAAATGGAAAAAGGTGACTGAGGTTAAGTACTAGCATTCTAAGAACCAGAAAAGTCACAATACAAAGACAAGATACAATACAATGTATAAATTCAATGAGAACGACTTTAAAGTGTTTCTAAATGATTATTTTAATAAAATAAAAAAATTAGTCACAAAAATGTGTAATAATAGTAACAATTATAGATACGACAACAAAATTGTCCTCAAGCTCATAAATCTTCCTATGAAGGTGGAAACTAAGTAACAGTACAATTCATAAGATGGGAAGTAGCAGAAGTGCTACAATCCAAAATATTAATTTTTTTATTAAATACATTTTAAACTATTTTATTCAAATTCCCTGACTCCACACAAACGTCCTCCCGACTTTTACATAAATGTAAAATTCCCTGATTTTCCATGTTTTCCCAGATACTAGCCACCCTGATAATACAAGGGCAGGATAAACTGGAGAACCCTGAGAATACCAGCCGGCAACAGCAACATCCACCACGTCCCCCAAAGGTAAAAATCTGGGTGACACCACCAGGAACTGAACCCAGTTCGCCTTGGAGGGAAGCAAGTAGTCTAATGCACCCCCGTGACCCCACAGAACAAAATGGTGCACAAGAAAAACAGTTCTAAAAATTTGCATGATTACTGATGCAGATATAAGAGCCAAGCAATGCCAGTTCTACCTGGCTAACACACAAGTGTTCTAACGTTTAGTAAAGCTGCGAGAAACATACGTGCACACATGCAGAGCAAAACAACATTGTCCCAAGAGCAAAAAAAAGTGAGCAGCAGCTGGTAATTATGTTTTTACGGTTCGCTGCACACCAGTAAGTGCCTCTTACAGGAAACAAAGTAATTAAATTGCAACTGTAAACATTCCAGCATCCTTAAGAGCTACGACAACCACACGCGTCGTGCTGTACAAATCTCTTAAAAGCCACACTTCACTTTGCACCATGGCTGGGGGCAACAAAAGCTACTTTAGGTTCTCTCATTAACATTTCAAAAGAGTGAGATCACTACAAGTGCCACCGCTTTCTACCATTTTTCCTTGAGATGATCTTGTGTCTTACAAGCACAGCAACTACACACATTTATAAACTCTTTTCTGATAAAGATTTAACTCTTTAAAAATTAATTTGACACATCAAAACATATTTCTAGCAGAATTACCACCAATTACATAGGAATATGTAAAGTTTAAGAATCAACTAATTTGCAGAATACGATGGAAAGTATTATCTGAATGTCTTATACAGATGACCAGTTATCCACTCATTTTAAAAAGAGAATAGAAAAAACACGAAAGTTTCTTTCGCCACAGAGGAGAGACAAGCACTTGTGTCGGCTCTTGTGATGTGCCCTTTCACGAGTCGTTCACAGTAAACACGTCCAGGAGGGGGTGGTACATTGTTTTACTGATTTAATTTTTTTACTTTATGTATAGTTTGTTTCGGATACGTTTACTATGTTCTACGCATGTGTAATAAATTTTATGGTGTGTGAAAATAATTTTTTACAAATTCTTTTATCTTCATTTTTAACATATTTCCGTAATCCGGGTTTTTGATTATCAGAATTACCTTTGGTCCCTATTAGTCCGGATAATCAACTTTCTACAGTATTTACTTTTGTAAGTGCTAAAAGTGTACTGAAACAGACTTTCTGACCAGTGCTGTGCACGAACCTGTTGCATAGAATTATGCCCAGGCTAGTAGAAGGTGCGGACTTTTGTTCCCGCCCAGTGTGAGAAGTGGGGGGAAAGGCGGGGTAGGAGGAAAGAGAATGTGTGCGCGAACATGCACATGCACATGCTAGTGCATGGGCGTGTGTGTGTGTATTGTCAATCCAACATCACACTGTGACATATGCACCAGTATACACAATCTGGTAATCCAAGCAGGCCCCGGCCCCAATTAGTTCGGATTAACAGGACTCCACTATACTTAATACCAGTAATAATATGGTACTCAGACTGCAGACGAAATACTGCAATAAAACTAGACATGTCAAAATCTGCGAGCAATCTTATACAGCTTTCCAGTTGGATTTACTGTGCTGTCGCAGTAGTAACGTAACATTAAGGGGGCTCCCTCTTGTGTGTACATCTTTGTAAGAACAGGCACCGAGGTTTACCTCCACTCCACCAATGGCTGTTTTGCTGTTTTAAAGACAATTAAGGAGCAATAATCTTGACAGACACAAAGTGTGCTCAACCTTCATAAATATGCCTAACAAACATGGCATCCCCACAAAATCTTACAGCATGTGGAATTTCTTAGTTAACTTAATCTCAAATGTTTGTGGCAGTTACAACAGTAAAGGCGCACTACGGTTGCAAGCGAAAGTCAAGCAAAATGCCAATTTTCATGAAATTGCTAAAATTCGGATATGTAAGTTTTTTGAACTAAAAGTATTCTCTAACTCACAATTCTGTTTTTAAGAGGTAAATCTAATAGTGATGTAATTAATAGTAACAAAAATAATAGGTGTATTTGAGAACAGAAAGCTTGCCCACACTGTTGCTTGTGACCTGAGTAAAGCATTTGACTATATTGGCCAAATTACTTTACTGGCAAAGTTAAACACTGCATCAGAGGCAGGCCTATATCAAATATTTTTTAAGTTTATGTAAAAAATAGGAAATAATTTGATGATGTTAACGCCAGGTATTCACAAATTATAGATATTTCTTTTAAGGTGCCTTAGGAATCAATTTTGGAGCCATTGCTCTTTTCAATAACTTTAAATGACCTGCCTTTGAATGCAGGTAGCTCAGGTAACTACTATTATGTTTGCAGATATTACATTTATAATATACATACAGACTGGACTGAACTTATATGACTCAACGAACTAAATAGTATGTTAAAACTGCTTAGTTGTTAATAAGAGATCACTTAGTATTTACTTTGTAGTTTCAAAAATTAAAACTTGGTTTTACGTGATTCTAAATAAATTTAAATCCTAGGTATATTAGATATCAATTTGTCCTGGACTTATCATATAGAATATATATATGTACTAAATTGTATAAAGTTATCCACCTATTAAGAAATCTACTTAATGGTTCCTGATAATCATAAGAACTGCTTATTATGCTTATTTCTATTCCATTCTAAGTTATGTATTGATTTTATGAGGAAATAATTGTCATATAAAAGATACACATTTGTTATATAAATGCACTGAGAATTACAATGAACACTGTAAACTTATATTTGTTAAAACCAAGATTGT
>NQII01000546.1:232799-277555 GCA_002778355.1 Clitarchus hookeri | reverse complement strand
TCTCAATCACTGTTTATGTAAAGAATAATTTACATAATATAATTATATTACTAGAAAGGAGATAAATTCATTGACACAAGACAGCTAGTTCTTATAGGTACCTTTTCACAGCCTATACAGAAGTATAAAATATCACAGTTGTTTGTAGTACACAATTGTATAATCTAACTAGTTGAGGCAAAGCAACTACCATTGAATAATTTCAAAAAGGTGAAAAATTGGTTAGTATCCATTTTATGATATTAATGAGTATTTTAATAAAGAGCCATTGTAAACATTAGAAATGAATACTCAAATCATACGTGCATTGTATGGTTTTATTTAATTGTATTGTTACTAGATGCCACAGGGGTGTATCACGAGTACCTGATGGAGGTCCTAATAAAAATAAATGAACAAAATTTGATTTTAATTTATTCACAAAGACTATTACTCTATTTCTCAGGGAACGCAATATTTAAAATCTATCTCAACTCTAAGTCCTCAATATCTCTGGTTATAGCCAAATCACACTCATCATTAACACATATTCATTCTGTCCGTTACCATTAATTGAAATTTATTTAACACATCCAGTTCAATAGTCCCCACCTACAAGTCACACCCTTCACTGCACTGACGCTCCCAGTCACAAATTTTAATGCAGCTGGTCACTTCAGTCACCACTTTTTGATCATCTGACTCTCCTTCTATTGTTCAAGGTCTCGCAATCACCCAAACTCCCGGCTTGGAGGCCCTTCACGCTTAATTACTGTCGCTGAACTTGATCTGGAAGATACGTGGCACCTCGAGTCAGGCAGACAGAAACACTGTCATTAAACCAGAACATTCTTCAAATAAATGCAGAAATTCAATCAGCTGAAGGTCAGGAGCATGCGAGCCGCAAAAGGGTTATAAAGGCGGTATGCTTTTTGTAACAACATACGCGCATTTTGGATTATTGCTCACCTGACCTAACATTCCTCGTTCTCGCTATCATATCACTACTATGTCCTCCATACTTTCTTCCGTCAATTGCACGATGCAAAGCAGCGACACTTAACACTGCCCTGTCCTCAAGTCAGTTCGCCCCAAACAGACACTGCAACATCAGGAAATTCGTAGAGTGCCAGTCAGTTGATGTGGCCAGCCTTCAGCTCTACCAGAGAGCCTTGACAACAAATCTGAAAGATCACATTAATTAGCTTCTACGGAATCACGTAGGGGCCTTCCCAAAATTCCGTAGATTCGAGTACCCTCTTCGCCTCTGTGGGTTGTACAGTCACACCAGTTGTCCTTGAAATAGCTCGCCCAACATTCTCCTGTCATACTGGGTCTTCACATCCTGTCACTATATGGTCCTTCGTGCCTTACAGGACTAATCACATCATTACCCGGTTTGAACAGAGATGCAACTACAGAATTTCAGCTTGCACCTTCCTTTAGACTACGTCTACCAATCTGAAAAGTGCTGGTAATTGTGGTGGATGCCGCAGGATGTGACTGGATCCCAGTCCGACATACCCTGAAGCACTGGTAAGCTCCTGTTGACTACTTTATTCACCTTTGATCTCACACAGCTGGTTCTTCGCCTCCTGAAGCACATCCGTGAGACTCCTATTCTCAGAGCCATTGCAGAGAGGGGCCATGCCATGGGCTCCTTTCATTGCTATATGCACACGACATCTTGACAGCAAACGCAGGTCATCAAGTGCATTTTCCAACTTGCAGCCCCAGCTCGTCGATGCAGTGTCTGTTGGACATATGCACAAAGCTCACAAATTTCTTCACGCAAGTGCTTGCATGCACTCATCGAAGCCATTTGTTCTTCACCTTGATGCCTCTTTTCCCGCTGCTGCTTCTGTTTTTCCTACTGCTGTTGTGACCAATAGGCTCTCAGGTGCCCCAACTGTCCACATGACCAACACTCCTATCAATTGGGTGCGGGGCGGCGAAGCTCTGTAGCACATACCCTGAAAGTGATGTCACTCAAAGTCAACTACAACTCCTTCAATGTCTTCTTGATGCTGTCTTCACAGTCTTCATTCAACGTTAGTGCCCGTAGGATGTCTGCATGCAGGCTCCTATCTTGCCGACTACACCTCCAGTGCTTGGGCCAGGGCGTCCTGCATGGCGTGGAGTGCAGCCAGACGTACCGCTTGCAGTACCTCTGTTGGTGATGGCATCTGTGAAAAAGCTGACCNTCTGTTGGTGATGGCATCTGTGAAAAAGCTGACCAATGATGTGCAGCTTCCTTGGGGCACCTTTCCAGAGATAGGTGGGAAAGCAACACAATGGCTAGCCATAGCTCCTGCAGTGACTCCCCTGGTCGCTGGGTGCAGATTCGCACTTGGGCATGGTGGACAGGTCGCAGGTATCGGTCGCCAAAACATAGCTACAAGGCCAACACCAGTGTAGAGTGCTTCAGTTGATGTTGCTCTGGCAGAGATTGTAGTATGCTCAGTGTGGGGTCTTTCAGTAAAGTCTCGGGTAGTAAGTCCGCTGGTCAGCTGACCAGTCATTCAGGGTGGCGACTATTTCAAACCGGTGTTTGTACTCCAGCCATAAGGGTCTGGCTATCATAAGGGGCAGGCTTAATAGAAACCTCCCTTCCCCACTCCTGGCTGCATGACACTAATGCCACAGATCTGTATGCTGTACTCTCAGGTGGTTGTATTGGTTACGACTTGCACTGCTTCCTTGGCTGCCTGAAGTGGCGGTAGTAAACTCCGCTGCTGAAGAAATTCCTTCTTCATTGCACTCATTTCATCCTCAAAACTGTCCATCATCCCATTTACACAATTTTCTCGCCTACATTATCAATTCTTTTATTCACTATATTACTAATGCCTTCTATTTACCTGTTTACATGGACTATTTTCTTCTCTAAATTTTTATTTAGTGTATTTTCTTATTTTCTAAATCACTTACATTAGTTATCTGGCTATTTAAACTCTAATTTACACTTTCTTTTTTGCTACTAATTTTATCAAAGCTTTGACACTTGCACTCCCTTGGCTACTTAATCCCTCAATGCTCACAGTGCTTCCAGGTCTGCAGACATTTTTTTTGTTAGCAATAACTGCGATGGTTGTACAAATCAATATTACGGCCTACAGTTATTAACTAAATTTTCCTATCATTAATTAATAGCCTATTGTTTAACCTAATTTGCAATTGATAAATTAATAAATGCCTCCATCCCACTTCTGACACCAGTGTTACAAGATGCCAGAGGGGCATATCCAAATTCCTGAGGGATGGAAGTTTTATTAAAAATAAAACAACTAAATTTTATTCTAATTAATAACACACAGTGATTATTTACAACGGGCGTTCTCAACCTGGGGGCGCGCCCCCTGGGGGGGGGGCATAGGGGAATTTCAGGGGAGGCGAGGTAAGTCGTGGAAATTAGAATTTCAAAACAGCTAAATCTAAACAGTATACAGTTTAGGTTTTCTGTTAACTTTTCTAAATTTTTTCAAAATTTAAATCTATGTTGATTTTTTACAAGGGAAATTTTGATTGTTGAATTGGCAATAGTCCACTGATGCACAGTGAGGCGAAAAGTGTGGCTGTGTTGGCCGGCGTGCACCTGCCGCCTTTGAATTTATGCTGTGGTCGCAGACGGTGGAAGACTGGAACGATACTTGCAGGCCAATTACTTTAGTATGATAGGTCTGAGAAGAAAGTTGTATTAGATCCGTAGCAAGGTGCAGCTTTTTTTGTAAGCTACTAAGTACTTGGTGAAGTGTAGGAGGTTTTTCCACCTCTGCCTTACTGTGCGCCGGCGCGTGGCCACCTAACATAACCTTCCACCTAACGTAACCCCTAGTTGTCAACTGGCTGCAGACTAAGCTAGGTTAGATTTTGTTAATCGTTGTTAATATAGTGTGTGTGAGTGGCAGTGTTCTGTGTAGTTCCGTACGGTTAAATATGGCAAAATCATTGCCTAAGAAAAGACTGTACAGTGATGACTATATTAAGTATGGATTTTCATATGTAGAGAAAAATGGAAGCCATTTACCTCAGTGAGTTATTTATCACGTTCCGAGTAACGATGCAATGCGACCAGGTCCTTTGGAACGTCATTTGACAGCCAACCACGCCGCCCTGATAGACAAATCAGATGAGTTTTTTGTTACCAAGAAAAGCTCATTGAAACGGATGAAACTGGATTCAACTGGAAGTTTTCATGTGGAAAATAAAAAGGCCATTGAAGCTTCTTTTAAGATCGACTTGCTAATCGCAAAAGACAAGAAACCACATACTATTGGTGAGTCCCTTATAAAACCATGTTTACTAACAGCTTGTAGTACTGTTCTTGGTGGAGAAAGTTGTAATAAGGTTGCAAAAATATCTTTGTCAAATGACACAGTAAAATGCAGAATTGATGAAATGGCTGAAGATTTGGTAAATCAAGTAATAAAAAAGCTGAATAAATCCTCGTTTTTTTCATTGCAATGTGATGAAACAACTGACATTTCTAAGCACTCTCAGTTGTTATTTTACTGCAGGTTTATTGACGGGAAACAGTTCATGGAGGAAATATTTTTTTCTCAAACTCTACAAATTACAACAAAAGTTGTTGATGTATTTTCTGCCTTATGTGGCTTTTTGGCAGCAAATAATCTTCCTTGGGAGAACGTCATTGGGATATGTACTGATGGGGCCCAAGCTATGACAGGATGCCGATCTGGATTCATTGAACTGGCAAAACAAAAGAACCCAAACATAATTGGTTCTCACTGCATCACTCACAGGCAGGCTCTGGCTTGTAAGACTGTCTGAATCACTTAATACTGCGTTGAATGTGGCAATTAAAATATTCAACTGTGTCAAATCTAGCGCTCTCAACACTAGACTTTTTGAGGTTTTGTGCCAAGAGTTGAACAGCGACCAACAAACTCTTCTGTACCACACAGAAGTACGTTGGCTCTCTAAAGGCAACATGCTATCAAGGCTGTTCAATTTGAAATCCGAAGTTGAGATCTTTTTGATGAGTTCCAGTAAAGAAGACCTATACATCCAGTTTACAGAAGATAAATTTATTTATTACGTAGCATATTTGTCTTGACTTCTTCGAATCACTCAACGTACTTAACTTGAAGTTAGAAGGACAGAGAAATATCCTGAAGACATACAATGTAATTAAAGGTTTCTTGGAAAAAATTTCTTTGTGCCAACGGCATCTTCAGAGTTTAGAACCTAACTTTTCATCGTTTCCAAGGCTCAATGAACTTCTCGATGATACTCAAAGTGTTCAATTATATTTCAACGATAATTTGAAGGACTTGATTTTAACACATTTGGCTTCTTTGAAAATCAAAATAGGAGACTATTACCCAGACATTTGTTTAGAAAACTGGCAGTTTAAATTGGTGAGAGACCCTTTCAAAGTTGATGTCGACATACTTCCTGCTTTTCTTCAAGAACAGACAATCGACCTAAACTGTGATTCTACAGCAAAGGCTGAATTCCCAAACATGACCGTTGAAGACTTTTGGTTAAGCTGTTTGCCTGTGTACCCACAAGTGTGTTTGGAAGTTGCAAAGTTATTGGTGCAGTTTCCATCAACCTATCCGTGTGAGGCAGGATTTTCTATGCTAGCGGTTATAAAATGTAAATATCAAGACAATTAGACGTTCAAAATTATTTGAGATGTGCATTGTCACAATTGCAACCAAACATAAACAAACTTGTGAAAGACAAACAATGCCAGTCGTCTCATTAGATTTGTCGGGTAACGAATGATTAAAATGCCTAATATATGTATAATTACAACTAATTAATAAATTAGCGAGTACACTCTTTTAACATTATATATGTATGTAAATACAAAATGTTACTTTCAAACCATTTTTTTAATGTATGTATAATAATAAAGCTAACGTTGAAATACTTGAATTATAATGTAACCTATAGCAGCACTATAGGGATAAGTACAAATTTTAGTTTTAACTNGGGGGGGGGGGGCTTGACCACATATATTAGTTAAAAGGGGGGCATGGACTTTAAAAGGTTGAGAACCCCTGATTTACAGCATTAATGTATCTCCACTATTACTTTTATTTCTCAGTGAGCGCAATATTTAATGTAATTCTGATTTAAGTCATCAATGTCTCTGTTTGGTTATAGTCAACTTGCACTCATCACTAACACTTGTTCATTCTGTCTGTTGCCATTATTTGAAACATATTTTACAATCACACATCCAGTTCAATAGTCCTGTCTGCCCGTTGCACTCTTCACTGCACTGATGTTCTCAGTCTCAAATTTTACTCCCACCGGTCACTTCCATCGCCACTCGTTCGTTGTTCATCACTCAAGGTCGCCCAAACTCTCGAAACTCAAACTCCAGGCTCGAAGACCCATCGCACTTAAATAATATAGTTGGCCTTATCTGGAAGGTTTGCAGCACCCCGAGTCAGGCTGAGAGAAACTCTGCCATTAAACCGTAAGATTCTTGAAATAAAAGCAGAAATTTAATAAGCTGAAGGTCAGGAGCGCACGAGCCACAAAAGGATTAATGTGGCAGTACACTTTTTGTAACACAATATGCACGTCTTGAATTATAGCACCTTCCAACATTCCTTCATTCTCGCCACCTGCTATCATATCACTACTCTGTCCACACATGCTCGTGTGATTGAAAGTACCGACACTAACAGTATTTAATATTAATGATCTCTGTTGTCACAGTCTCTAATGACAAAGACATTGATTGATTAGTAAATGGAAATAAGGGAATATTTATTTGGTTGTGCTTTTCTGGGAAGAAATATATTTTGTTCAGTATTTTGGACATATTGGCAGTGGTAGTTTTAGGTGAATTAGATGTGACTAGCGAACCGGCCCGGCTTCGCTGGGTAATAATTTAGTTTTTACAGTGATACTTTGAAAGACAAAAATGGTTACTGTGGGTCATCATTAAAAGATAAACACATGCAATTGCGGACTTTTCTGTACACCTTTTTGAGAGCTACAATTCCGTAGTTCATTAATTGGATGTATCTCTTATAGTTTTGTCGGCACAAGCCATGTAAGCGCCCTAAAAGCATTTTTTTTTACAACTTATTACAAACAGTTCAACATTTCTCTACTATCCTTACATTAAATATAAATGTATTATACTCCAAAACCTTCCTCAAGAAATTCTCTAAATTATGTTGAAAACCGCATCAAAATCCATCATGTAGTTTAGAAGTACTAAGCAAATACACAGACAGACGCGTATAAGCGATTTTGTTTTATACTATTTAGATATTGTGCGTTTGAAAATTTGTAACTTCAGTCTGGCAACAATGGTAAGTCATTACGTGTTGAGTCTTTCGTAAAGGTTCTGGAAAACCAGTCGACAGTCAATTTTTCGGCAGAGTTCAAATAGCATGAGAACATGAGAGACAGGGTTCACACCAGTTTCTAGAAGGTTTCAGACACAATTGCACTTCTTGTTTTAACTGNCATGAGAACATGAGAGACAGGGTTCACACCAGTTTCTAGAAGGTTTCAGACACAATTGCACTTCTTGTTTTAACTGACTGACTGCATCACGCAAGGCCTTGATTAGACAACTTTGGTAGCATGATGTAGCTTGACTACAAGCAATGGCAGCCATAGTTGAAGTTAGTCACCATCTAGAATGAAACTGATTGAATGAAGACATAGATGCAATTTAAACAACACCTGCAGCACTTGCAACCATTTTTTTTAAAGTCATTTAGGCCTAACCTGATTTCCGCTCAATTATTTTTGTCTGTACAGGTCTGTGCCAGGAGGGATTCTCCCTCCTGTCTTCACAAATTATTTCCTGTACACAAAATGTATTTAATATACTTTTTAACATTAGTACCCCAAGATATTTTTATACAGAAATACTAATAAACCTAACTCCTCTACTTTAAGATTTAAATTGAAAATTTGTTTCCCATGGCACCCAGAATTTAAATATGCTCAATTTTAATTAAAAACACTGATTACATTTTTGAACAGTAAAATTTAGCAAAATATTTCGCAGCATTACAAAACATATACAATTTTCTTTCATGTGCAGCATAAACATTGCTTATCTGACAATTCTGGTATTGTTTGTACTATTTTTAACCAAGTTCTGCATGTTGTAAAATCGGGTTTATAGCCCATTCATGGCTACTTCCAACTTTTCAGTGCTTGAATTCATGTTCGGAAAAAGCTGGTATTAGGGAATTTAAAGGATTTGCATGATATATTAAAAAACAAGTTTCCAAATGAAAAATTTGGGTTTTCAAAATTTGCAGAGTTGCGTCCCAAGCAATGTGTCTCAGCTGGAGAAACTGGCACTCGCTCAGTCTGTGTTCGTACAATACATCAGAACACCAAACTGATGATGCAATATCCTAGATTAAATACTAATACAGGCAATACTCTACTTTCTTACACCATAAATTCGACTTTTGCGTGTTTGCTTTGTTCTTTCGTACATAACCAAAAAAAATATTGCGCGCATGCCTCCACGAGAAACATAAACATCAAAGATATATGGATTGTTTATATTCTGTAGGTTTTGTCTTCGCAAATAATATTGCAGCAAAGTTGAGTTATACTACGTAGAGACCTCTGGTGTGGATATACGGAACTGTTTCCGATATAACTGAACAAATATGCAGTTGTATGTCTTATGTGTTACTACGCTATGGCGATTCTACGTATTAATTCCGTTCCTGTTTAGAACTTCCGTAGTTTTTATTATGGTTTTTAGTTTCCTTTGANATGGCGATTCTACGTATTAATTCCGTTCCTGTTTAGAACTTCCGTAGTTTTTATTATGGTTTTTAGTTTCCTTTGAGGTTAATTTTATATCCATTGTTTTTATTTGTTAATCTATTGGCGCACATACATAATTATTACACTATGCAATGAATAACAAACGTAAAAACGAAAGTAATGAAGACTTTGTGTAAGAAACAAAGAAAACATGTTGTAAATAGTGTACAAAAGAAATTAGGCATTATAGCGCAATCGGAAAGTGGCAAATCACTTGCAGCTATAGGACGGTCTTTCAACCTGAGCCGATCCACTGTGCCTTCTATTGTAAAAAGTAAAGGAAATATAAGGGACTGATATAAATTCGGGAAATCTTCTTCTAAAATAATTTCAAAACGGCGGGGTGCAACGATGGAAGAGATGGAACGGTCTTTAAAAGTGTGGAATTGGAGGACCTTAAAAGAATTAATTACCATAACTGGTAATCCTATACATTGTATAAAAACCTGCAAAATATGAAATCTACAAAATGCTTTTTAATTCAGCCTTCTGTGACATTTCTAGCCCAAGTAATAATCAATTTTATAATAAGATGACAATAGAAAAATTGTGAAATTTTTACGATTTCATAGAGTTTTAACTAAAAAAAACCATACCAAAAAATCTATAAATTAATACGTTTTGCTATCTTGGTTGGGTAGTACATTGTGTGAGCCAAATTTGGAAAACCAAAAAAGGTCAGATTTAAAAGTGCTAAATTTTTTGGTCACTTGACATGGAATGATCCTTTAATATCAACGCTGTTTAATGTTTCATGATAGCTATGTTGAAATTACCAATGTAAGCTATTTATGTTGCTAATATAATTCATGTAATGTTTTAACACTATAAAGTGTGATGTGTCATAACATTGTGAAAAAATACAAAATTGTATGGTGAATGGGTGGGTCTAACACCCATAGGAAAATTAAATCAAAAACACATTAAAATCCTCCAGTGGTGGCAAAAGAGCTGTCACAAAACAGGAAGTAATATTCAGGAGAAGAAACAACACACGAACACAACAAAGTGGACAAGAATGAAAAAACAAATCGCAAAACATTAAAAAGGCTGATCACACACATAAATGGGAGTAAGCTGGTCACAGCCGTACTACCATCACACAGCATTTTCCATAGGTCATTAGGGACATTACGGGCTACGGTAAAGTGAGCACATTTGAAAGCCCTCTCTTTTGGAATAATAGTCAATAAATTATTTTATTTTAGCCTTGGATGTTAACTTCAGAGTGCAGTGGAAGATACACACTGTGTTTATTACTCACACAGTAACACTTATTCAAAAATATGGTTAAAGGATAAAAAATGGCTGAAAGAAAAAAGGAACTAGGGTCTCAAGTGCTCACTCTACCGTGAACAGCCTATAATAAAAGTCAGACGAGCCTGGTCCACCAGAATGTGCTGGACAGTCCAGGGAGTGCCACAGGTAGAATACACTCAGGAGGGGTTAGCCATGAAGCAGATGCGTGTCGGACACGTGTGCACGACGCAAAGCAGAGAAATTACAACGGCAGGATGAGTAGGCAAGTTGGAGATGGCCTCTAACTTGTCGGACAGTGGGAGAGAAGTCCACTCGCACTGCCAAGCTTGCCACACAAGGCCAAGAGCCACACACAGCACATCGCACACAGGGACACGAGGGTCCCAGGGCGGAAGGCTGCGTGCATCCCTTAGCTGCTACATCTGTTGTTTCATTGCCAGGGATGCCCACATGCCTTGGAACCCAGAGACGGGCAACGCGAACATTCCACACACAGCCCCTCCCCCCCGACAGCTTCTCCCGGATTATGGAATGAAGCGGATGGACTGTGAAACCAGATCTGATGGCTATTCAGATACTTGTAGAATCAGAACACACAATGCATTTACAGTGAAAACCCCTATCGATAAAGGCCAAAGAGAAACCAAGAAGCACCAGCAAAATTACATCAGAAATTGTCACCACTCATTATCTGTAGGGGAAACATGCAATTTGTCTTCCAATACAGATACTCGCATGACAAAGCAAGTGCAAATTAACCTTTTTTTAGTTATTCTTAAAAACCAGTACAGTTACAGCTCATATACTGGCACAATTGCTATATTTTTATATCTTAATGAGAACTTTTTCAGTTTGCTACATGCCTAGACACTATTAAAATGGTGTCCAATGACTAGCACAATTATTCTTCAAAATTAAAAGAGAAGAAAAAAAATTGTCACATCCAATTTTTTTATTCTGGAGGTAAATATTTGCTTCATAAACACAAAGCGCAAATATGCAAGATAAGCAAATTGGGTGCCACTTTTTTTTATAATTTTACACATTATTGACTGCTCAGTGTGGGGAAAGTTTGGATGTGTACAACTTATCTAGACACACACAAAGGCATCTTGTTTTGTATACAAGGTTAGTTTTTATAGGCTCTTACAATTTTGTACTGTTGTACAATAATACCATCATTCCCTAAACAGCTGTTCGTTCTAAACATTGCCACCAGGCAAAAAGAGATCAATGGCCAAACAACTCTGTGTTTACATATGCTATCTGACACAATGTGTTTATTCACACAGATTAGTCAGATAGCAGTAACAAGATACTATCGGTTTAGGTAAACACTTGGTTCAGAGAATTGAGTTGCATAGGCAGTACGAGAGAGAGATTGACGTAGATGTATTTTACCTATTTGCTTTTAATAAACAAGAGTTTTTTTGTTGAAAACACGCTGAGCAGGCATGTTACAATTTTAAAATAATAAATTATTATAACTAAAAAAAAATTCTGATATACATACACATATATAGATACACACACATACATATACATATATATATACTATACACACATATATATATACATACACACATATATACACTGAAGAGCCAAAAAAACTGGTACACCTGCCCAATATCGTGTAGGGCTCNACATATATATATACTATACACACATATATATACATACACACATATATATACATACACACATATATACACTGAAGAGCCAAAAAAACTGGTACACCTGCCCAATATCGTGTAGGGCTCCCGCGAGCATGCAGAAGTGCCACAAGACGAAGTGGCATGGACTCGACTAATGTCTGAAGGTATACAGGAAGCATTGAAATCTGTGCCAATTTGAGAAAGAGTTGCACGTCTGCCACGTTTAATGATTCTTGTCAGTCGTCGTTTGATCCGTTCGTTCACAATCTTTTTCCGGCCGCAGCGATGTATAAGATTTTATGTTTTACTGAATTCCCGATATTCATGGTACACTTGTGAAATGGTCATACGCGAACATCCAAATGTTATTGCTACCTCTGAGATGCTATGTCCCATCTCTCGTGCGCCGACTATAACACCACGTTCAAACTCACTTAAATCTTGATAACCTGCCATTGTAGCAGCAGTAACCAATCTAGCAACTTTGCCAGACGCTTGTTGTCTTATATAGGCGCTGCCGACCGCATTGTGTTACTCTGATTAGTTCCATACCTCTGTTATACGCATACGCACGCCTACACCAGTTTTTTTGGCTCTCCAGTGTATATACAAACACACACACATATATTATATATACATACATATTTATTAGGGTTTTGTGTCATATATATATATATATATATATATATATATAACACAAAGCCCTAATAAATTTTAGTTTTTGCTGACAAAACAAATTTGTGGTTTTCGGTTCACGAAATGCATGCTTCTGCAGGATTTCAAGAAGCGCAAGTACATGTGTAGAATAACTAAGAAGGCATTTGACTATCCCTAACGTGGATGTTTTGACATATATACAATCTAATGCAATTTACACAGAGAACTGCACATCTACACTATCATTGTAACACCTCGGGGGTAAATAATAACCAATAGACTAGTATGTATTACACATATGTAGACATCTAATCTAAACTATTATTTACCACATTATCTAATAGTTCAAAATGTTTGTAATTTGGTCACCCAATGGCAGAGCAGTGTCCCAAGCCTCTTGCATCTACACATTTGTCAAACATTCATTTCACATTTACTCAAAACTGCAGTAACGAGATTGAAGACATTTCACATTTTCAATTATTTCAGCGAGATGAAACCAGAAAACTATCGGTAGAAACATTTATTTTCATGAACTCCCATAATAAATTTCAAGGCCTATGAGTTCAGCATAACTGAAATGCTGACACTAAGTTTCCCACAGTAAATGTTATTCTCAACCGCTTAAAAAAAAAAAGGGGGGGGGAATAATACCAGCAAATTGTGTATATTGACATTACTAATCACACCTAACGGCCCCACCTACAAAGCAGCGGGCAGCCGCTAACTTCAAGTGGGGAAACAATGTTAAACTAAATTCCTTATCATTGCATCAATTTTAAAGATAACCATTTCAAACAAAAAACATTTTGATGAAACTTTCATAAAAAATATTTCTATATAAAATTATTATTAAAAAAAATTATTTATTCATATTTTTTTGTTATATGTAAATTTCAATTTTAATTTATAAAAAATATATATTGTAACAATTAGCAAGACATTTTTTAACATAACATTCCTTAAGAAATTTCACATGGAATACTTTTAGTTTGAAATAGTTATCTTTAAAATTGATGCAATGACAAAGAATTTTGTTTAACATTGAATCCTCGTTTGAAGTTTGCAGCTGCCCGCCTGGCAGGCAGGGCCGTAAATATGAATGACATTGAGGCATCACATTTATAGTATTGTTACATGCTCGCCACTTTGCATAGTGCGGGCAAGCGAAAAGTGTGTGGAGGACAAAGTTGTGATATGATAGCGGGCGGCGAGAATAGAGGAATGTTGGAAGGTCAGGTGAGCAATAATACAAGACACTGTTATCCTGTTATAAAAAGTGTGCAGCTGCGATAACCCTTTTGCCACTCGCACACTCCTGATCTTCAGCTAATTGAATCTCTGAATTTATTTGAAGAGTGCTCTGGTTTTGATTGTCCTTGCCTCTCTCAGCGTTGACTCGGGGTGCAGATCTTGGCTGCGGATACTATAAAATAACGACTGGCCTCAGAGTGGGGAGTTGTGCAGCGTTAGGCAATAGACGAGCCAGGAGAGCAACGAGTTGCGCCAGAAGTGACCAGCGGGAGGAAAATCTGCAACTGCGAGCATATGTGCAATGAAAATTGTGACTGGCAGGCTGGACTATTGGACTGGATGCGTGAGAAGACATTTCAAATGATGGCAACAGACTAAACCTGTGTTAATGATGAGAGTGCCTTAATAGACTATAACCAGAGACATAAAGGACTTTAATTACGGTTGAGATAGACATTAAATACTGTGCTCATTGAGAAATGAAGAGAGTTAACAGTGGATATAGATAAGATAAATGCTGTAAATAATAGCTGTGTTAATAAATTAAAATCAAATTATGTTCTATTATTTAATCAAGACCTCCATCCCTCACGAACTCAAATGCCCCTCAGGCATCTTTCAACAGTATATACCATGAAATGTGATAGTGGGGAGGACCACATAGAGTAAAGAATTTGAAGCATAAAACAGTAAAATTTATGTAAAATATAATTCAATTGGGTTACTTCATGTTAAATGGAAGAAGACCTCACGAAAAAAAATCTAAATTCAGACTCCCAACATGCCTTGCTCATCAAACGACTCCATTTGCAATGGTATTGTTGCAGTTTGCAGTTTACAGTGTCAGTTAAAAATGTTTATAAACAATTCATCAGCCCGCCGACTGTGAAATACAGTCGGTGATTAGGTTATAGACAGCAAAAAATGTTTCAGCAGCAGAAGTTCATTGACAGATAAGTCAAGTGTATGGCCCCAATGCAATGAGCAACAGCAAAGTGAGTAAGTGGGTGAGAGCTTTCAAGGACGGACGGGAAAATGTCCATGATGAACCACGATCAGGCCGTCCTTCAGTGATCACAGAAATTTGGTCAAAGCTGTGGACAAAAAGATTCGTAAAGACCGGAGATTCACAATTTCAACTCTAGCATTGGAATTTCCGAATGTGGGTAGAACAACTTTGCACAAAATTGTCTCTGAAAATTTGCAATTTCACAAATTATGCACACGTTGGGTTCCCAGGCTGCTTGCTGAGGAACACCAAATGAAAAGAATGGCTTGTGCTCTTGATTTTTTAGACCAATATCATAAGGAAGGTGATCAATTTTTTGAGACGATTGTCACAGGGGACGAGACATGGGTTTCTCACATGACCCCAGAGTCTAAACGTCAGTCAATGGAATGGCGTCACCCAACATCACCAGTTAAAGTCAAGGCCAAGCGGACAATCTCAATACGCAAGGTTATGGCAACCGTGTTTTGGGATAAACAGTCTCTTGTTAGTCGAGTTTATGCAGCAAGGGACAACAATCAACGCAGCCGCTTACTATGCTACCCTGACTAAACTTTGACGTGCAATTAGAAATAAGCGACGTGGCCTTCTGACATTTGGAGTTTTGTTGCTGCATGACAATGCCAGACCCTATTCTGCCATTCACACCAAAAATATGATAAGATATTTTGGACGGGAACAGATTGACCACCCACCGTACAGTCCAGACTTGGCGCCGAGCGATTTTCACTTGTTCCGCTACCTAAAGGCAAACACCTTTAGGTAGGCAAGCGCTTCGCCACAGATGACTAGGTGAAAGAAGCNTCGCCACAGATGACGAGGTGAAAGAANAGACTGGTTATCCTCACAGGCGGCAGACGTCTTTGACTTAGGCATATAAAAGTTTGTAGAACGTTATGACAAATGTTTAAACAAATATGGAAACTATGTAGAAAAAAATAGAAACATTTAACAAATTAAATAAAAAATGTTTTTTGAAAAAATTTGTGATTGTTTATGTTTAATAAGAAATCGGACCTTACTTTCTGAATAACCCTCGTACACTACTTACAGGTGTAACTTAATTTATAGTCAAGTTATTACGTGGAAAGTAAGTGTAGTAACTTGTACTGCATGTTAGTGTGGGAATTGAAGGTCTTGCGTACTGCTGCCACTTAGCCACGTCTAATGCAGAAGACCTAACCAAATTAAACTTAACTTCACAATGCATAAATCACTTGGGGTGGATGAACCGACGCGTGCTTCCTTATACGTTTTCTAACACATTATCACGTGTTGGCACACACTCACCCTGCAATCACGTCGTAAGGTTAGCTCAGAACTTCTTGCATTTAACAGTTAAGCAACCCCAAATTACATAATTTACATAAATTTTACATATTTTACAACAAATTTTTTTAAATCTTAATACCTCTCCCTACTTTTGCATTTGGTATTATGTACTGCAAATATAGTAATGCTCCTAGTAAATTTGTGTTCAGTGTGATCAGTAATGTCGATTTATACCATTTTAAGAGTTTTTTTTTTAATAATGGGAAAACCAGCAATTCTTAATAATTATCTATTTATTTTCCAGAAAAAAATTATATTCTTAACAATTTTCCAAAAACTTTTTTTAAGTTTGTTGTTTTAAGCAAGTTATGTTTGATAGCCTTGATAGAAATCAGTGCTCCAAAGGGCAACTAATGTAGTTGTGTATAACTTGCATTTTAAACAATTTTTAAAACAATATTAAAGAACGTAGTCTGCTTAGTGTGTCTAGGATGTTGCATCACAAAACCGTGCAGATAATCTGGAGCTCTTACAGCTATCTATCCACTGCTGCATGGACAGCTATACAAATTAAGTTTCACACATTTTATTAATGATTTATTATAAAACATTCAGGTTAATTCTTTTGGCCCCAGTACTTGGGTACTATGAAATTCTTTTTAATGTACGATGAACTCAAAAGTGGCTAAGTGAGGGAGTGAACGTGGTCAAAATAAGTTTATAATCTTCAGGAGAAACAGGGAGGGGAATGATGGTGTGCTTGGGGGAGGAATTGGAAGGGTCTGTAATATGGACTAGCGAAGAAGTTGAAGTAACTGAAATTGAAGTGGGAGGGGTAGAAGTATCACAGAGAAGATCCAGACAAGGGTAGGAAGGCTGAGGGACAGGCAGTGGGCTGTAGTGGCAGGAGACCTGAATATGCCAGGTGTGCAATGGACGGAGGGAGTAGATGGTATGGGTAACCTCATACAGAGAATGGCAACACAGTTAGTAAACAGGGGCTTGGTCCAGGCTGGTGAAATTCCTACGAGATGGAGTGAGGTTTATGGAACAGTACTGGATGGGGTGTTGGTTAGACCTGGGAATGCTATAGTTGGTGCTGCAGTTTTTGATGGAATTAGTGATCATGACATCCCTGTGGTGGAAATAAGACTTGGCGGAATGAAGGTAGAACGAGCCAAGGATAGGGTGGTGTGGCAGTATGGGCGGGGTAATAAAAAGGGGGCAGAACGGTAATTTTCTATATTAGGGGCTTTTCTGAAAATAAGAAAAAAAACTCCAGAAAGTGGTATATTTCGACTCTACTAATAACGTAGAACACGAATATATTGGGGGCATAGCTTTAAAATAAGTACAACATATTTTAAAAAATTGAACAAGTTTGTGAGGTGACTGTTTCTGACAGTTTGTTTACGTTTTGAATGAAACGTTTTATGCCAACAAAAGTTGCATTAACGGGTTCTGCATAGCTTACCTTGTTGATATTCAAGACGGCGTAATGTTAAAATAAGTAGAACATATTTAAAGAAATCGCGAAAGTTGATGTTTACGCCTGTTAACGTCTGCCGCCATTAATAATGGCTACGCATAGCATATTCACGCAATCTGCCGGGCGCATAAGACATCACGGGTCATACGTTAGTATGCATGCAGGCAGCGGTCGTGGTCAGTTCGATGGTGCTTCGTTCGTGATTTAAGACGGAAAAAAAGCAAGCAAGACTACGTTTCTGCGTTATATTAGCCTATTAACGAGTGCTTCTGTATATATATTCGGCTGTAAATGAGTGTTTCAGTGCGTTATATTCGCGTATGTGGTGCTTCGTGAAAACTGTGATTTCATCTAGTGATCTGACGTTGAATGGGCCATTGACAAGAGTATGTACAACCCGCCTACATTGGTGAGTGCATTTATATTATTTGTGTGGGTTTTACGTTCCTTTAAATCCCTAAAATCCTAAATTCGTAGTTTAGTGTGAAACCCACAAATCCTATCCGGTAGCTTAACGTGCAAATGTAGTTATATTACGTAAGTCAAACAAGGCTTTTTCCGGACGTTTATACAGCACAATTTCACATTCTTTCTATACTAACCTTGGAGTATTCGTAGGTAACGCAGAACACGACTATAGTAGCGTCGTTAACGTATGACTAATTGTATAATATGTGCCCACCTAACCGAACAGAACCTAACCCCACGATGGGTGAATCACTATTTTACATTTTTAAACTAACCTAGGATTGTAGCGATTTTAACTAACCTAGGATTGTAGTTATTTAAAATAACGTAGGATTATAGGGTTCCCATGTAGTCTGTGATTGTAGGGTGTTGATCGGAGATTTTTTTAATATTGTATAATCTTATATTACTGTACAACCTTACAATCCTAGGTTAGTTTAGAGCCGTACAATCCTAGGTTAGTTTAAAAACGTAAAATAGTGATTCACCCATCGTGGAGTTAGGTTCTGTTAGGTTAGGTGGGTACATGTTAGGAAATTCGTCGTACGTTAATGCCCCTAGTATATTCGTGTTCTACGTTATTAGTAGAGTCGAAATATACCACTTTCTGGAGTTTTTTTTATTATTTTCAGAAAAGCCCCTAAACTAGAAAATTACCAAATGCATAATAGAGGTAATGCTGGAGAATTTGGTATCAAAGAAAAGGATAAGGACTGGTGAGGAGTCCCACCATATTATGGACAAGAGATTAAAATACTGAAAAGAATGTGTAAGTAAATGCATGCTAAGTGGTGTAACTAGGGGATGGAGTGTGTTCAGGAATGGAAGACACAAATGGGTATAGAGTTAGAGACAAAGATCAAACATGCAAGGAATGAATACCTGAGGAACATGGAGGAAGGAAAAGGTAATGAATAGCAGAAATTATTTGTGTTTATTAAGTAAGAGGAGGAGAGGAAGGTATAGATTCTGAAAGGTATGGATGGCTAAACTGAGACTAATGCGAAAGAAAAAGGGAAGATGCTGCAAGCTCAATACTTATCAGTGTGTGGGGTACAGAATGATTTGAATAGAGAGGGTAATGGGGGCCGGGGGTTATATAGTGAGATTAGGATAAGTCAGCGAGAGTTACATATGGTAATCGGAGGGTCCAAGAGTAATAAGGCAGTGGGAATAGAGGCTTAAGTTTAGTGGGAGAGAGGTGGTTAGATATCTGGAGATTATGTTTAAACAGGTCACTTAAGGAGGGTAAGCTACCGCAGAGATGGAAGGGGGTAAATTGCTGAACAGATGGAAGGAGCCATTGGTGGTCCCAGTATATAAGCGGGGAGGATAGAGAAAGGCAGGGCAGCTACAGGCCTGCGAGTCTCACGTAAAATACACGGAAGGTAATGGAGACACTAGTTGTGCAGTTCGTAGTTTATGCTATGAATGAGAGTAATTGACTGCAGGGGTACCAAGATAGATTTAGGAAGGGATACTCATGCGAGATGCAACTGGCAGGGCTGCTGGCTTTCTTAGGAGATGGAGCCAGAGGGTGAAGGTGGGGCAGGCGTCTGAACTCTGAAGGGAGGCATCAGGTAAGTGTGCTTAGCCCCTTGTTTTCCATAATGGTAAATGATATGGCGGTAATTATTCAGAATAGAGTCTTCGCTGAAAATAAAAGAAAAAATCACGGAAAGTGGTATACTTCCACACTACTAATTACACAAAAAAGGAATTTACTAGGGGCATTAACGTATTACCGTTACAAACCACAAGTACGAATTTTGTAATATGTGTCCACCTAACCCCACAGTGAGAGAATCCCTATTTTACATTTTTAATCTAACCTAGGATTGTAGGGTGTTAATCTAACAAAGGATGGTTGGATTTATTAAGTACATTCTACTTATTTTGCCATTACGCCCTCATGAATATTAAAAAGGTAAGCTGTGCAGAACCCATTTATATTACTTTTGTGGGTCTGCAAAGTTTCCTTCAGAAAAGCCCCTATTCTGAATAATTACCAAATCCATGCTTTTGAGGTCAGTGAGGGAGTGGAATTTATTGTGGGAGGAGCTAGTGGCAGTAAAAGGCGCTGGATTCCAGCAAGGGCCAGGAATGAAAGTGGTGGGGGGGGGGAGATGAACTTGCCACCGATCAGCCACCCAATAGCAAGCACTATAGTATTATTTTTATTATTAAAAATGCCTTTTGGAAAATTATTAATTTCTGTAGGCCATCAACTCTACTTGCATTGTTTTTTCTTTAGCTGCACTTCAAAAAGAAATATAACAATGAGAAGGGAAAAAAAGGCAGCTGTTCAAAATTAGCAGCTCTACTGATGCAGTTTGGTCTATCCTAAAACTAGTCTGCCCTGCTGGGTTGCCCGGGACCTTATTTGTAATGTTATTGATTCCTATTTTTAAAAAATGGGACTATTTTTCTTTCAATTGTGTACATTTGATGCTAACTCAAACACAAGCTCCTAACTACTAGCTAACAGCCTATCACACCCAAAATAAATTCGTTAAAATTAACTGACCCGAGTAAATCATTTCCTTAAGCTCTTACCACAGCAGATATCATGCAAGAAATAATTTACCTTGATATTAAAACCCAACGAAAAACTACAGAGCAGTCTAACACAAATATTAACTACTCACCAATTTGTGATTTTTTGTTCAAATCCTACATAAAATTCCTCAAGTTCATTACTATGAAACACTTGACTTATCCATCTAGCTTAATACCTAAACATATTCTACCTCTGCACTGATCTTGGGAGACCAAATGCAAACATTGCACTATGTGTGCAAACTGATTACACGTGGATTATAATCTTTTCCATTTAAAACAATGCATCCATATTGTTTTTAAATGCTAGTAAATTTTTTAACATCCAAGCTTTTCAAACCACACTACACAAACATATGTTTGCCCTAAACACATGCTCACTACAAAACTAAAGGACTAGCAAAATGCTCAAACGAAAATTTTAAGACTCCTTTGTAAAGTAGAACAAATCCGACTACATCTAGGTGGGCAACTTTTAACATTCAAACGTAATTCAACTTTTCTGTAAATTACAAAAGGGCACCATAACTTACCTACAACACACTTCATTGGGATCTACCCACAAAGTGAACTCTAGAGGTAATTTGAAATCTTCGTATTTTAAACCACAGGCGATCGCCGCTTGTTCCAAAATTGCGTCTCGTGGATCCCGTTCATTCAGCCTGATGCAGCGATAACCCTGTCCTTTGCACGGCTGGTCGGGAAACCAATGATCTTGAAAACGTTCCAGTAACAATTTAACCAAGCATGCTTCGAACTCTTCAAGCTGGTCGTGGTTAAAGTTTTCGCTTTTCTCTATCAGGCGGACTAAATAGCGCACCGCTGCCGAAATTTCGTCTTGCATCGTATGGATTGTTACGACTGATAAAAGACGTAGTATGGAACAACACTCGCGGTGTGACGCACATAAGTGTTATGACGAAAACGTATGCAAGGCTACGTACTTAGTACTAGCCCCACAAAATTTTATTTAACTCCAAACCTTTCTTTCACGACTTGAATTTCGCCGTTTAAGCTAGTTCCTTTGTGCCGTATGGACTGTTGTGAGCTAACAATATTCTTTCGCAAGATAGAAGAAGATGGAATTCTTCTTCAGCTTTGGAAACTTTTTACGTCCTGGAAAAGAAAAGAAATTATACATACAAGACTTTCTCAGAAAATTTCATCACATGTACGATTAGCCACGCAATACAACGTGGTACTTTCTAACACCCCCACCATTTCTTGGTGAAAGCAAATAACATTAAGGTAATTTTTACTTCTAAACGCACTTACACCATCCTTGAACATACAAATAACTAATTCCATTAAACACACACCACCAACGTGGCTACAAAATATAGATATAAACAACAAACTAACAAAGGAACCAAATTACCAGGTAATGACTTACGTTCTCTGAAATCTGGAACAGTAATGAACTCGCGACGCTGTGCAACAAGAACAAACCTGAAAAACAGATGACTACCAAACAGGTATCGATNGAACAAACCTGAAAAACAGATGACTACCAAACAGGTATCGATATCAAACAACTTTGAAGAAATACAGAGTAAGTGACCATCAAGAGACCGGTCACAAATAAACATTTGATCAAAAGTATTAAAAAAAAAAAAGAGTACAAATATTGACTGCCAACAAATATAAATCACACGTGCCGCACCGTGCTTAAAATTAGATATAACTAGGTATGTATAAAAAAAATTTTAACAAAAAAATTAAACTATCTAAATTTAATATATTATCAGAAAAGGTCTGCGTTTTTAACTCTGCGAAATGTAGAGGAAAAATTAGACACAGTAAAAGTGGTAAAATATGGCTTTTTTCTCACTTCATTACGACACGCAAAATAATTGTTTCGTGTAAATCCACTAACAGAAAGAAAGTATTGCGTACTTAAGAGGTTTATAATTAATAATTGAGGAAAAACTCATTTGTAACACATTTCAGGTGCAAAGTGATTCTTTCTTCTAAATCATTCTGCTGAGTTTTGGTATGTTCAAACACTCGCGGATGTGGAACACCCCATTTTTTTTTTATTAACGGGTGAAAACATGTTTTAATTATTTACTTTCATGTCCGGAAACAGTAATATATTTGAGAAAAATAAAATCTTTGGCACAATCAAAATAAAAAATGCATTAATTTAATATAAATCACTTTAAAATTGGGACAAAATATGCTTTTCTGCTGTACTAGTCAACTTCTCAAAAAAATTCTACAACATTCACAAGAAATTAGTTACCAGTACTTGTGACGTATCTGAATTTAACTGGCTATGGTGTTGCCTGGTGGCTGTCTCCAGAAGGGATTAAAAAGTCCACGTGGGCAAACGGGTGGTAAATGCCAAGCTTGTTGCTATTAATACAATAAAACACAATCCTGACTGTAGCTGTGAATGTGGGGACTGCGTTTAATGTGTTTATAAAAATGCTGCACACTACTGGTGACACTTTGGGACACACATAACTTCAATTTCGGCCTACAAGCCAGTTTAATTCCACATGGTAGAGCGTTGCATCGTAGGTCGCTGTGCGAGCTGCTACGGAGCAACGACCAAGTGCCAGTGCGCCCAACGGCTGTGGCATTGGAGAAAACCCCTTTCAGATCGCCAACCCATTTACTAAAATAGTAAACTCTTGTAATAAACGAGCAGGTCGGACTCTTTGAATTACGAAATCCTATCCGGCAAGTAGGTGCAAGTTTCGTTATTGTCGACCTGCACTAAGCACTCTTGGCATGATGTAGTTGGTGTGGCAAGGTGTATCTAGTTAGTGTAGTAGTTGTGACTGCGGCGGTCAGAATGGGCATAAGGAGCTCGAGGATGCGTGGTTCACATCAGTTCTCAGGAACATGGGCCGAACGACCACGTGGCTGTATCCCCTGATACAAACTGTACAAATTTTCAGGAAAACTTAATATAGGGCTCCCCAGCATGCCTTCTACCATATA
Source organism: Clitarchus hookeri (assembly GCA_002778355.1). Taxonomy (NCBI): domain Eukaryota; kingdom Metazoa; phylum Arthropoda; class Insecta; order Phasmatodea; family Phasmatidae; genus Clitarchus; species Clitarchus hookeri. The sequence continues at coordinate 254,199 of NQII01000546.1, read as the reverse complement.
AATGAAGGAATCCTAATTCATGTGACGATAACTTCCTGGATAAGGCCAGGTCATGAAACACTGCAATTAATAAGAACTCACAACTTTCGGTTAAATCAAATAATCTTATTGCTGAATAATATACACAGTTGCATGTATACATTGCCAATTAAAGCGGACCTGAAACACAAGGTCTACCAGTGGCTATCACTGTGCAAAAAGGCAAGAATGGTGCGGAAACTTACAATAATAATTAAACCTCTGGGGTAGGTAAAATGAGCTCACAGAGAGGTACTGCGAATGTGGGGAAGAATGTTGGTGAAGTAAATAAAAGTTCCAGTAAATAACATTAACACATTGTGGTTAAGTGTTTATATCAAAGTAGGAAAGTCCCCAGCGATGCGACGCATGTGCAGTACCTAAAACCGGTGGGATCAGACAGCAAGAGATATTACAAGGGGGGGGGGGCAGCATCCTTGCCGAGAGCTAGCTCCTCTTCACAAGGTAGTTTAATTAACTGACCTCATTAACAAAGAAATTGAAACATATACATAACAAACACTGAAACATTCTGAGTGAGGTTTCTTAATCCAGTAGAGGGCTAATAGTTCTTAATAAAGCACCAATTTAAATACAAACTATTATTATGTGGTGCCTTGCAGAGAATGTGAGAAATTTTAGTCTGTTTAGTTTTGGGGCACTCTACGACCAGAATGGACAGGATGAAAAAAAGACTAATTATTTCCCATGTCCCTAATCGGCTTGATTAGACACACAATACCACTCTGAAAATTATATAGAACACTTCAAATACCTTAGCCTTCCTACTCTACACAGCATTAAATATGCACGTGGCATGTATTTATTCTGCGATTACGTGGAAATCCAATAATGGTGAATTTCACGAACATTTACTCATGGTCGATAAATTATAATGCTATTTAATAAACATTCTAGCACTTGATTACCATCACAATTACACAGATCTCTCTAAGTACACCACAGGCACTCGGTTTGATAACTCGGTATCGGTTCATGGCCCGTTCCCAAGTGAAATATGCGGAAATGCATTGGGATGCACAACGGGTGTATTCTATTAGCCACACTGGTGTAGCGACTGTGGGCCGATGACATGATGGCAGTGGTCGTGCCAGACCACGCAGGAGTGGTCCACATCAAATGCCCACCCCCCCCCAACCGAGAGGCCATTATCATGGCAGGAAGGGCGGCTCAAAGCCGTGTGGTGCAGCAGGTGATTGAGCAGCACCTCGGCCATGGGCGCAGCTCTCTCGGCGAGATGAGCTGTACAGAGCTGGATCACCATGCTACGGGGTTGCATGCCAACTGGTGTAGGTTAAACTTACTCTTGGCAGGTGAGATCTTACTGGTTCGGCGGAGTCAGTTGGCTGGTTCTACACCTTCTCAGCAGGTTGGTGGCCCTGCTACCATCTAGACGACGTCGCTGCTGTCTCTGCAGTACCTCTGCGGCCGAAGTCGATGCCATTTAAGGCAATATGGCAACCCGATCGAGGAAATGCTCAACCCGCAACTGGGCCTGGCCACCGATAGGTCACATGACCTGGCAATCTGGAACGAGTCACCTATGGGTGCAGGTGTAATCCGATGAGATTCCGACATCGCGGCGCTGGGTGCAACGACATCTGTTAGTTGGTCGTTATTCCGGGCGCTCTCCGTGGAGTCGGATGTCCCCATGGCTCGTGACACCACCATGGCAGCTGACGACCCTGATGTCCTTGAGGGTGTCGGTGTTGGTGGACCTGGAAATCCGCGCTTACCTGATGCCGGTGATTGCCATCCTGTATCGTCTGGGACTGCTTCGGTTGGTTGCCTCTGACTGGTGTTACCTTGGGGCGCCACAGCACCTGGCGTCAGTGCCTCTAGTGGGGCCCATAAGTCGTCATGAAGGAATTTTAACTTGCCATCTCGCACCCATCTGGATGATGTATTTGTTCTTCTACACACTTTGTACCATTATGTGTGGTGCACTCCAACGAGGGGCGAATCTTGCTCAGAAATTGACATGCACAGACGACTGCTGATAATCTTATACGTAGACATGTTGTGCAATTTGGAGCTCCTTCGGGCGCTGTGTGGTTTCTTGAAACTACTGTTTAACGTACCATTCCTGTTGTTCCCTGGCCCATTCGAACCTACTGATTGTGTCCTTCTCGTGTCTCCGTTTGACGTGGTCTCGAGGTTACCCAGGGCTGGTTTGATTTTGTATTGCTCAACGCCATAACTCAGTGGCGAGCTAATGAGATGGACCATCCAGTCAATGGCCCATGGGGACCCTGGTAATCCTCCATCGTTTGAAGAGTTGTCACTTACTTACTGTTGCACTTTTATAACTGATGACGAGACTTTGGCCCATCTTGTACGCCTGAACTATGTTAAAGAAATGTGAGTATGCTACAAGGATGCCCTACAATAACTTGACACTGACTTCCCCTGGTTGAGCAGTTTATTGACTGATGAATAATGCATGAATGATGACTAGTAATGGACTCAGCACTTAAACGGTGAAAAATATGTGGTCTTAGATTGAGACACGATTACGTTAAACTCTTCGGTGAAAGTGTGGTTGGTTCTCCTCTCAGTTCATTGAAATAATACAAATGTTCTGGTTGTCTAATATTAACTATTGTAGTGAAAATGACTGCAGCCTACATGCAGGTACTGAGGGGGTTTGCGGAGCGGGTGACCACACCGCTGGTCTTGTTTGGGTGCTGAGATGAACTGGGCCGAATGGCATCAGCCTTCGTCACGAGTGGCGAGAGCCAAAGTCAAATGGCGAATGAATGAAACATGACATGTACCCTCTGTGATGTTATTATGATGATGAAAAATTGTACAAATTAAATTTAACGCATTGGTCACATCCCCGTTTATTAACAAATGTTCGTCAATGTTTAAGTTGTGAAATGGATGGGGATTGTCACTACATCTAATGCTTTCTTGCAATGTTGTAGGACTTTTTAGGCAATCTTTATTTTAGAAAAGTTAACATACTAACTCTTAAACAAATACAAATTAAATAAGTTATTTCATTTTATCCTAAANATTGTCACTACATCTAATGCTTTCTTGCAATGTTGTAGGACTTTTTAGGCAATCTTTATTTTAGAAAAGTTAACATAATAACTCTTAAACAAATACAAATTAAATAAGTTATTTCATTTTATCCTAAAGGGTGTGTATTTCACTTCCGATTATCCGTTGAATTTCATTGGCTACAGCGTTGCTAGGTGACTATCTCCTGAAGGTATGGACGAGTCCCCCTGGGCAAAGGAGTGTGGAATGCCATGCTTGATTGTCCTTTATACAATGAAAAACACCCCTGGCTGTAGCCGTGAATTCGGTGACTATGTTCAATATGTTTATAAAAATTAGGTATACTGCTGGGCGACACTTTAGGGCACTTAACACTTCAGCTCTGGCATACCAGCCAGTTAGCATCACTCGGTGGTGCGTTTCGTTGTATTCAGCCGTGGGAGCTGCAAGGATGCAACGACCAATTGCCAGTGCACCCAAAAGAAGTGGCTTTAGGGTAAACACAGTTTCGGATCGCCTACTTATTTATTGAAAGAGTTACCTCTTGTAATAAACTAGTAAGACGGTCTCTTGAGTTGCATAATCTTGGTGCAATTTCCGTTCTTCTCGACCCTCACTACGTACTCTTGGACTGATGTAGTTGGTGTGGCCTGGTGTAGCTGGTGTAAATGCGACTGCGGAAGTCAGTGTGCGCACAAGGAACTCGTGGACACATGGTTCACGTCACATTTCTGAGGGTCCTAAATTCGTAGTTGGGTGTGGGTATGCATATTCCTCGGGTCGTGTCAGACCGTGTCCATGTAGTAATTCTGCGGGCGAGTGGCCAGTGGCTTCGTTGTGTCGGTTTCTCAGGCAGAACAGTTTCTCTGGGATGTTTTATTGGTCATCCCCTACACGAAGCTGGAACTGCGCCTTGAACATGTGGTTCCTTCATTCTGTGTGATTCGCGCTGGGGCCGGTAAGGGAAGGGGTGGAGGGTACACTGCAGTTGTCAGTTGTGTGGTGTACTGCCCGCCACTTGGTGCAGAGTTTCCGCCATCGATTTCCCCTCAACTGCAGTCCATTGTCGAAGATGATTACATTTGGGTAAACCAAGTGGGTGAACAAATTATTCTCCAATGATCCCGCTACATTTTTGCGGCATGAGCTCGGGATGGGATAAGCCTCGCGCCACCTGGTGCACAAATCAGTCACCACACACAAAAAACTTTTCCGGTTTGGGGCCCAGGGATATGGTCCCTTCAGATTTAAGGCGATGGTCACGAAGGGTTTCTCTGGTATTTGGGGGTGCTGTTGAGTAACGCCATCTGTGCGGCACATTTTCAGGCGGTTACATGTTTCACAGATACGTACAAATTACCGCACTTGTCGGGTGAGTCTTGGCCAGAAATAGTAGTCTAGTATGTTTGTCTTGGTATGCACGACTCCCGGGTGTCCCTTGGGTGGAGGGCATGTGAGTGTTACCGGAGGAACATTCATCCCTCCTCTTGACGTATATTTTCCAGTTCCCTTCTTCCCCTGAGGACCAGTCTCCAGGCGGTTATAGACCGCGTACCAGTTGGCCAACCGTTCTCTTGCACACCACACTCAGCGCTCCACGACATATGCGGACAGCTGTTGTGTGGCGAGTACTCGTTCATATACCGCATCACTTGTTAGGTCTTGGGTGGCATTATTCGTGCCTACAGTGACATGGTGAAGCCGGGCAACCTGCGGACTGTCTGGAAGGAATAAGACTTCCCACTCGTCTTCATCACGTGCTATTTCGGTTGTACAGAGTGCTCATAAAAGGGTGCGTGCTAGTTGGTTTTCTTCGCTCGTAGCGTGTTCCACCACGAAATCATGGGCCTGTAATATCATGGACCACCACGTGGGTTTGCTGTGGACAGTGTGCATGTTATGCAATCTCATTAAACATTAATTGTCGTACCGCAATGTTTATCATTTGTACTCTAGGTGTTGGTGGTTATGTTTTAGTGCCTTTACGATAGCCAAGCATTCCATTTTGTTCACGTCGTAACTGTGTTCGCATGGGGCAAACTTCTCACTTCTGAAGTCTATGTCTCGGCGTTCCCCATCATCATTGTATTGAAATACAACAGCAACATACCATGCTAGACTGGCATCTATTTGTAGGTATAAATGCCTCTGTGGGTCAAAGCAAAGTAGTTTGAGCACTATTGGAATCTGTTTTTCATTTATTCTTCATTGTGTTGACAACAGGGCGGTTAGTGGGACTGTTATCGTGGCGAAGTCTTTGATGTGAACCACGTATCCACGAGTTCGTTGTGCCCACTCTGACTGCCGAAGTCACACCAACTACACCAACTACATCGGGTCACACCAACCACATCAGGCCAAGAGTGCGTAGTGCAGGACGACAAGAACGGAACTTGCACCTTCTTCCGGACAAGGATTACGAAACTCAAGAGAACGCCCTACTCATGTATTACAAGAGGTAACTCGTTTAATAAGAGGGTAGGCGATCCGAAATGGTGTTTACCCCAAAACCACAGCCATTGGGCTCTCTGGCAATTGGTCGTTGCGTCCTCGCAGCTCGCGCAGCTAAATACGATGCAATGCACCACCGGGTGACGTTACATGGCTGGTAGGCCAGAACTGAAGAGAAAAGTGCCACGAAGTGACGTCCAGTGGTGTACAGAATTTTCACAAACATATTGAATACAGTCACAGCAGCCAAATGGTGTTTTTCTTTGTATAAATGGTAATCAAGCATGGCACTCCACACCTCTTTGAAGGTGGACTCGCCCATCCTTTCAGGAGACAGCCACTTGCAGTGCTGTAACCAGTGTAATTCAAACACGTCATCGGAAGTGAGATGCGAACACTTTTATCAGAAAATGTAATAACTTATTTAAGATATTTGTATAAGAGTAATTATGTTTTTATAAAATGGGTTTGCTTTAAAGGCCTCCAGCATTATAACAAATAATTTAGCATGGTGCCTTTCCCATCAACTAAACAACTTAAAAATTAACTTACATTTGTTAATAACTGGGGTTATCGCTAATGTGTTTAATTTAATCCAGACAATTTTTCAACACTATAAACACATCATTGTATGTTCATGTAATTATTCATCGTTCGGCGTTTGATGTCGATTCTTGTCACGTGTGACGACAGTGGACATAACTCTCCCCGGTTCTTCTCAGCACCCAGACAAGACCAGTGGCATTGGTTGCCACTCTCCGCGAGTCCCCTCAGTATCCACAATTAGGCTGCAATCATTTAATTGCAATATTAATATATTAGTCACCGGAACATTTATATTATCTTTAATGTATTGAGGGGAAAGCACATGACCCTCTCATCGGAGATTTTAACGCAATCCCGTCTCAATATAAGACCATGTGTTTTTCACCTCTTAAGTGCTGGGTCCATTATCATGCTTTATTCATGCATTATTCTCCTGAAGCAAGGACAGTGAATAAATCGCTCAACCAAGTGTAATCAGTGTCAATTCATTGTAGGACATTCTTTGTAGGATCTCCTGCATTTTGTTAGCATATTTTAGGCGCACGATACGGCCTTCAGTTTTGCTATCAGATATAAAAAATTGCAACCGTAAGTATTTTACACCCATCAACACTCTGACAGAGGATTACCTGGGTCCCCATGGGCCGTCGACAGGGCGACCTTCACCTTTAGCTCACCCCTGAGCTATGGCGCTGGGCAATATAACATCCAACCAGCCCTGGTTAATCTCGACGACGTCATCTTGTATGGTGGATGCGAACCATCATGTCTGGAAGATAGCGGGGGAGCTTTTCAGCTCAAAGAGCATGACAGAAAATTGAAAACTGCCGCAATCAGAGGCCGTGAATGCGACGGTCTTGTGATGGTCTTCGGTTCTTACTGGTACTGTCCAATAGCTGCTTCTCAGGTCAAGGGAAGATAAAACCTTTGCGTCCCCATACTTGTTTAGTGCTGAGTTCACACTGATTAAGGGAGGGGGCGCCCTTTCGGTACCTCTGTTGAGCGGGCAGAAGTTCACGTAAAAACTCCAGCTCCTGTCTTGTTGGTGGTCCATAGTGATAGCTGAATTATAATTGCTTTCCGAGGATTCTATTACCCATCCCTAATAATTTCCTCGATTTGTTGATTAATGATCCTCACATTTGATGGAACATAATCACGAGGGGCGGACCAGAGGGGTTCAACTTTGGTGAGTGGTATCACAGTCAGTACCAAGTGGAATGCTGCTAATGCCACAGATAAAATGTGTCCTTTACAATGAAATATGGGCCGACATAATCTATTATTTCAAGTTATTTTACTGAAGGTATAAAGAGTATTTAAACATCGGATTATTTATTTTTCACTATTACAATTCCATTTCATTATCGTCGTAGTTCTTTCCATTAGAGGTCTTCAACATGTTTGGGGGCATCAAAAACGCAAATTGTACATATGATATTAAACATTTTTGTTTCTGTTGGGAAAACGTAGTTTTTGCTTATTGGGTGTTCCAGTCGTAAAATGCGCAGTATACGCGAACGTATTAAGAGAAATAACAAAATGGCGTGTAGTATTGAAGTGGGGAATCTGTCTGTTTTAAGGAAAATTGAAAGGTAAATGTTGCGTATTCGAATTATAGTGCTGAATTTCTGTTTTCCTACTCTTCTTTTGGCATTGTTGATGTTTTTACTACCATTATTGAGAAATACGTTTTGTATAGCTTTGAAAATGTAATATGTACATGTCGGTGTAAACAACAACAAAAGTTTGTGACTGTCATGTGATGGTTGTTGGCGTGATATGGGAATTATTACGACAGGTTCCAATTTTTAGCATATAGTTCGAAGTAATTGTTAAGGTAAACTTTTTGATAAAAGCAATGACAAAAAAAGTAATTATTGAGAATATGGGCTTTTCTGAAAATAAAAGAAAAATCACGGTAAGTTTTATATTCCCACTCTACTAATTACACTGAACACGAATTTACTAGGGGCATTAAAGTATTACCGATACATACCACAAATACAATACTAGGGAAGACTTGGAAGATCAGGGAAATTGTGTGGTGAAATCACTAAAAATATTGCCACAAAAATACCTCAATTTATCATTTGTCCACCCAATTTTGTAATATGTACCCACCCAACCTAACTTTACTTAACACCATTATGAGTGAATCACTAGTTTACATTTTAAATCTAACCTAGGATTGTAGAGTGTTAATCTAACCTGGTATTGTAGGGTTTTAATCTAACCTGGGATTTTATTCTAATTTAGAATTTTAGTGTTTTAAACTAACAGTAAAACATACTGGAAGTATATGAATTAACTCACCTACGTAGGCAGCGGTTACAATTTTCGCTGTCCGCGGCCAATAAAACTACCGTCGTGCATGTATATTGTACCTTACCTCACTCGATAAAACACCATGATCTACTAAAACGTTGGTAATTATGCAGTTTAGGGGCTTTTTGGTAAAAAAAAAAAAAAAACTCCAGAAAAGTGGTATATTTCTACACTACTAATTACGCAGAACACGAATATACTAGGATCATCAACGTATGACTAATTTCATAACATGTGCCCACCTAACAGTACCTAACCCCACGATGAGTGAGTCACTATTTTACATTTTTAATCAAACCTAGGATTGTAGGGTGTTAATCTAACTAGGATTGTAGGGTTATGAACTAACCTAGGAATTTAGGGTTTTAAACTAACCTAGGATTTTTGGGTCTTAAACTTACCTAGGATTGTAGGGTTTTACATTAACCTACGATTGTAGGGTTTTACACTAAACTATGAATTTAGGATTGTAGGAATTTAAAGGAACCGTAAAACACACAAAAAGAATATCAATTAACTCACTTAGAAAGCAGCTGGTACAATTCCTCTGTCAATGGCCAAGTCAACCTTACCTCATTTGCAGAAACACCATGTTCCACTAAAACTCCACATATGCGAATAATACGTTCTGAAGTACTCGTTCATAGCAGAATATTACGCACTAACACTCGTTCATAGGCGAATATAATGCACAGAAACACTCGTTCTTGCTTTGTCCGTTTTAAATCCTCAGGATTAAAACTACAAGAATCATGCCGGCAAAGGCGCAATACCTACTGACCTGCTTAAAAATTGACCGTTAAAATGCCCGTAATGACATCTGTGACTGCTAGGTATCGTCGGATCAGCAATGCGCGGCCATTAATAAAGGCCATCGACGTAAACAGACCAGCCAAACTACTCGTACATTTCACAATTTTGTTAAATTTTTTAAAATATGTTCTACTCATTTTAACATGACCCCCTCCTAAATATGAACAAGGTAAGCTGTGCAGAACCCATTAATGCTACTTTTGTTGGTCTAGGATGTTTCGTTGAGAAAAGCCCCTAAACTGCATAATTACCAAAACGTCTAAGTTACACCCGCCACATAGACAACTATCACACACAGAAGCACTCGTACTTGCACCCTCTATTCTTAAATTACAAGCCTTCACACAATCGGATTCAGACGTAACAACTCATGGACGAAACAACACACACCACTCGCCACGAACCACACAGTCTCGCATCTAAACTACAACGAACATACAGTAATGTCTACACATTCTCAGCCAGTAAAATGATGGCCGATTCACATTTGTTTACGTTACTACAGCATTACAGGGCTAACTATCATAGCGTCCAATGTAAACAAAGCGGCCAAACTCCTCGTATATTATCATTTTTATTTTCGACGTTCTGCTTATTTTATGATTATGCCGTCCTAAATATGAAGTAGGGAATGTGTGCAAAAGCAATGTATATAACTTTTGTGGGTCTATTATGTCTCCTTCAAAAAAGCAGTTATTCTTTATATCCCCGGCAAAGAGACAAAGGCTACTGACGTGCTTCAAAAATGTCCGTTAAAATCACATCTGACTGTCACGGTAATGTAACAATACCCACAATAAGGTGACGGCAGGAATCATGACGTCACCAAAAATCATGGCATCCTCCGTAAATAAAGTGGCGGACTGCTCGTATTTGTAATGATTTTATTTAATACGTTCTACTTATTTTAACACGACGCCCTCCTGAATATTAACTAGGTAAGCTGTGCAGAATCCATTAATGCTACTTTCGTTTATCTAGGACGTTTCCTTCAGAAAAGTCACTAAACTTAATAATCACAGTGATTTTACCCCACAATTATCCTCATCTTCATAGCCCTCCCCACTATCGTTTTTGTGGTTTGTAATCATTTTTTAACGCCCCTAGTAAATTTGTGTTCTGTGTACAAGAATTTGTACCCCCTCCCCAATAATAACATTAAACATAATGGGATAAAAACAATTTTTTGCTGAAACAAGGTGAGTCATCCTCTGCTGGAATTAAGATGAGGTAATTATCTAGTTTAGGGGCTTTTCTGAAAAACACAATAAAAATTTAAAATTATGATATATTTCTACTCTACTAATGATGCAGAACACGAATATACTAGGGGCATTAACGTCCGACTAATTTCGTAATATGTGCCCACCTAACCTAACAAAACCTAACCCCACGATGGGCGAATCACTATTTTACATTTTTAAACTAACCTAGGATTGTTGGGTTTTACACTAACCTATGATGTTAGGGTTTTAAACTAACCTAGGATAGTAGGGTTTTACACTAACCTAGGATGTTTGGGTTTTATACTAACCTAGGATGTTTGGGTTTTACACTAACCTAGGATGTTTGGGTTTTACACTAAAATACGAATGTAGGATTGCAGGGATTTAAAGGAACCGTAAAACACACCAAAAGAATGTAAATTGACTCACCTAGGTAGGGGGCTGGTATAATTCCTCTGACGTTAATAGACACAAACAAACATATTTCGCAAGTTTTTTTTAATATGTTCTACTTATTTTAACACTACGGCCGCTTCAATATCAACTAGGTAAGCTATGCTGAATTCATTAAAACAACTTTTGTTGGCATAAAACGTTTCGTTCATAAACGTAAACAAACTGTCAGAAACAGTCATCTCACAAACTTGTTCAATTTTTTAAAATATGTTGCACTTATTTTAAAGTGATGCCCCTAGTATATTCGTGTTCTGCATCATTAGTAGAGTAGAAATATATCATAATTTTAAATTTTTATTGTGTTTTTCAGAAAAGCCCCTAAACTAGATAATTACCTAAGATTACAGTACAAAAGAGTATGACACTAAAAAATACCACATGCACAGGGTATTAAATAAAATAATTAAAATGAGAAAAGCCTGCTTGGGTGCGAGGTTGTCTTCATCTGTCCACATCTATTCAACTTGACTTATCCTCTTGAAGTGTGCCGTCTACCTGGAGTGTTTTTTTTGTTGTGTTTGAGTTTAAGAAACGTAGGAGCTATAAGGGCCACAAAGCTGCGCGTATCAAGTGCCCCTTTTTCTCCTGTGTGCAAAGCTCTGAACTGATGTGCAGTGTTATCATGATGCAGTGTACCTATTGGGACTAAAAAGTTACCCTATCTTTTTATTGTGGAATATTACAGGTCTCGATAATAGTTTCGCAAGTTTCAGACTAGTATATTTTGAAATACAGCGATGGAGCAAAGCCGTTCTAGCTATTTTGGAGGGCTCATAGGGGCCACGGTGGTGTAGTGGTTAGATTGTTCACCGTGAACTGGGTTTGATTCCAAATGGGGTNTGGAGGGCTCATAGGGGCCACGGTGGTGTAGTGGTTAGATTGTTCACCGTGAACTGGGTTTGATTCCAAATGGGGTTATTCCAGGTTTTTCGTATGTGGGAATCTTGCTGGGCGATGCCATTGATTGGCAGGTTTTCTCTGGGATCTCATATTTCCTCCTGCCCTTGTATTCTGGTGCTGCTCCNTGGGCGATGCCATTGATTGGCAGGTTTTCTCTGGGATCTCATATTTCCTCCTGCCCTTGTATTCTGGTGCTGCTCCATACACACCTCACTTCAGTCTCGTTGGCTCTCAAGACCTCAATGTTAAGAGCTGCCCAAATCCTCAAATCTAATGTGCCAAATGTTTTATTAGTGTGTACCTTGTCTGAAGTGTGTTTCCTTTTCGTACATCAGTATAATGGGACATGTTATGTGGTTTCATGAAGAAAAAAAGTTTATTTCAAACACTTTACGATGCAATTGAAACCATATGTAGAGCGTGACCATAATTAGCCTATCTTATAACGACAATGCCTTCAGCAACTGGAGCCTAAATGACTAGTGTTGTTGACAAAATTAAAACAGTGAAAAATTCTTTTGCAAGAGAATTAAATGAATTATATGCAAGTTCTGGATAGTTCAAAATGTATTTTCGTCTTCATTAAGAAGCACTTAATAGTTAAATACTCAAAATAGATTTTGTGCGACAAAATCCACAGACTGTGGTGAAAGTATGTTTGCATTAAATGCTTACGTTGATATTTTCCAAATAGTGTTGGGCTATATTATACTCAGTAGTGGGGTGCACCCTTAAACAAATAAAATATTCCAGTTCCCTTTACTCACTAATTTCCAGAAGCATTTTGAAATTTTCGTCTGTAGTTTTATTAACTCAGGCCTCACTCAACTTGTATCATCCCCCCCCCCCCTAACACAAATTTATAACTGTTCCAGCACGACTGCACAGGAGTTAAGTCAGTGAGTCATATTGACAGTACTTCACAACCTAATTGGCATGATATTTACTGTCAAACCAACTGATTTTCAGACTGAAATACGAACATCTGCTCTTGTAATTGTATGCAATCCCTCACAGCATGTTGTTATGCTACTGAAAACACTTTTATTTTACAGCTTCTTGAATGACTCTGCATACAAGGAAGCTATCGAGAATTCTGCCAACTATAATACAAGGTTATGCATAGAGAGGCGACTTCGAATGCCATTTTTGGACTCCCAAACTGGTAAGACACTTGCTTTATACTACTTTATTTCATGTGGGCTCTGTCTGTAACTTGTTTTGTGTTAGGTGCATTGCCTATCCATTGTAAATGAAAATTGTATTAAAAAACTGATGGAAGTAAAGCTCCTTGAAGTAACTTCTTTGATTTATATTAAATAGGTATCCATCTTTAAAAAAATCTTGATTATCAGAGTTTTTTTGGAATTATTAATTCTTCTTCATTTCATATATTTTGTTTTACTTAAGCTATATGTAACAATTTGGGAAAAATAAATGTTGTACAGTAAACCCCCATTATAATGGACCCTATTAAACGGGTTGTTGTGTATAACGGATGCATAGTTGTGTCAAGGTCGTTGTGCCATATGACCCCTTGTGCCCCCGTCAGCCGAGCAACATTGTCTGTAATTCCACGAATTATGACTTCAGGCACATTGCTTCTAGTTCAACCAAATTTATCAGTTACTAATGCAGGGTAGTTTTTTAGTATTCAGTATTTTTAATTTGCAAACTTCATAAGTTTGCCTTTGTATTACTATGTGTTTTTACCATGTAAAATACCCACATTTTATATCTATTTCGGTTGTTTCACTGATGTAAATACAACTTTTCAAAACTTATTTGTTATAAACCGTACTTCCTTTAAAACGGACAACCTTCAGCCACAATTAGTCCATTATAATAGGGGTTTACTGTACTTTTAATCAACAATATTTACCATTCTAAGTAGCAGTAATACTGCACACCAGGCGCACAGTACGGGTGGCCGTCTAATGGGTGTGTTTGCGACGTACATGCACCTCGTTAAGGGAGCCCACAGTCCAACTCTAGGTTCAGCAGATGGATTTGTAATTGACGCAGTATCCTGCTTTTCCCTGGTGGGCTGACGTCTGCAGGAAATAAAAGACACAGTCACCCTAGAAACAGTATTCGGAGGTTTGATAGAAAACGTGTTTATTCTGTGAAGAATAGATACCCGTACTACCTCCCAACTAACCAGGAACTGAAACGGAAGTAGACTACGATAATACCTGGTGAAGGTGGTCTGGATCTAAACTAGACAAGAGTAGATGTGGCTAGGTAGCTATAGTAATAACTGACCGTACCTAACTCGATTCTGTTGTCCAGAAGGGACTCGGGTGGCACTACCAGAAGGGTAGTGCATGTTGAAGGGGGTTGAAGACTTCTTCGGGGGTTGCTGTTGAAAGTCTTGAAGAGCTTCGGGTAGATCGCCAATATGTTGGAGTTGGCAGAGAGCTCCAACACACGACGTGGTGGAGCTGCTGAGAATGAACTGCCGTTCTGCCGCCGCCGTTTATCATCACTGGGACGCTACTTCCTCAGTGCCGGGGAATTACAAGCCCTTGTGAGGGCTCTTGCCCTCCCATTTATATCTGAAGTCTAGAGTCCAGGTTGGAACAGCTAGCCCTTCCCACCTGGCTGTCAATCAAATTGATATACTGCGACAAGACCAGCAGCCTGTTTTGTTTTTAGGACCCCTGTTTGACTCCAGGGAACCTGGTACCTATAACTTTTTCCTCTCCTCACCTACCTGCGGGTTGAAAGGAGAGGAATGGTTCTTAAAAAACCTGGAATTTTGAATTGCAGGGCTTGTTGAGAACCTCCCCGAAGCCCGGAGCACTTCGTTGTGGTTTTAGTTTTGTTCAAGCATAATCTAAGCCGAAAAATTGCAGTTGTCTGGAAGTGGGTCAAGGAGGTAATGCCTGCAATAAGTTACGATTAAGGAAATAAAAATAAACTAGAACGTATATGTGTACACAGTTATTAATTTTTAGGTTGGCAGCCAATAATATTTAATATGTGACATTATGACTAGTTGAATAAAATTTTATGTAGTAAAGAAATAAGGTATTAAAGTTAGTAATAACTGAAGTCATAGTTGAATTTTAAAATATATTGTGTTGTGTGTTGTTTGAATTTAACATTTAATAAGTCTGAACCAACAGCGAACAGTAAAGAAGTGCATATTGCACGAAGGGGCTGGGGAGGCGTCGGGAGCGATGGGCACGTTGCAGGAGCTGGGCTTGGACTGAGGCGAGAAGCCAGGCGCAACCAGTTTTGTTAATGCTCTGACTCGCGCCCCGGACCTATAAGAGAACATGGCCGGTGGATGGGTTTTAAAGTTTTTGTTTAAACATTTATCCGCAGCATTTTAGAAGTTTTTATGTGTCTGCTGGTGTCTGGTTCGTAATTACAGACATCGCGGATATTAGGGTTGGGATGGCGCTTTATTTTATCATAATACTTATTGTTTTGTTTAATTAATTTTTCGTTTATATACTGCACATTTAACTCATCACGCTAATCCCCATCTGTGGTGTACAGATGGTTCATAGGGTCTACTGTTAATGTTCAGTGGCACAGACTATAGGTGCCTGGGAGGTTGAGGGTAAATCACACTATGACTTCATATCGATTTATTAGTTTTGAACATGTTTATTTAACGGGAATTTACTCATACATTCCCAGCACTGTTGCGGGACTTTATACATACTTACTGCCGAGGATTTACTCGTACATTAACGCCCTGCGAGCTCTGGCCTGAAGGGCTGGTTACACTGTTCTGGCTACGTTTCTGACGCTGTAGGGGTATTAGGTGACAGGTNGCTGGTTACACTGTTCTGGCTACGTTTCTGACGCTGTAGGGGTATTAGGTGACAGGTCAGGTCCCTGAGTGACGACGGGGTTACTTATCTGCACATGTTGCGTGGTAGTTGTTCCGGCAGTTGAGGTCTGGTGAGTTGGATGGCCCGGATACGTTCCGGCATTTGATGAGGTCTGGTGAACTGGATGGCCCTGTTAAAGGCCCCCCTGTGGTTGGCTTGTTACACGCAGCTGGCTTCCTCTCGACGTGGCGCCCCTCTGTGGAGCTCACCACTCGCTCCCGTTCTCGGCGTAGGGTAGTAACTGACTGCTTACTACCCTACCACGTCCCGGCGAGGGACCCCGTGTGGACCCCCACCCGTCCTTTGCGGCTATGGGCTGCATTGGACAATCCCACTATCTCGACATGGCACTTCTCGGTGAAGTTCACCACTCGACTCCGCCTTCTCGGTGCGTTGTAACTGACTAACTGGTTGTAACTGACTGATAACTGACTTGCTGACTCGCATCCCGGCGTGGTGATACTACTCGTCCGATGTAACTCTGGTAACTGTCTCTGATTCGGCCCTGCGTCTCGCGTCCCGATTTGGCTGACCCCTTAATGTCGCGACTGACTTCTCTGTGCATTCCGGGGTGGCGGTACCGAACTCCACGCCATATGCTGCTCGTTGCTTCGACTGACGGACGTGGCTGGGTTCCGATATCCCGGTCTAACTCTCTGCGGTGATAACGACTTACTCCTCTGTCCGGTAATAATGAACTGACCTCTCTGTGTGGTGATAATCAACTGTCGTACTGGGCCCCACCCTCCCCGCAAAGAGGCTTATATCCCGCGGTGCGTGTCCACATTGTCCCGTGGTTAGCTAAGGGGTGGGGGGAGGATTCTTGGCACCACTTTCCAAGCTTGTCAGCTGTTTCTCGGTGCATGTTTTCAACTTCAGGTGGAAATACACCTGACTATCTCGTTATTTCTCGGCGTTTACCTACAAATTTCACGGGGCTTGCTAGGGTGTAGGAGGAGGGTGGGTGGGAGGACTGTGCGGCAGCGACCCCGTGTAATGGCCTGCACACGCTCCTACCTCGGCTTGACTTTTCTCTGCGTTGATTACGACTGACACGTGTCTTCCGAAGCCCCTACACTGGTTTAAGCTGGGGAAGGGGGGGGGGGTGGTTGGTGACAGCGCCGCTCTCTTAATACTACTAATTACACCACGCGTCACTTTTAATGTTGAATGGAGATCACAGTTTCTTATTTATGTAGAGGCTTCGCCAATTATTCTTAGATATTAATTCTGAATTATTTGTAAGTGGTTTATTAATGATTTAGCTGCGTTTCCCCACACTTCATTCCCATACATGAGGGCTGAGGGGATGATTGAATTGTATATTAATGGTTTAAGTCTTTTGTTTAATCTGTTGCATTTAAGAAGGTGATATAATTTATTTAATTTTGCATATGCAAGTTGTTTGCTGTGTTTAATGTAAACGTCCCAGTGTAGTTTTTTATCTATTATTAATTATAGATATTTGACGTAGTTAGAAAAAGGAATTTCTGTCTTATTATATTTTAGGGGTTTTGCTTCAAACTTTTGTCTGTGAGTTAATACTAAAGCCTGGCTTTTCTCTGCATTTATTTTTATTTTACAGCGGTCATACCATTGACTCAGCTCGTCGAGCTGTAACTGTGTGTGGATGTGGGCATAGAGAAGGCTTTTGTTGTCTGCAAATATAACTGTATCATCTGCATACATTTGAACTGAACAGTGAGTGTGTGGGATGTCAGCTGTGAATATATTGTATAGGAATGGCAAAAGTGCAGAGTCTTGTGGCATTACTGTGGTGAGCTGGTGGGTAGAGGAGTTGGAATTGTCAATGCTGACATAAAATTGCCTGTTCAGAAAGTAGTTGCTGAGGAAATGTATGTAATAATCTGGGAAACTGAAATTTATTGGTTTTTACAGGTCTGTAATCCAAACTTGATCAAATGCCTTCGCTACGTCTAGGAAAACTGCTGTGGTTTGTTCTGTTGCGAACTTTGTAACTACATGAATGGTAAAATGTTGTGCTTTAAAACCGTATTGTATATCCTGAATATGGCCACCAATTTCGGCGTATGTTTAGCCTACTTAGCAGCATCTTTTTTAATATCTTACTCAGCGAGCTGAGCACTGATATGAACTGCCGGTTTTGTGGGTAGGAAGGAATTTTCCCGGGTCTAGGTAGTGTGGTTACTTTTGCAATTTTCCATTCTGTAAGGTAGTATTTATATTTTAGTATTGCGTTAAAAATGTCTATTATAAAAGCAGTACTGGGTAAGGTAATTTTTTTAGAGTTTGGTATTTTATTGTGTCTAGCCCCAGTGCCTTGTTTGCTTTAATGGTTTTTAGAGTGAAAAGAAGTTATGGGAGTGTAACTGGTTCTGGGTCAGTTGTAGGTTGTTTATTTAAGAAGTTGTTTACAGTTGTGTTAACATCCTTAGTAAAATTTATGTCACCGAGATAGTTGTTTGGGATGAATTGGTCTTCTAGTGAATCTGCTATTGCTTCTGTTTTTTCTGCCGGGTTGTATTTATACCGTTTACTGTGATTATTGGTAGAGACTGGGTTTTCTTACCAATTTCTTTTAAAGTGTGGGAGATGTTCCAGAATTTTTGTGGGTTGTCTGCAAACTCGGTGATAAATGTTTCCTATTTATTTATGCAAAGATTATTTATTTCTGTTCTGAGTTTTTTCCTTAGTTGGTAGTATATAGTTGTAGATTCCTGCATTCGAAGTTGCTGGAAATCATCTTTAGCCTGTATTTGTTTCTATTGGGGGGATATATATTTCTGGGAAGTTTTGACGGAGGAATTCTCTTCTATTTAAAATTGTTGTATTGTTTTTAAGTACTGATTTTATGGTTGTGTTTAGCAATTCTCTGGCCGGATCTATATGGTCCTGGGAAGTGATTGGGATGTATTTTTGTTCAAAAGTTTCTTCTAAATCTATTTTAAAAGCCTGCCAGTCAGTTATTAGGGTTCTAGCAAGAATGGGGTTTGGGTGTTTAAAGTGTGTGGATCTATATTGCAAAGTACTGGCAGGTGGTCTGAGTCTTGATCGTGTAGCACTTCCAATTGATTGTCTGTGTTATTTATATTAGTTATTAACAAGTCTATTGTGGTGGGGTGATGTCTTAAAACTGGGGAATAATGTGTGGGTTTATTTGGAACTTTTATTATATATGAAGTTCTTTATGCGTGGGAAGAGAGAGCTTTGCTTGATGGGCTATTTTCGAGGTCATGCCAGTGAGTATGCCTAGCATTAAAATCGCCTACTATAATAAATGGATATGGCTAGTTTATAATTTTATCTAGGTCTTCCTGTGGGAGGGGTTTGCTAGGGGGGAAGGGCATAGACTGACATTATAAATATGTGGTCTGACACATTATTAATATTTATTGATGTGGATTCTGTGCGCTTACAGTCCGGGTCTTTATTTATGTGATTGCAATTTATTATGAACTAGGATTAAGGTGCCCTCGCCTTTAGATTCGTTTCAACGGGTTATGTAATTTTTTATTGTGAATCGTTTAGTTGGTGTTAGCTTGGTTTCCTGAATAAGAGCTATTTCTACTCTGTATGTCTCCAACACTCTCTGGAGCTCATATAACTGTTGAAAAGCGTCGTTACTGTTCCATTACAGTAAGGAAAAGGTACCAGCGACTGCTGGGGGTCGTGAGACCGTTTAAGGGCCTCCGATGCTTTCCAGGGAGTTCTCCTGCAGGTTTGCAGTGGCTCTCGCTCGCTGCACGAAGGGCCAGAAATGTGCCATAATCCCAGTGAAGTCGGCCTCTTTCAGGAACTGCATGAGCTCATGCATGTCCTGCAAGGCCGACCTCATGTCACTAGGGGCATGTGAGGTGATTGGGAGAGGAGGGGGGAGGTGGTACCACTTGTGGTGTTGTATCGTAACTTACGGCTGGGGTTTGCATGGGGACGGTTATGTTTTTGTGTTGCCCTAAGGTCGCCTGTGCGAAAGAGTGTTCTCTGGGGAGGTTTTTAGTCTCCTGAATTTTATGATAGATAGCCAGGTTTATGGCCGGGACAGGTACTTGCTTTGATATGCGGGTTTGTGCCCGGGACTTCTCTGCAGCAGATGGTCGTTTTTGCACAATGTCTAGATATTGAGGACACAGCTTTGAGGAAGCTGGGTGCATGCCATTACTATTTCTGCAGACAGGGATTTTTGTCATGTTAGGGTAGGCGTCCTATGTGTGCCGACTGGTGCAGTGAGGGCAGATGGTCGGCATGTGACAGAAATTCCGGGTATGGTCCAGGGCAAAACAGTTGCGACATTGTGTTACGTCAGGGGGCCGCTTTTTGTAGGGTCTCGGATGTACTATGGTCATGTTGAGCCTAGTCACTTTCACGAGAGGGGGGATGGTGTCATTTTTGGCGGCTGTGACACAGAAAAACCTCTGGGGTTGCAGCCACTGTTTTGAGGAGTCCTGCGGGTCTAGGAGTTTTTTGTGGAACTGGTAGATATAAATTTTACGATACCCGAGTGCCTGAAGATCCTGCCTGATGTCTTCGGAGTTTGTGTTTTTAGTAAGGTCAAAGACAACATTCTGAGAATGGTCACTGGTGTTACTATAAGTGAAGTATTGAAAATTCTTTGCTGACAGGAGTGTTGCAGTGTCCTTACGCTTCTGCGCATCGGCTACCACGATGTGCAGTCCGTTGCACGCAATACTAATTGTAAACCCGGTGGGACTAATAGCTCGCAGTTTCCGCACCAGCAAGCTGTACTTACTGGTGTCAGTAACTACCAGGCAGATACTTCAGTGTTTTTGCCTGCCTTGTTTGGTTGGCACTCTGATGTGTGCGGGGGCTGGCTTGAGGAGCCGGGCTGGTTTGTATTGTCGTGTACCTCTTTCAGGACACTGTATCGGTTTACAAACAGTATTTGTGGTGTCGCCTCTCAACGACGAGGAGGGAGGGCGTTTCCTCTCCAGTGAATCGTTCCTCGTTATCCTCTGCTGCATTCTCCATGCCATTTTTACAGTCGTGGCTTGCAGTTCTGCATTGTTCCTTGCTTGACACTGGTTCAGGCGTGCTCTGGCAATGTTCCAATTTCCAGTGTTTTTGCACACCATTTCAATTCCCGTCACTGGTGGGTCGGGGAGGGAGGGGTTTTGTGAGTGTATTAATTTCGTGTTCGAGGCTGCAACAGTGGTGCAGTCACTGGACACCAGTGCCGCACCGGCCGGAATGTTTTTAGGAAATGATTGATTTTGTTGAACCTCTGGAGAGCCCTGGCTAGACATGAGGCCCTCAACCGACTCCAGGCCCGTAAGGGAGGAGGGAACCTGCCGGGAACAGCAACGATAATGTATGTTCTTATTTTATAGTGATTCTATTGCGCTGCTGAGTGCCACAGCCGCTGACCCCAATGGGGCTAGGCTCAAGATGGCTGAGTGAGTACGCTTGGCCGATTGTGACACTCGGGTGTAGTGCCGTGAAGCTACAGTCAATCTGCCCAAGAGACAGAGCCGCACCTCCACTGAGAAGAAGACCAAACGACGTCACCCGCCAGAACGCAAGCGAGCAAGTCGTGACTGTAGAAGTGGCGAGTGTAGTGAACTGCAGTTCTGCAGCGGTGCACGAACATACATTCCACCTACCCACAGGCTCTCTTATGTGCAAGGGATGTGAGGGTGAGCTGCTCCCGTGGACGGAGCTACTCTCTCGGGTGCCATCTCTTGGTCCGTGGCAAAAGCAGGCGTCTTTGTCATGCGGGGTTGCATTGGCTGCGCGAGCTCAGGCGCTTAGCTAGGCTGCTTGGCTGGCTTTTATCCAATT
>NQII01000546.1:142045-232720 GCA_002778355.1 Clitarchus hookeri | reverse complement strand
ATCACATGTGGGGGTTTAGTGTGACGTCTGACATAAAGGCGAAACGAACTTGCCTGACGTATCCATGAGTGCCCTCGTATCTAGGGGTGTGCTGGTAAGCTTTGGTAGCAAGTCGTTTTCGGGTTCAAACCTTGCCTGGGGTGACGTGATGACACATGTAAATGAAACGAAGTTGTGTTTAAATAATTGACAGTGTGCGTTATGCATCAAGTTTTTGAATGTGGATTGCATTTGGAATTGACTAAATTAATAATTAACCCTGCTTATATTGGATTATGATTGTATTTACATTTCTGTATTTTCATCTTTTGTTCTTGACCCTGTCCTGCGCTATACATTCATAGTTCCATTTGTGTGTGTATGATTTATGAAACGGAAAATACGGTCTACAGTGCTCGTAAAATCCCTTTCGTCTTCCCCAGTGTGTTCGTATGTGCATGTCTTAAATATGAAGGTGTTAAATTGGGTCACATTAGAAAGCCAATATCCTGGATGCCAAGCAGAATTTTCCAGTACTGTGGAAGTTGTTTCTTGCTAAAAAGTTATGTGGAACTGTGTTTAAACTTCTTTTTTGGCATCAACAGGATTTTGTTAGTATTCTTCTAGATTATCATTTAATTCTAAAGATGTCTGAATACTGAAATTAATTGAATTGATATATTTTTAATGAAACTGCTGATTTTTCCATGAGAAGCAGTTGGAAATGGAATTTGCTTTTCCTAAAAATTATTCTGTATTCTGATTAAACTTAATTTTTGGCATCGAGTGGTTGTACGTAACATTCTTGGGTATATTTTATTCTGAAGAATCTAAGTAGTGTATTGATATAAATTTATATATTGTAATAACTGCTGATTTTCTCATGAGAAGCAATGAGCAATAGAATTTGCGCATGTGAAAAATTATGCTTTGTTCTGTTTAAACTTAATTCTTGGCATCAATGAGTAGTTGTACATAAGATTTTTGGGTATTATTTCACTCTAAAGATTGAAATAAATTTATATGTTTGTAATAAAACTGATTAATTTTTTTGCAAGAAGGTACTGAAATTGATTTACCGTTGCTTAAAGAGACTCTGTGCCCAGCATTTACATTTAATTGGGACAAGGGAGGTCGTAGATACTGTTCTGGGGATCGAACTGGTATAAAGTGACTCAGTCCCCAGAATTTATATTATTTTTTTGGAACAAGGAAAGGTCCTATGTACCATTCTGGGTGGTATACCTTCATTTGGAAGACTCCTGTATTGAAATAAATTAATGTTTCATCAATAAATTGTCTGATTTTTCCACAAGAAGCCACAGATAATGAACTTAGCACTTGCTAAAAATGACTGTGCGACTGGTGTTTACATTGTTTGTGTGACAAGGGGAGGTCGTACACACCGTGCTGGATAATGTTTTTGTTCGGAATATGTCTTGTCCATTGAAATAAATTAATGTTGCAATAAACCTGTTATTTTGGCACCAGAGACAATTACAAACTAACTTAAAGTGAAAAACACATTTTTAACACAATTTTTCTTGGGGGTCAGAATTGGCTTGCTATAGATTATATGAGGCAATTCTCAAGAACCGTCGTGAGGTATCGTAAAATCTGTCTCCGACTATAGTCTTTTCATTCCGAGACACTTGTTACTGTCACCCATGATAGAAGGTTGCTTCTGAGCAATACCTGTAAACAATAGAACTACTGTTAACTAATGCAGGCACTTTTGTGCACTCTTGTGTTTACAGGTGTTGCATGGAGCCACTATAAGTCAATGTAAAGCCTTTGATGTTTGCTCTCCTGTTTACAGGTGTTGCGCAGAATCACTCAAACTTGTTCATGACTCCTCGAGAAAGGATTCCCGGGATGGGCGAGGGTCAGATCTACACGTACCCTTCCAAGTGCTGGCGCAAGAAGCGGCGTCAATACCTGTCCAACTTCCTGCAGCCGCACCACAAGGAGGTGGAAGTAGAGGTGGAGACTCACGTGGCAAGTGTCGTCGATGTTCCTACGGCTGCAGCGAGCGAGGACAGTAAGGAGAGTGTAACTGCCAAGGAAGAGACTGTGAAGGTGATGAAGGATTTCTTGCTATTTACGTACATAGTCTAAATACAGTAAATTCTCGCCAGTCCGGAGCTCTCGGGGATTTACGACTCACTGATTTTTGTGTAACCTTTCTACAAAACCCCATTTTATTTTTAATGTGTACAATAATACCATTAGCATGTTTCTTACTCTCGCCCACACCTCCCACATAGAATGACGACAGCTGTTAAATAATGGAATAGCCCACCAGAAATAAAACCTAATACACTACTTTATTTATTTAAAATCTGCTTTACAAGGAAAATAACTCTGCCTCCCGTTCACTATAGTATTATGTAAATTTCCTACGCCAGTTGTCATGCTGTATGCAATGACGTTATCTGTTTACAACATCTGAACATCGCTGTGAGTGCCGTCAAATACAAAGCTCACAACATGTATCTAAACCAATACCAAACTCGAGCGTGATAGCAGCAACTTATACACTTCGATCCAACTTCTCACAAATCTCCAAGTTTTTGTTTTAATGTTAGTGTTACACGTTTTCTCTTAAGCTTCGGCATCATTTACACTCAGCACGACCTTCCAATGCAACTAACAGCTGCGGACTGCTGAAGTGCTGAACGGCAGGGCTTCGCTTCTCACATCTGCTCCTGACCTTGAACCTCCACTCCTAGATTTCGAGGGATGTATCAGACAGGCGCGGCATGTGTGTGTAGTGTGGCGACACAACACAGCGCAGCACAGCTTTGTACCATAGAGACATGGCACAGTGCAGCATGGCTTTGTACTGTGGCGTCACATTGAGATGCAGCATGAAATTTTTTTTTCTATGACAACCCCATGGATTCTCGGTTTTCGGATTTGCGAGACTTTACTGTAAGTGGATTTGTATGCATAGTTGTGTAGGGATTTACACACAGCTCGTATTGTCAATTTTCACAGGCACAAACTTCTGTCATCCATAATGTTACATTTCATGACCTGCCATTTTGATACAGCTTGCACAGCTACTGTGTAGAAACTGGAAATTACATTTTTTCACCTGCACTCAAAATTTAGGTTTTCATTACGCACATACGTAGGTTTTGTATCCATTTTTCCCAGAAGTTATTTTAATTAGGTTTAAGGACTTGTTATTTTAAAGTATAAACCTACGTAAAAGTTATTGATTGGTAGGGATTTTATTAAGAATCATTAGATATTTAATTTGTATGGTTAATTAAAGAAAACATACAGTATTTTTAATTGGCATTGTAAGCATTAATTATGGATTAATTGTTGCTTTTTACACACAAGATATTCAAAATGCATTCTGTTTTCGTATTTATTATTAATTCTTGATTAAATTCTTTGTTCTAAGTTTACTCATAGGAGTTGAATATAATTTTAAAAATTCATATTTGGTTAATGCAACTATAAAAATTCACATTTAATTATCTGTCACAAGGAATTTGTGAGATTAAAATAAAATCAACCAAACCATTTCAAGTAGTCTATGCTGTAAAACCTAAGAAGGGTGTGGATACAAACTAATACATTGTTAAAAGTTTAATAAAGCATTGGCTGGTAAAGTATTGGAAAATACTTTCAATAAATAAAAAAATTACTTTTTTAGTGTTTTTGACAAGTTAAGTATTGTATAGGGTATTCATGATAAACTGAGCACTTTTGGAAGCCCTGCTTAAGATCTTCATGTACACACATGCTGTGTATTCTGTTGTCTGTACAACTTTTATTATGGACTGTGTATTACGTTTCCATGCTGTTTGGCATGTAGGTTCGATGAGGTTATGTACTGGGTTGCTGAAACACATTAAGTTGAACTCTTTTTCACACCCTCTGATTTTACACTTTCCTGCATTTTAGACTACTTTTCAAAATCCTATTTAGGGCTTTTACAGCACATAACTTCCCTCTTTTTACACTTTCCTGCATTTTGCAACATTTTTTCATGGTCCCCTGAGAAGTGTAAAAAGGGTTAGTTATGCTGTAATTTGGTATGTGACACGTATAAATGTATGGAAGTACCTAGTTTCCAAAGAGTTTGAATTATAAGTAGCATATAAAAATTATTTGAAATTAGAGATGTATTGTTGATTACAAGTTTGTTATTCATAAGTGCATTGGTTGATTTGCTGTTGAATGACCCATTCAAGGTTTCATTGTGTTGCATGATTTATTTTTAACTTTGTTGAAGTTGAAACTATATTGTCAACATGCTTTTTGATAATTCAGAGACACTGGTTTCCAAATGTTTGACAGAAATCCAGTGATACTGCACACAAGGTGACTTTACAACCTACCTTGCAAGATGCTTGGTATTATGATGAGCTGGACATACAAGAGATGGAAGGCTTTGATGAACCGGATCCAGATTCAGACTTGGATTATGAGGAGACCTACTCAAAGCGGAAAGGAAAGAAACGATCAACTAAGTCAACAAAGTCCTCAGACTCTCCAGCCAGCAAAAAATCAAAAGTGAGTACTTTTTAATTTGTTACAGTGCTTGTGGGTAAACTTTTAGTTGCTTTCACGTTAATTACAAATCCAACATATTATATCCGCAGCTAGCTACGAAAATTTTATATGATCCTATGGGATCAGTTGATGGAAATGTTTGTCAAGTTTATTTACATATTTAATATATTGGAATGCAGGAATTTTATTTTTATTACAACGACAAGGGGGTTCTGTGGAGCTTGTAAAATGTTGAGTAGTTGCCGGGAAATTTTTTTTGTTCATCAAAATTTATGCACCTACTGCAATGGATATATGAAATTGTGCACCTGGTTTATATTTGCCCTTAGAAGAAATGATTACATTACATTCAGGCCTCTTTTTGTGGGCACTTACAGTTCCTCAAGATTTGTCCTTACGACCGAGCTGTCTGTACAAACCAGTGCCACCAAAATGTTGACCTGTTTGGATTTCATACATTCAAAAATTGCCTTGGAACTGCTCATTTGCCAATTTGGTGAGTGAAAAGTCATAATTTATTCATCTTGGAAGGAAACTCTTGGTATTCTATTAATAAACCATTAATTACATAGTGTAATAGCTTGATGTCTTCTAAGTAAAATTATATCTATCTGTGAAGATACAACTATTAAAGAGAGCAGGTTTAACCACCTCCCGTTAAATGTGGAGGTTGGCTAGCTGGGAGTTGGGCTCGACTGCTGGCTAAATAGAAGCTAGTGTTTTACCACTATTGTGTATCCTCCTGTTTTTAATCTGAAAGTTCAGGTCTGATTATGTAGATTGTTATTATCAAAAGTTGACGTGTGACGGGTACAGGGGATAGGCATTACGCTCTGATGAGACATGAAATCCTACACAAAAAAACGTGTGAGGTACACAGGGGATTTCCCGTTTTCTCTCTCGAGAAACTGCTGACAGCCGACTTGAATATTGCAAGAGANTGAATATAGCAGGAGATGGGTTAAATTCAGGAGCAGCCAAGGTTTGGGGTCAGTGGTAATCAGTTGTTGACGAGGAGTTGTTCGGCAGCCGCGATGCGAGACAGAGAAGGCAGTTACGCGAGAGGCAGTCGTATCACCAGGCCGGAGTTCGGACCCGGCCCAGGCAGTAATGTACAATCAGTTGTTCGCAGTCAGTTGTTCGGGAGCAATTATCGCCAGCCAAGGCGGGAGTTGTTCGGCGGTACAGCCGCGAGACGAGATAAATGCAGCCGAAGCGGGAGAAGCCGAAGCGGGAGTAATCAGTCGTTTGACGAGAACGGTGCCGAGAATATGAGTACATTCCCGGAAATGAGTGGCAGCCCCAGTCCGAGAGGCGCCATTCCCCGAGAAGACGTAGTCGTGCGCCGGATGGCGACGAGGCGAGCAGTCAGTCAGTCAGTGAGTAAATAGTGACGTCACCGGGGAGAGAACCCAGGAACAGCCGAAACTTCATGTGTAAATTCCCGAGACAAACCCAGTAAAAGTGCCGAGAACTTATGAATTCATTTCCGAAAACATATTGGCAGTTTCCGCGGTGGGGAAGTCAGAAACGTGAGCCGGAAGCAGGACGAGGAGACGTGCTCTCCAACAAGGAACGCCAGCCGAGGTCACAGAGAAAGTACAAGTTCGTGAAACCAATCCCGGTCTTCCGAGAGAGTCAGTCAAATCCGCAGGAAAAAGCCAACCTTGTACAGCACGCCAACGAGAGCCAGTCCGAGGGTCTGAACCAGGGCCACCCAACTCACTATGCCTCAGCTACCAACGAAGACAACTCACCAAAAGCCGCAGTCACAGATAAGTAGAGAAACGTCTCCCTTCAACAACCTTCCCCGACGCATAGTATTCAGCCCACCAGCCCTTCAGGCCTACGACTAGTAGGGGGGCTCATTCTCGCCAGTGTGTGTAAATAACTATGTGACCTTCAAACCAATAAAATACTGGTGTGTTAAATAACGGAGAATACAAGTTTTTGTTTACCCCTAACGCAACAACCACAGGTGCCCTTAGTCTGCACCAAAATAATTTAACTATATAAACTACTAGCCACCAATCTGTACAGTAGAACCCGCTTATAAGGTTCCCATTTAAAAGGTTTTCCCGCCTATAATGCACGATTTTTCTAGTCCCGAATGTTTCTCCATAAGAACAATAACAAACATTCCCGGAAATAAGGTTTTCATTTTCCCGCGAATAATGCACATTGTGAAGGAAGCACACTGGGAAAGGAAAACTTCAATGGAAAAGATGCTCAACTTACACTGCTTTTCAGACAAAGTTGTAGTTTTTATCCCAAGCTCCACCCTGCTGAGATAATCTACCAGCTTGACATTGACGAGGGTCAGTCGGCCTGCAAAGGGGAGGAGTGAATGTTTTTACAGCCGCCTGGGGCAGGTAGGCATGTCTGGAGCTGCAGCTGTGGTTTTGCCGCCCGGAGGTTGTCGCCCCTCCCCCTCCTCTTCATGGCAGTGGCCCGTGGTGCCGTGTTCCAGGTAGATGTCCCAGCCCGCTTTCCTTGTCTTTTCTCCCCCCCCCCCCCCGCTTTGTTAGGCCTACAAGACTCATGCCTTGCACACACCAGTGGAAGGCTGTTTAATAGGAGGGTGACAGACCCTAACATAACACAAATACAGTGTGGATTTTCTGTCTCGAAAAATTAATGTTTCTGTGGCTTTCTAATTTTGACATGTGTAACAATGTCATAAATTATCACGAGCCCGGCAGGGGGGGAGGGGGGAGTCGGGCAGCTGTATGTACCACACCACAGCTGATAGTCTTTTTGGAAGAACTTCACACTTTCTTTGTTAGCAGTGAAAGTGGCTCAACTCTCTTGCTCTGAGGCCCTAATACCACCACAATCTAGCAAGTTTACTATCTAGCCTGACATTGACAAGGGTCCTTGAAGGAGGAAAGGGAAGAGGTCAAATGTTGATAGGCATCCATTGACATCACTGTGCGGTGGTGGTGCCAAAAGGGACTGGATATATGGAGTATGATAGTTTTTAAAAAGTTTGTAGGTATCCAAATGTATAATGATTACTTTCTTACAGATTTTGATATTTCAGTTTTTCAGCAGTACAAGATTAGGATATGTTTTATTCCTATGCTCAGTGTCTAGTAGGCATACATTTTTTTGGCAGTAACAGTACAAACGAGTTGAATATACTTGAAAACTGTAGCCTATTATATATATTTTTTAATCCTTCAGCTCCGATTGTTCTTCGAAATTCCTTCGCATAATGCAAGCTTCGCTTCGACTTCGCTTCACATTTAAAAAACGACCTTTGCACATGCCCAGTTAATATTTATGTAGTGAAAATTAATTCATCCTTGAAACAGTTTTAGTGAAAAATTAAAATGAGTGCCTCTAAGAAAAAACAAACATTTTCATTAGCTGAAAAGTTAATCTTAATCAAGCACGTGGACCGTAATCCGGGTAGAACACGCACAGCAATTCCTCGGAATTTGGAAATCCCAGTGACTACTCTGAATCGAATCATTGATGCAACCAGGAGACAAACTGCCACGAACAATTGTGCTTGTTTTGCATGTACAGTAATCTTTTGCTCGTATACTTATTTTATGATTTTGCAACCAGGAGATAAAATTTCTTAAAAGATTATGTATTTAAAAGAAATATTTGTTTTGTTCATTATGTAAAGTTGTGTGTTTATTACGGTGCATAATTTTATATCTTTTGGTGTCCAGATTCTTGAATTTTTGTGTTTCCCTCTTATAAGGTTTTCCTGCTTATAGTGTCACTTTCTTGTGGACCCCTGAAGAACCTTATAAGAGGGTTCCACTGTATGACTCAGTTGGCCTAGTAGCGACAAAGTTACTATAAGGTAGTGACTTTTCATGATTGTACTGTTTTAAGAACAACATTTTAACAATCAAATGAGTTAATTTTTATATTCCCTATATGGTAAACGTACAATTTTGTAGTTAAAGATTTATTACTACCTAATTTTTATTTAATAATATTGAAATTGTGGGTTAGTATTTTAAGTTTCCTATATTGGAAAGAAAAAGTGAAATGCTATTATATTAGTGACAAAAATAATATTTTGATTCATGTATGTTTCTCCCAATTGATTGTAATTACAATAAATGAATATCAACAAATATTTTCAATATTTACATCTCTATTGCCATGTATTTACCCATGCAACAGACAGCAGCACATCCACGCACAATGTGCAAAAATATTAAAACCGAAAAGTGGAATTTTCCCTGCATTTCACAAAATACCACTCTTCAGTGAAATATCATATGAGCAATGCACAAATTTATTATTTGACTATATTTAATCTAATTTAACAATTCATTTTATTATTAAAATACTCGCCAATTTCTGAACATTTCTTAATTCAAATACAGCATTTATGATTCATTGTGCAGCAGCCGCGCTTAATGCCCTGTAGTTCACTGCTTTCTGCAAGATAGCTGCTTAGTAACATCCAAACTGATTACTGATCATAGAAACAAAAATGCCATTGTCGAAAGTCACGTCTGAATGTTACTCGATGGTAGTATTTATAATACAAACAGATGGAAAAATAATTATATCTCTGGACAGTATTTAAAATCACCTAACTGTACTTAATACTACATAAATACTCATCGTCATATTTCTGCGGTGCATTCCAAATATGATGTAATTTTCTTTCTCCTCAACCTCCGGTTAGAACAGCTAGCCCCTGGTTCATCCTCGGTAACCAGCAACTGAGAGCTAAAGTCGCTGCTAGACTTTGATTTAAAACAAAATTCAGTGCTAGCAGTTCATTTTTGATCGGGAGATCAACAGGAGGTGGTAAAAAACCTGTTCTAAGTCAGTCAAAATTAGCAAAATGCTGGACTACGCACCACACATAGCCCTAACGTATGATGTGATGTCCTAAGTTTATCTTCCCCACGCGGAAATAGACTTCTATATTAATGGAACAATAACATTCTAACAAATACATGTGTTCACTTTAAAATATTATGAAATTAGTACAAATAATTTTATAGATAACGTGACAAATTAAAAAAATCGAAAGCATTGTAGAGCTGTTAACGAAAAGTCAAGAGCAAAGGCCATTTTAAAACATACCTGTCGTAGGATAAAAATGGGAAGAAGGTGGAAAAAATAGGATAGGGTTTACGGTGGTGCAATTCTTTATTCTTGCCCCTTATTGTACGTGTCAGTGTGTGTATGGTCTGGTTCAGGGTAGTGGAATGTGGCACATTAAATATGTGTATCTCCTCGAACACATCACAGGCACGGCATGACAAAGGCTGCACCAGTAGGCTTGTACTGTAAAACAGCTGGCAGGTCATTGTCCTATTCTGGCTTGAAATTGTAAATTTTAAAAAAAAATTTTGCAGTATTTCTCCCAATGAAAGTCTTAGCTTGGGCCACCCACTGTACAGTAATTTTTTTCTTTTTATTGCTGCAGGCTTGCGATTGTGAATTAATCAATTTTCGTTGCAGTTTCAAGACCCCATCCAAAGCTTAATAGAAGTACGTACTACATAAATAGATCGAGAAATATTTTTCTTTACAATTAATTTTACAAGTTGTGCAATCTGTTTCCAGGGGACAGGACGAGGACGCAAGAAGGCGAATTACGATGCTGCAACAGATGCAGAGAAACCATTTGCCTGCGAACGTAAGCTTACAATAAAATTTTTTATGTCCTGAAATTTTACATTTTATATTATTTTGTATAAGTTGCTCTCCGGTCTATCTGTTGGTTATATAGTATAAACTCCATTGGTTTTACTTGTTACAGTATTACGTTTTGTGTGTCCCTGATCTCTTGAAATTTTTTTTTGAAAAGTATTGCATTTTATTGGTACACACCTATGGTGCATACCAACAGTAAATTTTTTGTTGTTACTTTGTAGTTTCTAATATCAACTGTAGTTTCTGAATGGGTAGCTTCTTTGAAAACTACTATTTTACATGTTTTCATCACTCCAATAGTTAAATTTTTAAATAGAAAATTTTTGCACATAGAATATTAACATGCAGATATTTAGAAATAAATTTTACATGGAAGGATATGTTTATACAAGATTAATGGTAGTCACCAATTAATAAATAGTGTTCATGAAAGTATAGTTCTTTTATGTTATACTTATTGGATTAAATTAGTAGTGTTGTGATTTTTAAGGCTGTTTGTAGTAGTTTTGGCTAGGAAACAGAATTATTTTATAATAATTAAGCATTCAGAAGCTACTTGCATGTTTTAGTGTGCTTTATTCATTTAAATAAATAATCAGGGTAAGTGTCGTGATTTATTTCACAATATAAGTTGAAATCTGAGTGTGGTTTATGTAGTGCACAAAGCATAGTTGCTCAGACAAGAAAGTACAGTGGATTCTTGATGTACCAGAAAATGGTGTCCTCCGTTAACTTTCTGGTCCCGGCAGCAAAATTCCTATATAGATAATGACAAAATTACTTACTTTTATTGTTAATTGCATGTTGCATTGATCAAAATATCTTTCTGTCCCGCCAATTATCTTTTCAAGGTGGTTGTTTATACAAATGTCTAATAACTAGTTGTGAAGTACGTTAGAAAACGCGCCATCATTTATCATCACTGCGGCGCATTGCTCCCCATTTCAGATTTCAGCTGATGGTATTGGTGACTTGGTGAGTCTGGCATACTCCCTTCTCTTACACGCCTGCCGAGAGGAGAATCGGTTACCTAGCAACCAGCATGTCGTCCTTGCTACCTCGCTCTCCTCTCTCCACCTCAGCTGCGCACCTTTCTTCCCACACACACACACACACACNTCGGTTACCTAGCAACCAGCATGTCGTCCTTGCTACCTCGCTCTCCTCTCTCCACCTCAGCTGCGCACCTTTCTTCCCACACACACACATGCACAACCTCCCCCCTCCCTCTTTGTCTGTCCCCTCCTCTCCCCTCCAATCTTCCCCTCCTCCTCCGGTGCTTGTAACTAATCAAGTGATATCACATCTTAGTTTAATGAGCATCTTCATCCGGTCAAACGCAGAGTGGCCAAGTGCTCTGCCTACTCTGACGTGTAACAAGATCACGGCAGGCATGAGTATGCGACAGTATTCCAATTGTAGAAATTTTATCAAGATTATCTGTTGCTCAAAATAGTTGCACCTTACGACAATAATATTTCCGAGCAAATGGTTTTGCTTAAAAATGTAATCAAATAAACTTTAACGAAGAATTATTTTTGGCAAAGGTGTTGTCTTTTGTGTGTTGAGGTCTTTTTTTCTCATAAAGTTAGTGTTTAATTCTATCTGGCGTAAAATCAACATTTTTTTTTGACGAAAAATTAATTTTACTTGGTAGGGAGCATCTTTTGAATAAAATAACATGTCCAGAAGTGTATACTTGACCTCCCCTTGTCATCAAAATTTGTATGAAAATCAAGGAACTTGTATTATCTAGCGTAAAGTTCATATTCTGTAACTTCTTGCAGGGATATCGGAGGATTTATATAATTTATTTCAATAGACACACGTCTTCTGAATAAACTGATATCCTGTACGGGGCTGTTTGACACCTTTTTTCGTCAAATAATGCGTAAGCACAGACCCCGAGTGCAGCATAACTCGGTTGCGAAGAAGACGTTTTGAAGGATTAATTATTGAAGACTCTTACAAATGCCTATTTTATTCATCTCTGTCTCAAGATCATGTTTTTTTAAACTGAACTGCTATTAATTACTTCAACTACACATTTGCCATGCAAGCATGGCATCACACATTGTAAATTGATGGCTGGCAGGATGGGAACTAGTTGCCTAGCAACCAGCATGGCATCCTTGCACCCTCCCACCGGTAGGCTTTTCCTGCTCCAACTCACCTGCCATGTACACTGTGCCCGGTCAATAACCTCTCTGCATGCTCTCAGTTGATCGAGGGCACGCGGGGTATTCAAAATTCTGCTTACAATCAGAGTCATATTATTTTCTTTTTCAGAGGGTTTAAAAGTTGGGTGTCGGCTTGCATTCTGTGTCAGTTTACAATAAATTATATACTGTTACATGGACGCCTGAGGGGCGTATCTGAGTTCATAAATGATGGAGGTCTTAATAACAAAATAAAAAATAAATAAATTTGATTTCTAATTTATTTACACAGCTCTTAATTACAGCATTCAATTATCTTTTTCCACTCTTGCTCTTTTTATTTCTTGGTGAATGCAATATTTAATGTCTATTTCAACTCTAATTATCGTCCTCAATGTCACGGTTTCGTTATGGGGGGGGAGGGGATGTTTTTACAGCCCAACCCTTTCCTTTGTCTCTTTCTTTCTCCCTCTTGTTCCTTTTTTTGTTAGGCGAGCAAGACGCCTGGCCTAACATCACAGCTACACCCTTAAACCAGACATTGAAGTGTGGATGATGATCAAGTCTGTATGTATTGCTTGTCAAAATGCAATATCAGTTTTTTATTTTGGTCCCTTAAAAAACTATTCATACAGGTTCAGTTTGACTTACGTTTATATTTAAAAAAAAATTTATTGTGTTTTTTAGTTAAATTGTTTTCCCACAGGTTATTAAGAGATATTATTACATCATATTTATTATATTTTAGTAAAGATTTATTATATAAAGTACTTTGCATATGTAAATTTAATATATCAGTTTTGTATGTTATTTGAAGACTTGTACATATGAAGTTTCCCCAATATAGTTTGAACATAGAAAGTGTCCCCTTCATATTCATTATAAAAAAATGTTCTATTATATTTACTATTTCATTTGTTACATTTTCATCTTAAAAATTTAATCTGTGACATGTATTTATTTTTAATCTTTCTGTTCATAAACAAATATTTTATACCAACCCAAGTTTAAATCATCAATTAGTCTACATTTTGATTTTTGAAAATAACTCTGTTTTGAGAGAATATATTTTGCAAGTAACAATAAATAACCTTGTGTATTGCAAAACCTATGCATATATTAAAAAAATACACCATTTTTGTTTTAAGCCTATTACTTGACTGTCAACAGCAACAAAACATGTAAACAGCCTTACACATGCTTACTATTTTAAGAGTTCAGAATTAGGTATTTATAAAAATATAGACCAACATTTTTTTTTGTTTGTTTGTTTTTACTACAACTTGCATGGTTTGTTGTATTAGTCTAGTTACTTTTTGGACACTGTAAAATGAAATAAGTTAAAATTTCCTTTTCCGTTACATAGCCCATATTGAACGGGGAAATTTTACGTCATCGGAAGCAGACATGGGAAAATTATACTTAGGTTTTTAATACTTCATATACACGTTTATTTCATGCATATTCTCGGCAAGGATATCATCATTGTAGTTCAGCAGTCACTTTTTGTCTCCTTTCAGGTCATAATGCATCCCAGTCTCATTTGTATGAACTTCATATAGTCCCTGATCCCTCCTGCGGTGCCCCTAGTACAGATTTGACCCATCTCTTTTTTCAATGTTCCACTGGCTGCGATCGAAGTTCGTTGTATGCCGCCCTTCAACGGCTTCATGTGAGGTTTCCTGTCTCTTACCCTTTGGTACTTTTTCATGACCCTCAGGTAGTTTGTGACGTTTTTACTTGACCGCGATGATATTATCTGATTTTGGGAGTTTGGTGTCCTGTTAGTTGTCCAAGGTGACCGGCCCTCTCCTATGGTCCGTACCATATAAGAAGGCCACTTTTTGACAGCTCTGCGAAAGTAGCGCCACTGCTAACATCTGACTACGTATCCTTCCGCCATCAGCTGATCAGCCACATAACTGGTCCGGTGAGTAAGCACGTCTAGGAGGTGCTGCCTCGTGCGGCAATTTATGAACTGCTAGGGTGCACGGCAGGCGGCGAAAGAGTTCTTGAAACGAAGTTTGGTGTGCGTTTGTACAGTCGTTCGTAAACGTAATGTAACTGGAAGGGCAGGAACGTGTAGAGGGGAGCAGCGGGAAGACGTGAGTGCAACACACATTACAGGTTGGCGTGCTAGTGCGGCGAGTGTGCGGTGTCCCACTTCTCCGGAAACAAGGTGCAGGTTTTCGGAGAACAATATGGCGTATGCTTCGCAAATGAGCCAATAGGTAGCGCGCACAACAGATTTTTCGATGATAGCGTCTGTGTAAAGTAGACTGTTGTCTTATAACTGGCTGGTTTACGAAAAGTATTTCAAATATATTTCGTAAAATTATTAGAGAAAATAATTCAACAATATTATGCAATATTTCTGTATGCTTTTGGAATCAATATCAAGCACGTAAGAAAAGCGGGGTTAGAGAGGGCGGTATACGACGTGAAAAAGGTTTCAAGATTGTTTTCATTTCTATACTGCTTGTATTATTATTAGTCATGTACCGCCTTGTGGCCGACTAGTCAGAAAAGCCGATTATCCGGCTATATTTAGAGTTGGCGACTAGTCGGAAAAAAGCACTGACTAGTCGGGCCATTACTTTATTCATATTACTATTTTTAAAATAGGGTGATTGAAATGAAATTCTTTCATTATTAATTATTTTTATTTTAGTATCAGTCTTACAATTGGCAATATAATCTAGGAATAGGAACAAAGGAAGGAATAAAAGATTTAGTTAGTAGTTAGTACTTATATGACTAAGTTCAACAAAAAAATAAATTCTGAATGCAAGTTTCTACAACTCTAAATAAAGAACATAATTATGTAATCTCCTGTTTATTATTTATTTTAGAATCACAATTTCAAACACTATGTATTCATTATTAAAAGAAATATAAACTAGAGGCAGGAACTTCTCCTTTGTAATTAACAAACAATCAAACTCAACCTTGAACCTAAAAGACTACAATTTTAACAAAAATGAAATCCTGAAGAAAGCAAGTACAACTCTGAATAATATTAAATGAGACCATTTCAAACTTAAGAAAAATGAATGCGTTACATAATAACTATGTGTATCATATAACAAAAGTGACATTTAGGTACACATGTTACTCTAGTTAGTGTTAGTATATTTTTTAATTAGAGGCAAATTGTGGTGTAAAAAGACTAAAGTCTCTGCCCTTTCTGGCAGTAATCAATTTCTTTTTGTTTCGTATACATTACCAGCTTCGGAGAAGAGTAGTTCACTGTAAACAGAACTAGCTGGACAACAAAGGTACACTTTAGCGAGGCGCGACATTTCGGGATATCTAGAACTATTACGGTTCCACCACTCAAATGGATCATTGTTGTGATTTATTACCGGTAACGCAAAGCACGAGTGCAGTTCTTGAGCTGCACTCGACTTGTCATCTTGAACAGTTTCGATTTTTCTTGCGGCTAGTTGATGGTAGCATTGCCAGAAATTACGATGTGTTNAGTTCATGGTAGCATTGCCAGAAATTACGATGTGTTGCTGTTTCCGTGCTGTCTTCATTGGTGGTGATACGAAGAGGTTCTTCATCTTTGTCAGCGTCACTTTCGTCATCACTCAGATTATTTTTCAGAGTTTCCAATAAAAATTGTGACCTAACGGTTATAAGTTCCTCAGCATCGAAAAACTGCTGCTTATATCGTGGATCCAACAAAGTTGCCAGGGTAAAGTGTTTGTTATGCTCCAAGTTAAATCTGCTCTTCAAATCATTTTCTAACAGCCGTTTTATTTCCATGATTTCATTGTTTTCATTGTAATAATTTTCTTAATATTTCTGCAAGGTTTTCACATGCGGTATAACTTCAGATAACGATGAGCAATTTGAACTTACGATCTTGGTAATCTTTTTGAATGGCTTCAGCCTTTCAAGGGTTTTTCTGAGCATTTTCCACTCAGTAGATAAATTTTCGAAATTTACAGATGTTTGTCAGATATAAAGATACAGCCCGTTTTTGTTCTGAAAGACGGGACATCATGTAGTACGATGAATTCCATCTAGTAGATACGTCTTGCACAAGCTGGTTGTCTGATAAGTTAAGTTCTTGCCGCAAATCACTAAGTTTTGACGGAGCTGGACTAGAATGGTGGAAATGTGTAACCATTCGTCTAGATTTTGCAAGTATTTGTGCCATAGTATCATGCTTCAATGCAGTTTTTACTGCCAGTTGCAACGCGTATATAAAACAAGGAACTCCATTAAAAACTGAGTCATCAATAGCTTTCGCCACATTTCTTCCATTATCTCGCACGGTGGCATGAATTTTGGTCATGTTTTTATTCCACAATGTTGGAATGTCTTCTAAACAGTTTTTTATATTAATGGCTGTATGTGATTCTGGGAAATGTTTCATTTGTAATACTGCGTGGTAAAATTTGAAATCGTCACTAAGCCAGTGTGCTGTAAAACTCAAAAAACTTTCCATGTTATTTATATTTGTCTACAAATCTGTAGTAACTGAGATTGCGGCGGCACTTAGCAGTCCTTTTAGAATTTGAGATTTACTTTCTTCGTAGAGATGTTGCATGATGTTGTCTGTAAAATACTTTATGCTTGGTATGGTCTATTTGGTTTCACTGTTCTCATCAAGTTTCTGAAGCCAGTATTTTCAACAAAAGACAACGGCTGGTTGTCTAAAGCAATCATCTCACCAATAGCAATACTAATGTTCCTTGAACTAGAATCTTCATGTGACCACTGTACAACAAAACTTTCTTCAATACTTTGTTGGTATTTTTGAGATAAACTGACTTCTGAGGACACTGGACTTGATGGAATAGGCAACGTTGGAGGTAATTCTTCTATCTGTGACTGCGACGTACTCGGGGTTGTATCATTTGATGAACTACATTTAATCACAGAACCTAACTGAGGCATCAGCTGTGGATGTTTGTATTTAATATGGTTAGTCATACTAGTAGTGTATGCTGTTTTCCCCTGCCCACCACGAGAAATAACTGTTTGGCATTGATTACACTTCACTTTACAGGAATCAACCTCTAATTCGTCAAAGAAAGTCCACACACGCGATTTCTTCTTTGACATGACTCAATTTCAATTAAGTAGATACTTTCACTATAATACAAACTGTCTTAGCTATGCAATTCACTGACTTTTGTTTTATTTAAAAAAAAAAACACTCCGTAATGCGGGACCGTACGTGAACGATACTATAACGAAATGCAAAGTAAACAACCGGTTCGTTCATGTCCGCACGCGCGGTGTGTGCGAGGGATGTGAGGTGCGACGAACATCGCCGAAAGCAATGATTGGCTTGGCCAACTAGTCAGCCTTTTACCAACCGACCAGTCGGCCAAACTCATAGTCGGCCCATCACTAATTATTATGCATTTCATTTTGAACACCTATACATTACTATTTTATCACAAAGTTTAGTTTTTAAAACTAAAAACTGCTATTTTATGACCACGTAAAATAAAATGTATTAATTAATCTAGGACCTCTTTGTTATCGCGTATTTTCAGCTTGTCTAATGTGCATCGGCAGTGCACTCAAAATAGCCAATGTAATATTAACTTTTGTTCATTCGTGCATCAGCTGATACAGGATTTTGTAAATGGCACGTTGTTTGTTTTCAATATGTCAATTTGCCACTCACTAACTTTCAGAATGTGGCCTTCTTATATGAAATGAACTATACCTTGCTATCCCTTGTTCCATGGCCTTTCTTTCCCTCCATGGTTGATGGACCTCTACCCAGAAGAATAGTATTTGTGCTCCCATCTGGTTTTGTTCCTTGTTCGTTTTTCCAGTGATTATTACAGCGTATTTGTCTTTGCTCCTATTTTTCGGTTTTGGCAGTGTGTTTTGCTGTTGGCTACATTACCACCAAAAAAAAAGTAATAGTAATAAATAATTGTGAACACAACAGAAAAATGTGGAGGAACCTCGATACATTGTTCCCTTATCCACGTTTATTTTACAGGTTTCTTAGAAATTTTCTTTCTAAATTGGTTATAAACGCCAGCCAGCAAAAGTCGTTTTTCATATATATTTTTAATGAATTTTGTATGCATGTATTTTTTAAATTTTTTTTCCCCGTATTGTTGAGGGCTGTTATCCTGTTATCCAGAATTATGTTCGGCAATGTCATAGCAGTTAACGTATTTATCACGCGCAGGAGTTTTGCGGCACCAAATGGGACTGGATATATGGAGTATGGTAGTTTTTTTTTAAAGTTTGTGGGTATCTAAATGTATAATGATTACTTTCTTGCAGATTTTGATATTTTAATATTTCAGTTTTCAGCAGTACAAGATTAGGATATGTTTTATTCCATTGCTCAGGGTCAAGTAGGCATACATTTTTTTGGCAGTAACAGTACAAATGAGTTGAATAAACTTGAAAACTGTAGGCCACTATAAATTAATATATATATTTTTAAATCCTTCGACTCCAATTTTTTTTAAAATTCCTTTGCACGATGTAAGCTTCGCTTCGACTTCGCTTCACATTTAAAAAAAGACCTTCGCACATGCCTACTGCTTGATACTCGCAGTCACAGATTTTCCTTCCACTGGTCACTTCTCTCGCTGCTAGTCTTCTATCGCTCGGAACTCACCCACTCATTCACTCATCAACTCCTCGGCTCTGAGGCCTGTCACACTTTTATATAGTTTGCCCTGACCATCTGGAAGGTTCAACACACCCCGAGTCACGCTGAGAGAACGAGGTCAGTAATCCAGAGCATTCTTCAGATAAACGCAGAAATCAATACAACCAGGGTCAGCAGCATGCACCGCAAAAGGGATTATCATGCTAAGAGAATCAGTTATGCAACAGTACTATGCGGTATGTTTATGTACTTAAGCTCCACATTCACTAATGCAGTTCCAGAGTTTTTCTCTGCACTTTTATGAGACTTGCCCACCATTGAACGATGCAATGTGAGCAGTTCTCATTAAGTGCACTATGGTGCTTGGCATGTTACCAAGCAGCATGTGTGTTTAATGGTAACCAGAATTGTATTGTTTAATATCTCTAACCAAATTGCAGAAAAAGAAAATTTTCCGTTGACCGGCAGAACCCATATTTTTAGCAGCACCCATTAGAATCTGTCGCTATAAATGTATAAAAACGTGAGAATGTATCTGTAGACATGTTATTCTTAAGAGGTGTTTTTTTAAAGCATTAGAGAACATGTTTGAGCATACAGTTTACTGTGGTTAATATTTTTTAGTTGCAGTGAGTAGCCCTTGACTAGCTGCACATTTTGAACTTCATTTAAATTGGGGATGATAGCAATCAATTTCTTAGCAAATTAGCTATATGAAATTGAATAGGATATTTGGATCCTGTGTTGTAGCAGTGTACTTCTATTCCTTTATTTTCTCTCTCTTGGTGAAGTTATTCTATGTCTCCAGTGTAAATGTATATGATTTATATTGTTAAGGCCATTGCACATGATCAAATATTTAGGAATTTAATTACTTGAATTCAGTTCATTAATCAAAATACATTTTATTTGACTTAATTATTTACATGGACATTTATCACAAACAATTTAATGAAACTAGTTAAAAAAGAATTCCAAAAGTGAAGTTTTAGAAGTATCTAGGACTCTTGCTCGACACGGAAATAATCTGTTAAGCCACAACAAATTTTCGTCATATTATTATATATTTTCTTTTTAAAAATGTGTGTTATTATTTTGTAAAACTTTAAGTGTGTGTACAAAACTCTATTATTAAGAGATTACTGCTATTAATTTTAGTAGAAAAGTTGTGATCGCCAGCTTAAAATTTGGATTCAAGAAAATATAGAACATGTTCTAAATTAAAATCTGGAAGGAAAACGAGACATTTCGGAAATCGAAAGAGAAAATGGCCACCATTATGACGTTTGTATGACATCATAATGAATTGAATTCAATAAGAATTGAAGGTAATTTGCAGAAAAATTTGATTGTGTAAAAGGGCCTTTAGACAGAATGTCAAGATATTTTTTTTTCTTTAATCAAAGAACTTGCGCATATTATTACCCATAAAGTAGCAGTGAAAGTGGGTGTATGTGGGGATGGGATAGTGTGAAAGAAGAGTGAGATCTGGTGAGTTCAGTCATGATGTGAATGATGAAAGAATAAAATGTTGGAAATTAATTGTCTGAAAAAACTGACTAAGTATTATCATTTACTTCAAAGCAGTTATATCTGTCTTCTTTGTAATAGAGCTCATTTAGTCATCCACTGCTGCTCCAGTCTATGGCAAATAAGTCAGCATTGATTGAAAATCTTATGGTAGAATGCCTTTCCCTCTCAATAAATTCAGCTGCTTAGATGGGATCAGCAGGCCTTTCTTGTTGGGTTTATGATATATGGTAGAAGCCCTGTTTTATACTTTTCTAGGAACAAATGCAATTTGTTTGGAGGTGGTGGAATATATAATTTGTGTGTTTCGTTTATAGTATTTATTGTATGTTCTATAGCATTTATTAGCATTTATAAATTTTACAAATCTGTGACATTGAGCTAATGCTTTCCTTATGAGTAGAGGCAATAATGGTGAATAGAAATATGAGAGAAATAACACCGAAATTCAAATTAATGCACTGCCAATGCAGAAATTCAAGTTAATACACAAAATAAAATGAAAAATAGCCAGAAAATGCTTTTTTATCTATATATAAAATATATTTAACAACAAAACTCTAAATTTATAAACTATTTACTAATAAAAATAATGCTGATTTTTAACTGAAAGATTTTTTAAATATATTGGAGGATGAAAGATGTCTTCCAATAAATTCATATTCACAAATAGTCTTGAGGTAATAACCAAATGAAAATTCACATTCTCTGAAAGATTCAACATCTGTAAATCAAATTGTAAATGTGGTTTTTTTCTTCTAGTTCAAATACATGATGCTCACTCTTGTTTATGTAGTTGTATGAAGTTTAATTATTAAAAATGTTTTAATGAACATGCATGTTTAGTATACAAGTTGAGCTAAAATCTTTTCCTAATTATCATTTATTGTAGTAAACCAAAGTCATTGCAACTGAATTTGGCAAGTATGTATTAATGCATACATACTTAATCTTTTATGATTATAAAGATGGAATCTATAATTTTTTATGACAAAATTTTTATTAAAAACTTGGCTCTGCCTATGAGGAAATCACTTTTTTTTGTTATGAAATTGACCACGTGCTCCATACTGGGGGGAGCTGTACTGGGAGTG
The DNA here is from genome assembly GCA_002778355.1 of Clitarchus hookeri. Classification (NCBI taxonomy): domain Eukaryota; kingdom Metazoa; phylum Arthropoda; class Insecta; order Phasmatodea; family Phasmatidae; genus Clitarchus; species Clitarchus hookeri. Next base: position 211,163 of record NQII01000546.1, on the reverse strand, counting down.
CAACAAAACAGAACCTAGCTGATATTGAGATTTTATCAAGTACCTCAAGCAAAATTGTTTTAATTCAGAAATAAATTTTCTATTCATCTAGGTACTTTTTCCCATGTGAAACCAAAACTACGGTATGTTGTTCAGAACTAAAGGATGTCTCATGAACAAAATAAAAACTTATAGTGTAGTTTATTAGCTTACAAAAGTTGATATATGCAGATGTCAGCTCACAGTAAGACCACAGAACTGATTAGTGAAATAAAAAAAATGTGCAAAAAGAACTTTTCAGGATTGCAGCATGATACTGCAAGATTTTCATAATGAGAAATTGTTTATATATGTTTATCGAAGCATCAGTGCAACTGTTTTGCATGAATGACAAAAAAATGTTGTCTTATACAAATTGCATTTCATTACATTGAATTGAAATGTTAACCTCAGAATGCAGTTAATGTAACATATAATGAAAGGTTGGTTATTATATACCCTAGATATTTCACTAGCTAGATACACATGCTAATGTTTCATTTTTACTTTATTGGTTGGTTTTTATGTACATAAAGTGTATCCTTCTAGAAACTCATTTTAGAAAGTTTTCATGTACATAATAAAATAAGATCTCTGATTTTGATATTTTACTGAAAATTAACAAAATTAACTTTTAAATCAATATAAAAATTTCTTTGTCATGTAAACTTGCAGATTATAAATGTAATAGCAATTTGTAGCTAGAAAACATGTTAATATCATTTATTTGCATCTGTGTTGTTAAAGCTGTTTTCTGCCATCTCAAATCGTGACGTAAATCAAGGGAAATTGTTAATGGAAGGAAACCAACTTGGAAGAGTTCATCTTCTACAGTTAATGTTAACATCGATTAACAGGCCTTACAACATAGGTGTAATATCTGAAGCTAAAAAGAAAAGATAAAAACAAAAATTCAAGCATTATTATAGTACAGTATATAAGTTTTTGTAGTAATGCCTTTTAAATATTTTATTTTTAAAAGGTATTTTAACAACTTAAATTCGAAGGTTTTTTACTTTTGTCTGTATTTGTAAACAGTAAAACTGGTAGCCTTAGTATATAGGTACTTAGGGAGGGGGAAAGAGGGGCAGCTCCCAAACCTCTTGTAAAAGGTAGAGTAATCTGAATGTTAAATTTTGTATTTTTGAGCACTGAACTTTTGTTGTTTTGTTGATAACATGATTAAGGCAATATCATATACCTATTAAGTGTTTTATAACTAAAGATAAATAAATTCTTCTGTAATGCTATGAATTGTTTGAGGAAAATGCTGTAAGTTGAAATGTCACAAAATTGCTGTTAAAACAATTTTTGTGTATTTAAGGTAATCCTGATATCATGCAGATTTGGCAGTCCTTTATCTATAACTAGTAAAAAATTTAAAACTTGATTGTTGACTTAATGCTATTAGAAAATTTATAAACCATTTCAGTAAACAGAAATTTGCATGGAGGATGAGGTAAGATTATATTATACAGGTGGACAGAAAAACTGGTAAGTGGTATCATGTGTCATTTTGAATTATTTATTTTTATTTGCTACTGAAAGTAAAGCACATTAAAACATGCAGTTGAAATTTATTTTTACTCAGCATAATTTTCTGTTGTGCAGTCTTCTCACCTATAGGTACAAATTTTAACACAAGATTTATTTGTTTGTTATAAAACTGGGCAAGAAAATAATGGTATGAAGTGCAAGTGTATCTCTTATTTAACTAATCTTTTGTGTACCATGAGAGATCAAAATATTTTGTTAACTCAAAAATTTTATTGTAAGAACTAGGATGATGTTCGATAATTTCTTGCAGATGAGTTTTAGTATCGGAATGGCATGTTTCCATAATGTCTTTGTCTTCTCTAATTTCTATACATGCTTGATCTTTGTCTTGGTTCTCGGCTTCTACTCTATCCACTCTTGCTTTCGTGTTAGATAGTGCGAACAGACGGCTTCGGCTTAAGTTAGCAGTTTTGTGCTTTGTGCTTGCATCCCTTGTAAGACTGAGTAAATGTTGCTCGTTATTCACACTTTAAGGAAAGAAGAACTATAATAATGTGTCTGTAGCTGTATTGCTGTTGGTGCAAAAGTTTGTGTTATTATTTTGTAAGAAATTTTGTGTTGTAATTACAAGCTGTTCGCTGTTGTTATTTATTTTAAACTTTAGAAGACTTAAATCTATGTTCAAGACTATTTATGCCATATAAAAAGAGCAGACTTGTGTTTGACTGTAGAATTGCAGGTGTGTGTATCCGTGCGAGTGTATTGTGTGTATGCGAAATATTTTGAAATATTTTTATGCTATGTACATACATAATTTTAAAGCATGTGGATAATTGATTTAGTTGCACAAAGTTTTTTCAAGTAAAAAGTTACCACGTAAATAAATTGTAGATTATGCTCACATGTAGTTCAGTTTTAAGAGAATAGTAATCGGAAATGTAGATGGTGTTTGAAAGTATGGAATTCAGTTTACCATTGGTTGTGTAGGTACTTATAGAGAAAAATAATGGTTATAGTTGGTTTTGGTTATGTAGCTTGTTAAGTCCTTTAGGTACTGTTCGTACACTCCCAGTATCCGTAGTAAGTTTAGTTGTTTTATAAATGAGGTGGCTTTGTATTTAATTTCTTTGTTTTGGCACACTAGCAAGAAGATCGTAGTGTGTGGGAACTGCCTCCCGGAGGGCTGTGTGCCAGCCCATCAAGCAAAGCAGTCGGGACTGTACACAGAGTTTGTTTCAGTGTGTGGTGCTAGATACAAGACGAGGCCTGGCCTCACCTATCACTACACCCACTCACACAAGGACCGGGACGATGACGAGAGCCTCAGCTCGGAAGGGGTAGCGGGGGTGCCGGAGCGGGGCTCTGCCTCCCCCAGCGCCAGTCAGCAGCAGCAGTCACTGGGGACGGCGGTGGTGGCGGAGGCCGCGACGGCGTCACCGGCAGGTTGGAGCAAGTTCCAGGACAGTTACCTCACCTTCCTAAAGACCCCCGGTACGCTCACATGCTGCCCAACTGCCGCTCGCTGGTTAGATTCGCTCACTCTGCTCGCTAAAGCTCTCGCCTGCCTCCTTTGCCCAGCTCCTGTCTCTCTCTGTGTTGGGTTTGGATCGTCCTGTTCTCGTCCCTTGGCCCTCCTTGTCAACACTCCACCCTTCATCTGCGTGGTTAACTGATTAATAGTTGTTTGCTTGACATGTAGGATGACAGAGCACAGAGGTACTCGATTTCCATGTGCCACATAGTCTATGCTAATACACACAATATAGTCTGTTCGCAGTTTGTTCACACTTTTTGAATCAAACCTTTGAAAAATCACCCCGTACGTGACGTGTTTTGTTGTTTCCTAAATATGTCATTTATAGAGACCTGAAAAAGTAGGTGTTATTTTTCCCAAAAATATGTGTTATTTTTTTCGGAAAATAGGTATTTTTGTTAGAGATAACTGTTACTTTCTTCTACAAAAATGCATGAGAATTGCTCCATTTTTTCATGTCCTCTTTATAAAGACATACATCATTTTAGAAAATCGCTTTATTCGTAAAACCTGAAATTTGCAGTGTTATTCCCATTGAAAAGCAGTTTTTTTCAAACAATTATTTCCTTGCAAAACTACCTAACTCCCAGAGAAAATACAGTCACGTTTTTAAGACAAAACCACTAGTTTCCTTTATCAACAGACAACATTGAAAACCATTTCACATTTTCTTACTTAAGATTTTGTATTCTGCCCGACACCTGGAACAACGGTCACAATGCACTCGCAAGGGCATACTGTTTCATGAAGAGACTAATGTAAACAATTTATACACAATTATAAAAGCACTGTTAAAAAAAAATAATAAAAGTGCCTTGTACCAGGAAAAAAAATTACCTTTATGTTTTTAACTATATGAACTTTCAACAACAAATTATTTTGTTAGGCCCGCTAACAAAACTTACGTTGGTTCAAAACGTGAAATTTTTTACTTCACATATTTACAGAGAATATGTATGATAAAAAATAAAGTTAGCGGGAAGAATAAAAGTTTAAAATACGCGATAATTCAATTTACAAATATATTATACATAAATAACTGCATAAAAACACATTTTTGACCACCGTTTCGCTTTGTAAAAAACAAATAATTTCTTGATAAAACGTGAAGATGCTATGAATGTAAACAAACTCAGCGAGCTAGTTGTCGCGAATTCCATAGATAACGTGGTGCTTGGTAGAAGTGATCACTACAACGGCGGGGTTTCCTAGTGAGCAAATAAACTTTTGCAGGGCCGTGCACTAGAATGTTAATTCAAAGTGACGCATCATGACTTGTGGTCACGTTATTTATGGTTGTAAACACTCATTGCGCAAGGTAAAACATGATTTTGTTTATGGTGATAAATCGAAGAAATCTACTGACGAACGCTGCATGCATTCGTATTCTAATATGCAAAAAAACACAAAATACGTCGTAAGAAGCGACTATGCAACATGAAACAATAATTCGCGAAAATACTACATGGTTTTGTACAATTTGTGAATTACAGCTAGACTTCTCAAAAATCGTAAATTTTAGTTTTTTTTGTAAAAATTATTGACACTTAGACATTCGAAAATTTTAACACTCAAAAATAACTAGTTGCTGCAACGAAGACGGCGGACGTTTGGTAAACAGTGGGACGAGTATTTCTAACCTCAACCACAAAACGTGATATAAACATTCATTGCGTGTCAGTGTTAATTTTTTTTTGCCATATTTAGTTCGCAAAGCAACAAAACAGATCATTGTGTAACACTCATTCCGTGAATATAGTTTTAGTTTCAAGTAAAGGCCGGTGTAAATGTTCAAAATAGCTTTATTTGAAATAAAACGGGAAAAATTGCTTTATTCTCACTAAAATGCTAAAATTCACTTTATTTTTCGTTTTATCGCAAATGCTATTTTTTCAGGTCTCTAGTCATTTATCACAGCCATTTTATTACTTCTGCTATCATAAAAGTATCTTTATCATATTTTACAAAATTGTATTTATAATTCATATGAATAAACACAGGGAGGAAATAGGGGTGTTGGTAATACGTAGTAAAAAATAATTCTCGTGAAAAAAATATTATTAAAATGAGTGCTCACAGGTGTGTGGCATAGCTTTGTTTGCATGAGGTGGAGGAATAGCCTGAAAGTAGAACTTACGAAGGGCTTCAGAAAAGTTGGCAGTATTCATGAATGGACTTCAGCTAACTTGCCAAGTTGAGGGAAGTATGCATTGAGTTAATTTATCCTTAGTGTAAATAATATTTTGGGGTCTCATCATAATAAAATATTTTTTAACAAATTATTTATTAGGTTTTAATGTGATGAAAATCAGATGCAGCATTTGTACTTTAACTGTGGCAGTAAAAGTATTTTTTAACATAAAATACGAATGAATACTTTACATATCAGTGAAGGGGCATAGAAGTTGAATGTCAGCCACATTTAATTTAACTGTTTGTCAACCATGGTAGAAAAGCAAATTATATATTGTATACGAGAACTCGTCGTTTTCTTTGTACAGGAAATTAGTGTTTCAGCACAGGGTTTGAATTATTAAGTGTGAAAGCATTGAGTTAATTGGTGAATTGTGAATAAATTTTATGTCCACTGTGGCTGTTCATATGAGATAGTGTTACTTGCTGTGCTGTGTCATATTTTGTTTCCCTTTTTATTTCCGGGTGTGAAAACTGTAGCTGGTGGTATAGGAAGCAGGGGTAAGATGTGCAAGTGCAATGAATTAATTACTGGTTTTGAGACAGAAGTGTATTTTTCAAATTAGAATGTTGATATTTTCCCCCTTTATGGCTACCATCAATTCACATTGTATTCTATAAAACCAAAACTTTATTAATTATAAATTTTTTTTGTAAGAAGAATTTCAGAAAATTTTAATTTTACTGCGGAGCTTTTGGTTAATGGTAATTTTGGAATAGAGAATAGACAGAATGCGGCATTAACTTTGGCGAGCTTTAGTATCATATTTATTCTATCATACCTATCTTTGTTATAAATATAAAAAAATGAATTACAGTGAAGAAATAGCAGCAAAAATATTTGTGTGCCAACCACGTGTATTTACATACTGTTGTGGTACTACACGTTTATTGACATGTAATAGAAAAAAGGATGCTTTCAATTCAGTAACTTTCACTCAGTGTCACCTTGGGAAGACATAAATTTACGCTGTAAACACTTATTGCAGACAATTAAAGTAGTGTTGGTTTTGCAGTGCAACTTAATAATGATAATGACAGCAATAGGCCACTAGGCTGTTCATTACATTTTAAAAAGGAGACAAAAAACAGTACTCTCAAGGTGGTACTTTTATGGATAAACATCATGCATGCACATGTACGTATGCACGCATACACACACACAGATATACACACACATTAGACAAACACATTTTTGTTATATGGATGCACGGTTGCGACGTTTCATTGGTTAGCAAGCTTCTTTAAGTGGCAAGTAATATCACACTGCAGTCTGTTGAGCGGTGGTTGGAAAACAGTGAACCTAGGAGCCAGGGGGCGAAGCTAATTCGGCTGTCAAGATTTGGTGATGTATTGATGAACAAGTTCCCAGCATCGCAGTTGTCTTTATTATTTGAAGGTGGTAACACACACTGGTTGTGAGATGCTGCATGTGCTGCAACTGACTTCTCCTGTAAATTTACATTTATCCCAGTTACGGCTTGCTCTGTGGCCATTCAATCTCTGTCCGAGAGTGTTAGTGGCACGGCCAGTGTACTCTGCATTGCAGTGAACGTACTATAGCTGGCAGATGAGGTTTTCTGTCGTACAGTTCTAGCTTCCCGGGATAGGATAAGTCTGATTGATGAGCGTGCTATTGAAGGAGGTGGAAGATTGCTTCATAACACAAGATCTATAACGCAGGGTGTGAAACCTTTTCGGGGGTGGTGTTATCACAGACCATGTCATTGGGTGGCAATTTGAGGTGCACCAGTTTGTTTAGGTGGTTGGGGGGTCATTAAGGCCAATCTGGGTGGTTTGGGGAACGAGTTTTGAGTGAGTGGTGATGAGGCCAGAATTTTATGTCCGTAGTTGAGGATGGTATTTGAGTTTGTCCAGGCCTTTGTGGTAAGGGACAACCAGCGGAATATCAAAGTTGATCTTAATTTGGGTTTCTGTGGTTGAAGTGGCTCGCTGAATCTGTTTGTGAAGAAGATGTCTGGAGTAGTCTCTATCGAGAAGGCTTCGGCTATTAGATTACACTGCTTGTTTAAGTCAGTTTGAGTGGATCTCTGGTGGCAAGACTGTATGGCAGATATTTCTTGGTGTAGAATGGATGATAGCTGTCCAAATGTAGGATTTAGTGTGACCAGTGTGTTAGTTTCACTTCCAGGAACATGGTGTGTGATTTTGAGTAGGTCCAGGTGAACTTAGGCTTATGTGAGTTATGTTGTTGAGGAAATGGATGAGGCAGTACTTAGTGAAAGGAATTCCAGATAATGAAGATGTTGTCTATAAGATGCATCCAGCAGCATGGCTGAGTTTGTTGGTGGCTCGGAAAATTTGACCATTTACAAATTGGCATAAGAGGGAGCGATGTAGCTGCTTATGGCTGTGCCTTTAATTTGGAGGTAGTTCTTGTTCTAAAATCTGCAACTGTTGTTGAGAGTGAGGCTCGCCAGTCGGGCGAAATATGCTGTTGGAAGGTTTGCTGTATGGAAGATTTTTGGTTTAAATAGAATTCTATAGTAGACAGTCCTGCTAATGAGGAATATTGGTGTGAAGAGAAGTGACATCTCTGGTGACCAGGTAATCATCTTGAGGAATGGTGTTCAGATTTCTGTGGTGTTCTAAGGAGTGGCTGGTATTCTTGATGTATGATCATTTTGTAAACTTAGAGCAGCTCCTAAATTGACTGGCGCACTCTTCCACTTGAATATCGGGAAGTACTTTTTCCCATTGTGTGCTCAGAGTAGTTGGATTGGTCGTGTTCCGAGCTTTGGTTAGTTTATAGATGGCATCTAGAGCAGTTAGTTTCTTCCTGAAAGTTGTCAAGAACAACACAATAACTATAGCCATGACCTCTAAATTACCTCTACTTTAATTAACTCGTGACATAACTATAATTATATTGCAATTTGCTTAAATCATGTACCAAATTTTCATTTTAAAATTATCTTAATGAATTGTCACCACAACAAAATAATCCAAAAGGTAATAATATTATAGTAATAATATCTGAAAAACTGCAATGTTACAACCTTTTCTGTGCCTTTGAAAGACAGCTGTTTCTTTGCCTTACAGATCACACCAAGCTTAACTTTGTGTGAACCTGCAGCATTAGCACAGCACATCACAGTCAATTTGCTTTGCGAGATTTGTGGTCTGCTGCACTGCATTTCTTATCGATGGCTAGAGTTCTTGCTGGCAAACACATACAATTTAAACCTGTCTCATCTGCATTGTACATTTAATCCAGCTTTAGGTTTTCTTTCTCGACAAATTCACGAAAATCTTTACAGAATTCAGTGCTAGTCTCAACATCAGCACTCAACTTTTCCACTTGTATGGATATTTGATGGATATCATGTCGCGGTTTAAAGCGTGTTAGCCATTCTGATGAAGTATTTAATTCTCCTGTTATTCCAAGCACCTCAAAGAAATTCTTTATTGGTTTTGCACACAAAATGCCAGACACTTAATGCCCTCTTCTCGTTTCTAACTATACCAAATGAGCATTGCCTGGTTCAGTTCTTCATATGATGGCCTCATTGTCTTCCTCTTAGCTAAATCACTTGTCAAATCCATTCTACTCGAAAAGTTTTATTAACTTCTCTTTGTTGTTTCGAAAGTCGTGGAATAGTTGTTTCGCCTACACCATAATTCTGCGCAAGTAATTTAATGTAGTTACCCTCTTACACTTTGTTTATTATTTCAAGTTTTTGTTTAATTGCTAACACCACAGGTTTCTGCTTAGTTGACATTCTCGGGCCCTAAATATATTTCAGCTCACCACTACTGGCCAGAGAGTAAACAGATGTTAGCTTGCCGTCCGGCAGCGAGCCTGGCTACCTTGCGCATGCCACACCTGTTGCAGCGCTGCACTCTGGAAATAACAAAATGGCAGTACTTTGTTCGACAACATTAATCAAACTTCACAATTAAGTAATACATGTAAGTTTAGGACTATATAGGTACACTTTTAAGTTGCTGATATAGCTTTGTTATACACAGGCTTTTCTCTGGCTTGTTTTATACTGCTCAACAACTGTTCGGAACATTTTTTAGCTATCACCAAAAATACATTTTTTAAAAAAATTATATGCATACCATGGTTAAGCCGTGAAGCGGATAATCAGCTCATAGATAATTTGGCGTCTACTGTAGTGTAAAATATGCTTGTAGCACTAGTAATCTTGTGTTGAGAGCAGCATAAAAGAAAAACTAGGGTTTAATTGGTAACTTGGATGAGTTGATGCCGTTGAATAACATTAATTTATGTTAATTGTCTATAAAAATAAGCTCATAAGTATGTGTGAATTTTTTGGGGGATTTTGGGGGATTTCATAAGCTTAAACAAAGTTTAGTAGTACACTATTAATCTGAAACAAGTTTTAGTAGTACTAGAGTAATATATACCAGATTTTAGCTGCCTTTGCGTGACCATGAAAAGCTGCTATGGAAAGGGGAAAATTTAAAGTTGTTTTAACAAATATTCTACATTCTCTGTATACAGTGCAAGTATGGGATCTCTCCCTCCCCCCCAAATAGTAGTTAAACCGGTTGTGTTGGGACTAAGTGTGTTTTGAAAAGATAAATTAAGATATTATTTTGTGGCATAATCCTAGCTTTATTTTTACAGGATTGTGGTGCAAAAAAATCATATGTATGGATTATGTGAGCATTTCTGATGTGTGTGTGTGTAAACTTTCATTGGCCGCTGTTCGTAACATGGCTGCAAAATAAGGAAGAAACAAAACAACGCGATGGAACATTAGATCTGTGACAAGTTTTGCATACCTACTTTTCATTTGTTGGACATCAGAATCAGAATTGATATTAATAGGTTTTATAAATGTGGTATAAAATATTGTTCAATTGGATCATTCATTAAATGTCTTGTGGTTTGTAGCACTGCCTTGTACCACAGTTATCCTGTAGCAGCATTATTTGAGACTTTGTGCTCACAATTGTGCGTTCATTGGAAGCCATAGGTTGATGACACACACTGGTGACCGTGGTATTGTTGGCACTTGGTGACGGGGGACAATGCATGGCTGTGACACGCGTGAGCTCCAGATGTCTCCAATGGTGAAGGGGGGACAATGCACAACTGTGACACGCGTGAGCTCCAGATGTTGCCAATGGTGAAGGGGGAACAATGCATGGCTTTGACACGCCTGATCTCCAGATGTTGCCAATGAGGAAGGGGGGGACAATGCACAACTGTGACACGCCTGAGCTCCAGATGTTGCCAATGGTGAAGGGGGGGACAATGCACGACTGTGACACGCGTGAGCTCCAGATGTTGCCAATGGTGAAGGGGGTACAATGCATGGCTTTGACACGCCTGATCTCCAGATGTTGCCAATGAGGAAGGGGGGGACAATGCACAACTGTGACACGCCTGAGCTCCAGATGTTGCCAATGGTGAAGGGGGGAACAATGCACGACTGTGACACGCGTGAGCTCCAGATGTTGCCAATGGTGAAGGGGGTACAATGCATGGCTTTGACACGCCTGATCTCCAGATGTTGCCAATGAGGAAGGGGGGGACAATGCACAACTGTGACACGCCTGAGCTCCAGATGTTGCCAATGGTGAAGGGGGGAACAATGCACGACTGTGACACGCGTGAGCTCCAGATGTTGCCAATGGTGAAGGGGGTACAATGCACGACTATGACACGCGTGAGCTCCAGATGTTGCCAATGGTGAAGGGGGGACAATGCACAACTGTGACACGCGTGAGCTCCAGATGTTGCCAATGGTGAAGGGGGGACAATGCACAACTGTGACACGCGTGAGCTCCAGATGTTGCCAATGGTGAAGGGGGGACAATGCACAACTGTGACACGCGTGAGCTCCAGATGTTGCCAATGGTGAAGGGGGGACAATGCACAACTGTGACACGCGTGAGCTCCAGATGTTGCCAATGGTGAAGGGGGGACAATGCACAACTGTGACACGCGTGAGCTCCAGATGTTGCCAATGGTGAAGGGGGGACAATGCACAACTGTGACACGCGTGAGCTCCAGATGTTGCCAATGGTGAAGGGGGTACAATGCACAACTGTGACACGCGTGAGCTCCAGATGTTGCCAATGGTGAAGGGGGTACAATGCACAACTGTGACACGCGTGAGCTCCAGATGTTGCCAATGGTGAAGGGGGTACAATGCACAACTGTGACACGCGTGAGCTCCAGATGTTGCCAATGGTGAAGGGGGTACAATGCACAACTGTGACACGCGTGAGCTCCAGATGTTGCCAATGGTGAAGGGGGTACAATGCACAACTGTGACACGCGTGAGCTCCAGATGTTGCCAATGGTGAAGGGGGTACAATGCACAACTGTGACACGCGTGAGCTCCAGATGTTGCCAATGGTGAAGGGGGTACAATGCACAACTGTGACACGCGTGAGCTCCAGATGTTGCCAATGGTGAAGGGGGTACAATGCACAACTGTGACACGCGTGAGCTCCAGATGTTGCCAATGGTGAAGGGGGTACAATGCACAACTGTGACACGCGTGAGCTCCAGATGTTGCCAATGGTGAAGGGGGTACAATGCACAACTGTGACACGCGTGAGCTCCAGATGTTGCCAATGGTGAAGGGGGTACAATGCACAACTGTGACACGCGTGAGCTCCAGATGTTGCCAATGGTGAAGGGGGTACAATGCACAACTGTGACACGCGTGAGCTCCAGATGTTGCCAATGGTGAAGGGGGTAACAATGCACGACTGTGACACGCGTGAGCTCCAGATGTTGCCAATGGTGAAGGGGGTAACAATGCACGGCTGTGACACGCGTGATCTCCAGATGTTGCCAATGGTGAAGAGGGGACAATGCACAACTGTGACACGCGTGAGCTCCAGATGTTGCCAATGGTGAAGGGGGGACAATGCACAACTGTGACACGCGTGAGCTCTAGATGTTGCCAATTGTGAAGGGGGGACAATGCACAACTGTGACACGCGTGAGATCTAGATGTTGCCAATTGTGAAGGGGGACAATGCACGACTGTGACACGCATGAGCACCAGGTGTTGCCAATGGTGAAGGGGGGACAATGCACGGCTGTGACACGCGTGAGCTCCACATGTTGCAGTGTTGGCTAATCAGAAGAATGCAAGAAATATGCACTATGTGAAATATGTTGGAAATTTTACCCCCTATTTTGGCATCATAAAATTTGGTTGCAGGAATTATGTAAGAAGGAGAAAGCTTGTGATGAAGCTAAATTGTTTTATTTTCCAACTCAATATATTTAATTATAACAATATTTTTTTTTTCATTGCTGAAAATTACGAATGTTGTTAAACAGCTATGACAGGTTTTATTTGTCAGTTAGTATTTCAGCAGCCTTGTCTATCAAGAAAATTATGAAAATTGTAATTTGTGTTCTTCCAAAATTTTAAGTGTTGATAAATCACATAACAGGACGAACATGAAAATACATGTGCAAAACTGAATTAACCATAGTTAAAAATGTTGTCCATCCAATTAATGTCAGTGTTACTTTCTCAGTTCTGCCAGTATTTTGCTTTATTCTTCGATTCTCAATTCTTTCATTCCTAAGTAGGTAATTTAATATAATTTTAGTGTGTGCAGTTCATGAAATAATGCGACAACAGTACATGATTACCATATAATAAAATTAGCAGTAGACAACTGTAAGGTTTACTAATGTAAATGAAGTCAGCTTGGTTTTACCAATCATTTCATCTACTTGGGGTAGATGAATTTGATGTATTTATTTGTGATTCACAAGTGTCTATATCAACAAAACTAACATTTTATTAATAATAATTCTAATTATTTATATATTTAAATGATGGCGGTATTATAAAAAAAAACTTTATTTTTCACATAATCACCTCTTTGAAAAATTTTTCTGTGATACCGTGATGATGTAAGCACCACCAAGGTTTTTTAGGTCCTTACAATTTCATCCACAATTAATTCTTTAAAGTGTATGTTGTGGCTTTTTCTGCACCCAAACACTCGTCCTTATTAGCGGTAACTACCAGCTGTTAATTATTCTTCCACAACTGGTAGTGTGATAATTCAAACTGTCATGTTGGGACTCACTTTTTGTGTGGCATTGCTTGTGTAAGAATTTGAATGATGACAGTATAATAATTTGTGTTTACTAATAAACGTAATAAATAGCCATGATGGGTAATACATTGAAGAAACACATTGCAAACCATTTATTTTGCATAACAGTTAAAGAATTTCCCACAATATTTCGCTGGATGTAGGATGCCTTCATGTCTTGAATTTCGTATTATGTTTTGCAGATACGGGGATGCAGAATTTGAACCTCTCGAGTACATATTGTACTTGATCAGATTATATGCGATTAACTGAACCATTATTATTGAGACATACAATATTGTGTAACACTTTGTTGTAAGTACAGCTGAAATCCGATTTTACAACGCCTTGCATTTCCTGAGAATGGCCTCGTAAAAATCAGTGCCACCATAAAATCTTAATTGACAAGTTGTAATCCCTAAAAACCTTAAAATTGCTTTTAAAGGAAATTTTTTTTGCATAAAGTCAGTTTTCAATCTTCTATGATGCAAAAATAACATATTCTCTAAATGAAATATTAATCTATTTCAATAGACAGACATCTTCCGAATGAAAGTACTTTCCAGAATGGAATGTGCAACCTTCCCTTGTCTCAAAAAAATTAAAAAACAATGGTCTGAGTCTTTTTGCAAGTGCAAAATCCATTTTCATTAGCTTTGTACTGAAAAAATAAGCATTTTTATTACAAATACAGTGGAACATCTATGTATTGAACCCAGATGGATTGAAAGTCGGCATCTATGGAACATATTCTGTGGTCCCATTTTTTATCTAACTGCATTTTGAGCCCACATCATTGAAAGTCCACATGTATTGAAATGTTTTGTCAGTCTCCTGAGAAACTATGGATACAGAATCTATTGTAGATACATTTGTTTAATAATTTAAACATCTTTAGAATAAAATAATACCCCAGACAGTTATGTAATAAGACCACACGTAACTTTTGGCAAGCACAAATTTCATTTTCACGCGATTTTCGCAGGAAGTTCAGCAGTTTTATTACAAATATATAAATCTATTTCCGTATTCAGGCGTCTTTAGAATGAAATTGACAAGCTGGAAGAATACATAAGATCTCCCATTGATCCGTAGCTTTTTCACAGGAAATAACTTCCTCCATACTGGAAAATTCCACTCCGTGTTCCACGACCACGACATCTGCTTTAAATTTGAACCAGTTTGACAACTCTATTAAGACTTGCACATATGGACATGTTGAGGGGGAGCGATGTGATTTCACAAGTATTGTGTACTGTATTTTCTGTTTCGTAAATTGTGAACACACGAATGGAACTATGCATGCATTGTGCATGAAAGGGTAGTCTATAAAAACGCAAGATAAAAATTCTAAAATATAAATAAATTCATAGTCCAATAAACACGGCATGAGTGGGCGATAAACAACTGTCATTACAGTCAATTCCAAACGCAATCCGAATTCGAAAATTGGAAAGAGAAGCTAACATCCAACTATAACTGCGATGTGACAAAATGTATCTGAAAGTCAAACACGGTACGCACAATAGCTAACATGGCGAAGCAAACATGAGACTATTGGCTGAAGGAGGTGGGGGAGATGTTGGGTTGTGTAACTCGTGCTGTTATTGGCCAGCATTGTTTCTATGCGCGTGTTAGCAGACTGTTACCTTGAGAGGTAACTAGGTGGAGAGAGGTGTAAGGAAAGGGGTGGGTGTAGAACGAACTTCTCTTCATGACGTCATGTATCACGCGTATGTCAGGGCTAACCCCCAATCGTGGGCGCTGGGCGGTACGCTCACTTCAAACCACCACTGCCACATTTTTTAACTGATTTTCATCAGGTTGTTTTTAAATATTGTGTCATAGCACACTACAACCCATATATTTTATCACTGTGGACTAGCAAACATATTTTAAATCAATAATCATTGAGGTTTCTTACAATTTTGCCCAGAATTTTTCTATATCCTCATTAATTGTTTTGATTTTTTTGATGATCCTAAGAATGGCCTCATAAAAGTATTGCCCTCATTGAATCAGATACTTGTAAAATTGTGTCTTGATTGTAACTTTAAAACCCACGTATAAACTTAGACACAAAAATAAAATAAAGGCAACACATTAATAACAAAATTAAATAATAAAAATAAAACAGCCAGTTTTGGCTGTTGTCAACAAATATGCGTAAAATATACAATCAACTTCATAAAAGGAATCAAACTGTTATTGTAAGTTTTTGTTTTTTTTTTGTTTAAGTTTTTGTCGTATTGTCGGTGTACTGTAACTTAACAACAAAGTAATGGCTCAGTTATTCACTCCATGGCAAGAATCATATGGGGCTGTATTAAAAATGTTGCTCAAAATTCATTGCACTGGCACTTTTTTTTTTTTTAATTTTGGTTGTTGGTGAGAAAAGGAAGCACAGTTTTAATTGCAATTAATTTTGCATGGTGTTTATTTTTTTCAGCAGGGATTTGTGCTACATCATTTGTCTGGGCTACTCCACTCTGATTTATTTTTAGTGGTGGTGTGTAATGCAGTGGCATAATCTTTAAATACACTGCTTTATAATGCAGGAAATGCTTGTCTTTTCGGTATTGGTGTACCAAGATCTAGTTACTACTTACGAAAGCACTTGTGAACTGGAAATTTGATGTATTTGTGTATTTTATTTTCATCATAATAGAACATAAAAATTATTATTATTATTCTGTATAATACGATGTTGTGTAACAATGACAACTTTTAGTGAGATTTTTTGTTTCTGAAAATTTCTTATGTTTATTCCCATAACGTTAATTGTATAAATAAAGTTGCTAGTCATGTATGGAATTTAGAAACATGAAAATGTAATTCTGTAATATCACTACAGCTTAGCTTAAGATAAGCATGCAGTCGTTTGAAAAAAATTCACTTGAAATCATGTTTATGAAACAGACAACCAAGAAAATACACAGTAATTAGAAACATTCATTTATCAGTTAAGTCTGGACTCACATTTTTATGTACGAGTTATAATCCTTTTCCAATGCTATATTATGGTCATATACCTAGTTTAGAATAAACAATTTTTAGGGACCTCCATTTGCGCTAATTGGTCCATCGCTCCTTCCTATGTTCTCTCTTCTGTACATTGAATTTTCTTCGATAACTGAAGACCTTTATTGTGATAATGTGCAGGTCTGTAGATTTAGTATTTTGTATATTGCTTGGTGCACGTTCGTATTGCTCAGAGAGACACTACGATAAAGTAGAGTTTGGGTATTAAGTTTTGGCTTGTACTCAGAAAAGTTTAAGGATATGTAGTGTGGCGATGCCAGTGGGCTCTTAATTATATAGGTACTGACTCGTGGCCATGAATTAAGTCATTGCAAAGGGTTGGGCTTGAATAGTTGACAGGGTTGGCTTCCTCCCAGCAAGCGTGGTGGCTTTGCAAGCGTAGTGGTTGACAGGGTTGGTTCCCTCCCCACAAGCGTGGTGGCTTTGCAAGCGTAGTGGTTGACAGGGTTGGTTCCCTCCCCACAAGCGTGGTGGCTTTGCAAGCGTAGTCGTTGACAGGGTTGGTTCCCTCCCCACAAGCGTGGTGGCTTTGCAAGCGTAGTGGTTGACAGGGTTGGTTCCCTCCCCACAAGCGTGGTGGCTTTGCAAGCGTAGTCGTTGACAGGGTTGGTTCCCTCCCCACAAGCGTGGTGGCTTTGCAAGCGTAGTGGTTGACAGGGTTGGTTCCCTCCCCACAAGCGTGGTGGCTTTGCAAGCGTAGTCGTTGACAGGGTTGGTTCCCTCCCCACAAGCTTGGTGGCTTTGCCAGCATAGCCATTGGGGACTTTCCAAAACAGTGATTGAAGAAAAAAAGCATAATTTGTGTCCACATTAAGAATTATTTTTTGTATGGGAGCAAGGTTAAAATGTCCATGTGAAATGTTCTACAATTGGTTAATATTCTTGATGTGTGCGCTAGAAATTTGCATAGGATAATCGATTGAAAGTGAACGGTGTATGGAAAATTGTATTTCATTATGTCTTTTGACCAGTACAATTTTGTTTCTGTGATTGCTGCATAGTTTGTTTCCCGTGGTTAAATGGTGCAAAAATAAGTTGGCAGACTACTATCTGCATCGGAAAAACTAAAGAATGTATCACCACAATTACTAAGAGGTCGATACTGGCAAGTAGACTTGCGTGTGCATACGTCACAGTCGAGTGACATTTTTTTTGTGCAGATGTGAATTGCATTTTGTTGGTTGGGCCAGTTTCTTCAGGTTGCGAGCGACAGCTTGCAGCAGTTTGGCATATGGTGTGTGGTTAACAGTTTATCAGATTTTAATGTTGTGAAAATCTGAAGCAACCCACTTCAGTTTAAAATGAGATTTTTCATATTGTGCGTGGCAATGCTGTATTAGGACTCTACATTCTGTCGTCTCGGAAACTTCTGTCCAGATTCCCAATACTCTTTATTTATGTATGTATAGAGCTACATAATGGGTGAATTGGCAACCTTGCACTATAGACTATTGTCCTGTAATCTGGCTACACACGTTCAGCGTGACCATACCCACTTCTGAGTTAGAAGTTGGTGTCCTTTGTTTTTTCTTGGAAGTGGCATCTGTTGTCTGGAAGCAGTCTGCTGAATATGTGTCTGTGTTGTGTCTGTTACTGTTAAAACAGCTTTATTTAAGCTACGCAAGGTGTCTAAAAGGTGGTGTATTTTCTGTGGAGACCTTCACGGAATATCAGTTTTACTAATAACCAAATTGATATGTCATGTCATAGAGACAGCCACTTGATTGTGGGCCATTTATAATAATTATTGTTCATGAAGATTAGAGTAGTGTATTTAATTACTGTACATACATTTTTTTTCTTACAAAACAGGGATGTACTTGCATAAAGAAAACCAGATTCTGATGTTTGTTGTGCAACACGCAAATGCTGACAGGGTGGCTAGCATCAGGGAACACATGGAAAAGTCAGGTAATTCTGCGTTTCTGGAAAAGTTGGAGAAATATCAGAGAAATTCAGGTGAAGTCAGAAGAATTTAGATTAAAGTTTTATAAATGTATTTAGTAAGAAAATAAATAAAGATTGGGAAATAGCACTTTTACTCATACAATGTCGTGAATTTTACGGTGTACTATTTTGTAGTGATGGGTCAAGTCTCTGAAAATCGAGTCGAGTCAACAAAGATCAACTCGTCTCTCGAGTTGAGTTTTTTTACAGCAGACATTGAGCTACTGAACCTGCAAGTCGAGTCATGGTGCTTTTAGGTTATAAACAACAAATATTTGCACCTAAAAATCACCTTTTATGTCTTGCGCATCAATAACAACTCTTGACAATTGGTTGATGTGATCTGCTGTGATAAAATGCTGTAGGTGTTATATTCATGAATTGAGCCATTTTGCTTCCCAGAAACTCTTCCTCTTTGCCACTGCTGGGTGACATCAGATAAGGAGACCCTTGTCAAGGTTGAAAGGTACAGTCTCAGCATGATACAAATACATATTACAATCATAGGATGCATTGTATTAAACATGAAAAGCCTTTGTCTCATAGCAGTCACACCTTCAGCAGAAATATTCATTACTTTCCTCATAACATTACTGTTTTAAAAACATGTGTTAAAAAAATAACAAGCTAACAATAACTTTAAATTTGAACTGCTTGTCCGCTTATCCTGTGGCATGCTGACCAACATTCCCACTCCACCCCTGTAACAGTTATCTTTTTGTTTCTAACAGCATAAGGGGGCTGATATTACCATTGCTGTTCGAGGTAAAGTGATCACTTTTGAGGCCCTAGTTACTTTTTTCTTTCAGCCATTTTTTATCCTTTAACCACTTTTTAAAGTCCTTATTGCCATGTTAGTAATAAACACAGTGTATATATTCCATCGTGCACTTGGAAGTTAAAGTTAATGTCTAAGGGTGAAATAAAATATATTTATTTAAAAGTGCTTACTTTAGCATGAATAGCCTACATCAGTCATTCACTCTTTGGTGAGAGAGAAAAAGTAGTGCTGTGAATCACCTAGGCAAAGAATTATTCTTATTCTTCTTGGTAAACCATTACTGAAAAAAGGGGAGGAAGTTATAAGGGGCAGGTGTTATACCCACGTACATCATTACACATTTACATTTATGGTGCAAACTCAATTTTAACTAAAAAAAATTTTATACTGAACTCTACTCGACTTTCATACAATTTGAAACTCCACTTGACTCAACTCTCGTTTCATACGACTTGACTCAACTCGAAGCTGTAAATATCAAACTTGCCTTACACTACTATTTTGGTGTATTCCACCTCAGCAGGAAGATTTAAAAGCTTGTAGGAAAGGAGGTGGGTTTGTTTTTTTTGCTTTATGTATAATCATAGCTGTTGTTGAATATATTTTCTTAGCTAAACTTTTTTTCCAGTTATAGTATGCGTTGACGTAGATGCCAATTTAAGGTTTTACTAATAAAATATTATCTGTAATTGCTACATTGTGCAATGTCTTGTCTGTATAGTGGAGCAAGTGGAAGTGAAGGACAGAATAGTTGGATGATTTATTGACGTACGCACACTATCAGTTGCAACCAGAGATGCTGTGGCGGCAAGTCAAAAGGAATGTTTAAAAAGCATGCCTGTTACGTCTAGCAGGGCGCATTCCTCTCCCGACCTTGGTTATCGGGTGTCTTTGAGACAACTTTAGAATGCTCTGGATTACGGACATTGTGTGTCTCAGCTAGACTCAGGGTGCGGCGAACCTTCCAGGTAAAGGCCAGCGGCTATAAAATGTGTGTTGGGCCTCGGAGACTGCAGTTGTTGAATGCACACCAAGCCACCAAGTGACTGCAACTAGCTTTGCATGAGGCAGTTGAGGGAATTCTGAAGGAAATGAAGGAGTTAGATGTGATAGAACCATCAGGTAGTCCGTGGGTGGTCGTCACCCATTGTACTTGTTAAGAACAAAGATGGCCCTTTGAGGTTTTGTGTAGATTATCGCCAGTTTAATAATGTGACAAAGAAAGAATCTTATCCACTTCCAAGGATAGATGATACATTGAACAGCCTGGCACGTTCGCGATTGTTTTCTACTTGGGACATGAAGCATGGGTACTGGCAGTGCGAGGTGGCGCCAAAGGGCCAACAGAAGACTGCAAGGGAAAGGAACCTGGCAGTTTAGTTATGCCTTTTGGGCTATGTAATGCCCCTGCTATCTTCGATCGTGTGATGGGAAAAAGTTTTGCTTTTAGGTATCTGTCAGGTTTACCTAGATGACATTGTCGTGACAGGAAGGACATTTGAAAAGCACGTATCACGTTTAGACTCTGTATTCCAGAAAGTGTCCGCAGTCAACTTGAAACTACTTCCAAAGTAATGTCACCTGTTCCAAAAAAAAAAAAAAATTTCCAGAGACATGTAGTGTTGGCCCGTGGAATCGAAACAGATCCTGAGAACACCAAAGCAATAAGAAATTGGCCTACACCAACAGACAAAACTGAAGTATGGAGTTTTCTGAGATTGTATGCCTATTACCATCAATTCATACCTGGGTTCCCCACAATCACTAAGCCATTACATGAACTGACTTAGGCGAAAAGGAGATTTCATTGGACCACTGAGTGTGAAAATGATTTTAGTAAACTAAAGAAAATTCTGGTATCTCCACCAGTCCTGGGTTTCCCGAAAAGCGAGGGTGTATTCATTTTGGACACTGATGCTAGTGATGTAGGAATTGGAGCTGTGTTATCTCAGGTTCAAGAATGGAAGAAAAGACCACCAGAATACTTCAGTAAGGCATTGTATAAGCCTGAGAGGAATTATTGTGTTACACATGGGGAGCTTATGGCCATAGTGAAGGCAATTTCACACTTCCACCCCTACCTATATGGCAGACATTTTATTCTAAGAACCGACCATACTTCATTACGCTGGCTACTAAATTTCAAGAACCCAGAATGTCAAATAGCCCGGTGGATACAGCATCTTCAATAATAAGACTTTGAAATACAGCATAGATCTGGATGCCTTCACAGCAATGCAAATACATTTTCTAGGAGGCCATGTGAGCCATTTTGTCATTGTGAACGCCAAGAAGAAAAGAGTGGTGAGTCGCTGAAGGTGCGGAGGACAAGAACTCAATGTTCTTTATCTTGTGATAGGCTACCTACCTGGAGTGATGAGGGTATTAGGAATGATCAGCTGATTGATCCCACTTTGCAGTCATTACTAAAGTGGAAAGAAGCTGGCTGTCGGCAAAAATTGGAAGAGTTATCTAGCCTGAGTGCAGCAGTCAAAGCATACTGGGCACATGGAATTCCTTCGTACTGAAGAATGGTGTACTTTACAGAAACTGGGAAAGTAATGATGGAAAACACACACGTTTACAGTTGGTCCTGCCAGAATGCAGGGTTCCGGAAGTCTTAAAGGAACTGCCTGTGGGCACTTTGGTGTTAATAAGACCCATGACAGAGTTATACTGAGATTCTACTGGTTTCATTGTCAGGAGGACGTTGAGAAGTGGTGCTGATTGTGCGACACCTGCACTGCGAGGAACGGCCCAAGGACCAGGGGACAAGGTCTCCTCTAGAAATACAATGTTGGAGCCCCATTCAAGAGGATGGCAGTGGATATTCTGGGACCCTAGCCTGTTGCAGAGAGAGGTAATCAGGATCTCCTACTGAGAGGCCTGAGGTTATTCCCCTCCCAAACCAAGAAGCACGTACTGTGGCCGATGCACTCATAGAGCATGTCTTCTCGAGGTTTGGGGTGCCACTACAACTCCATTCTGATCAGAGATGAACCTTTGAAGTTGCGGTGTTCTAGGAGGTAACGAAGATTTTGATGATGAGAAAGACTAGGACTACAGTCTTACACCCTCAGTCGGATGGAATGGTCGAGAGGCTTAACTGTACTCTTGAGTAGTACCTGTCAATCTTTGTGGCAGACAACCAAAAGGACTGGGATTCAAAGGTGTCGTTTATTCTTGCTTACCACTCAGCAGTTCACGAGTCCACAAGGGTAACACTATCAAGGATGCTGTTTGGAAGAGAGCTACGCCTCCCCAGTGACCTGCTGTTTGGCCAACCGACAGAAGAGGATGCTGCAGCGCCTGATTATACCAGCGAATTATGTAACAGACTTGTAGGCATTCATGATTTAGCTCAATAGCACTGCAGAATAAATAGTTACAGGATGAAGACATGTTATGATATGAGAATGTTGGGCGAGGTATTTCAAGGAGGACAACTGGTGTGGCTGTACAACCCACAGAGGAGAAAGGGGTACTGCCCGAAGCTACAGAAATGTTGGGGAAGGCCCCTACAGGATTCTGAAGAAGATCAATGATGTAGTCTTTTGGATTTATCAAGATTCTCGTGCGAAGCCGAAGGTTGTCCACATCGACTGACTGGCACTCTACAATGGACCAGATGCAGCAGAGTTTGTTCGGGAGGAATAGACTTTAGGAGGGGCAGTGTTACATGCTCGCTGCTTTGGACCGTGCGAGCAAGTGAAAGACAGAGCAATTGGATGATTTATTGATGCACGTGCGCTATTAGTTTTAACCGGAGATGCGGCAGCAAGTCAAAGGAATGTTTACAAAGCGTACCTGTTACGCCTAGCAGGGCGCATGCTGCTCCCGACCTTGGGTATCAGGTGTCGACATCTGAACAATGCTCTGGATTACTGACATTATGTGTCTCAGCTAGATTCGAGGTGCGACAAACCTTCCAGGTAAAGGCCAGCGGCTATAAAAGGTGTGAGGGGCTTCGGAGCCGGCAGTTGTTGAATGGATGAGTTTCAGCGATAGACTAACGGCAAGAGAAGTGACCAGCAGGAGGAAAATCTGCGAATGCAAACACCAGAGCAGTGAAGAGTACGACTGAAGGCTGGACTATTGGACTGGATGCGTGAGTGAAAGACATTAAAAATGATGGCAACAGATGGACTGAACGTGTGTTAATGATGAGTATGAGTTAATTGACTATAACCAAACAGAGACATTAAGAAAGACATTAATTAAAGTTAAAATAGACATTAAATATTGCGCTCGCTGAGAAATGAAAAATGTGGTAGTGGAGACAGATAAAATGTTGTAAATCATAGCTGTGTGAATAAATTAAAAATCAAATTTAGTTCTTTTATTTTTATTAAAAGTTTTTAAAACCTCCATCCATCATGAACTCAGATACGCCCCTCAGACGACCATGTAACTGTATTATGATTTTGTTCCTGGCTGTGAGACAACTGGTATCCCACTCCTCTTGTCATCCTTTTTACAACTGCCATCTGTGATTTTTATTCCGGTTGTGGCACACTGTTTACACCCCAGTATCAGCAATATTTTCTATTAATTATTGCAATGTGTATTGTTTAGAAGTGTTGTGCCTTGGCTAGCTCTTTTTACATTGGAACAGTCAATATATAAGCAGTACATAGTGTTACTGGTTCAATATTGGCTAGTAATAATGAACCCATGCATCATGACCGGGTATGTCTGTTTCTGAAATCTTAAATTTGAAGCTGCAAATTATCTATGGCTGCGGTCCATGATAACCACTTGCTTCTCTGTAATGTACTGTGCCGCTGTCCATAATTTCGTCGTGACGAATACTTGACGTAATGTGTCACACTGGCTGTGATAACAGTATCTCTCTTGTCCCTCAGAGAAACCTGGACCGCAGGATTCCGTGCCTGTTACCTGTGCCTCTGTGCTGCAAACAGAAAACCTCTGACCCTCGCGTAGGCACGGGAGGATTGCCTCATCCCCTTCAGGGTGGGGTGACTCTCCCATCCATATTTCACTTTCTTGTTTGGTCCACCAGGACTTTTGTGGTCCTGCTAATTCTCAATAAGCATTTATTATAATTCAGTTTATTTACAATAAATAATTAATATATTTTATTAAACCATGCTGATTGCACTTTATAATGTATTTCCTGTTAATTTGTTAGGATTACTATTTTGTAAAATCCCTCCAACCTGCAGCAGATGGCTGGGAGCAAAAATAGTGGAAGAGCAGAAGGGTGAAGCCTCTCTCATTGCCATGCCACTGTGTATACGGCTGGAAGTAGCCAGCCACTCCTTTCAGAGATGCAAGTTTTGCATTAGTTGACAGAATCTTATAATTAAAACCCTTGTTGCTTTGTGTAAAATAATGCAATATTCCAACAGATGGTAAGATGATGATAAAAATGATACCAAACAACAAGCACTTATTGTGAACATTACAAATTAAGTTACCAACCATATAAAACATGTCCGGAATTTTTTAAATAAGGATTCTGTTAGCCACCGTGGCAGAGTTGTCTTGAATACACAAGAGTAGGAATGATGTAGAGTAGCATTTTAGAAGCAATAAACATACTACTGTATATGTTCAGTCTGCCCAAGAGCTTCATAACAACATGACATTGAAGTAGTATTTTCACTTGGAGGCAGTGGGAGGGGCTTCGGTGTTCAACAGTTTGGAAGAAATTCACATTATTTGTGAACACCCGATAGTCATGTTATATTTGTATATTCAGGACATACCTCATTCACCAGCAGTGTAGTGCTCTACGCTGTTATTGTCAACTGCCAATCATGACTGCAGTGTTGTTACACTGTGACAGTGTAAGTTTGCTACCATGTCGAACTGCCGATACCTGGCAGTGCTGCCAGAGCATCCGAAGCTGCACATCATGAACGATGCTCCGGTGATCACAGATTGTAACCCTGGTTGGGGTGGGACATTCACAAAGGGAGGTGGCTGTCCTGCTCGCAGTCAACCAAAGTGAAGTCAGTCATTTGTGGCAGGTGCACCTCGCAGTGGTTAACCTCATGCCACTACAGCAGTGCAGGACAGATTTGTATCGGCCAGCACCAGGAGACTGCCATTTTCCACAGCAGCTGACTTAATGGCGACATCTTCGTCGAGCTAATAGAGTGCAAGTATCGACGCAGACTATCCGGAACAGGCTTCTCCAGGACCACAAATGTGTCTACAAGCCCGGGAGGTGTCCATCACTGTTACATTCTCACTGAACTGAGCCATAGTGTGGGGGCATGCACACCCCAACTGGTAACTTGCCTCATGAAGGCACATCATGTTCACAGAAAACACATCCTCATTCACTGTCTATGAGGGTGTGGTGTAATCGTGGACTAACAGTGAGGCAGCTGTACGTCCGCGACATCTATCCGTTTGGTGGTGGCGGCAGTGTGATGCTCTGGGCAGGGTTAAACCTTCGTAATTGATGTGCGTCAAACATTTATTTGTTTTATTATTATGTCATGAAATGGTATGGTTTCCGCTGAAAGTCTCGTAGAAGCGCGTTATCGAGTGCAAGACTGCACGCCAGTTCAGTGCTTTACATAGACTGAGGTGATGCACATGTCTCGATCGCCCATAGCGTTCCCACGCTTTTAGGCTTCAGACGTGCAAAATTCTTTCAACCAGGCAATCACCAGGTGTACAGAACATCACAGAAGGGTATTAGTGAGGGAGAATTGTGGTTCATTCCAGCTTACCTTATTGGCATAATCTTTATGTAAAAGGTTTTTCAAGATCAAACCTGTAACCCAACTATGCTGTTGTGCTTCGTTCTAGCTTTGTGGACATTGCATCAAACACTGCAGGGCTAAATGGCAGTTACCTCTCACTGGAAGGAACTACGTGTTGTTAGATTGTCGAGGAAAATCCCCAATATGTTCAAGTTGTAGGAATTATTGTCAGCCTTCAGACAGGAAAAAGTGTATAGTTACAGTCACAAGACTAAAATTAAGACATTGATAGCTGCTCTGAAAGCTAAAATCTGCAGATGCACACATCATCTACTTTCTGACACATGAATTCCCCCAAATGTGTGTGCAGGTGGGTTTGTGTTGGTATCAAACTGATGTCATCTAATCCAGCTTTGGTCATGAAAACATAATGACTAGGATATAATTTTGCGTGTGTGTGTATATGTATGTTTATGTGGAGGGGGACTGGGTTGATTATCTGGTACTGAGTAGGTCACCTTTTCAAGTTTAATTTTGAATTTTAAATTGCTATGGTTATTTGTGATTATCGCAACACTGTTGAATATTTCATCTTGGGAAGCAACAAATTGGAAATATATGGTAGTGTTTTTAGGTCTGGTCATGTAACTTAGCTTTATTTTAGCACATTATTTTTATAAATATTTTGCTTCTCTTTGCATATCTTAATGCTTGGTTTTTACAGTAGAATTTCATACTTTTATTGTACTGTTCCATTTTTTTTTTTTGCATGTCATAGTTTCAGATATGCTTTTATAGTTTTTCTAAACAGTGCGTTGGGGAGAATGTTACCTTACTGGGGGAACCCACCTGTCTGATGTCCCATTCCCCAAGAAAGTTGTACCTTACGACAGCATCAATGCTATAAGTTTTAATTTCAAGGTTTTTTCTTTAATAATTTTATTGAATGCTGTTTTATGTGATATAAGTGCTGGTTAGCCTTTTCTTTTCCAGAGTGTTATTTAGCTGTGCATAACAAGTGTATTTTTTAATGTAATTTTATATTTTAAGTGTAACATTTATTTTTAAATGATATCTTTTCTGCATACTTCTCTGTGTGTCGAAAAAATTATTCCCTTGTATGTCGTAAAATGTTTACAGAAAATTTAGGGAGACTATAACAATGGAAGGAACGTGCCCCTGGGCTATTGTGTAAGCTTTACAATTAGAATATATGTAACGGCAGTGTAAGTGTGGTAATAATTTTAAAATAAAAGTTGAGGTTACAGGGGGTTAGAAAATGTATGTTTATAGAGGGTTGTACAGATGTGTGAGATTGTGTTGGTTTTACCTGTTCTGAAGGCTTTTCTACTTGATGAATGTTTAGGGCTATGGAAATGTCTCACAATGCACAAATTCCTGAAACATAAAATCAAGAACAGAATTTAAGTACCTAATGTATTTTGATGGGGTTAGATTTATTGACAAGATATTTGAATGACGGTGACACCAACTTGCTCAATAGTTGATACAGTCTGTAGTTTCCAATTAAAAAATGGCCACTTTTTTGCAAAAAAATTAATGATATAAACCACAAGTTCAGTAAATGTGTTATGTAATATTATCAACATTCAACAACATTATAATATTGAAATTGATGTACCTTCAAGGAAAAACACATTTTTTAAAACTATTTCTGTATATTTCCTGATGTAATGGTTTCCACACATTATTATTAAAAAAAAAAATGGTCAACAATTTTTTTTCTGGAAACTGTGCATAGTATCAACTATTACTCTAAGTTGAGTACATAATCAATTGAACAAACGCCATTACGTATGTAGTTCAAATTCAGTTCTTGGTTTTGTACTTTGGAAATTCATGCACAGCAAGACCTTTCCATAGCCCGTAATATTATGTACGCAGTGTAGTGTGCTACAAGTTTACAAGGTAACATCTGCTCGAAGTCCAATGCAGAGTTTGCTCTTGACTTGGGAACTATTTGTGTTTACTGTATGATTGTCCTTTTTAGGTATTTAAATTGTTCAGCCTGTGCCGTTCTGTCCATGCTAGGTATGAGGAGGTTGAGCTCTTGAGGCACTACGGCCCGTTCCTGTTGTAATGCTGATCACAGCTGCAGTCATTACAGATGGCTGATGACGTGTTGACAGGCATCCCCCGATAATGTCCCGCGTGTGTTTGGTTGGATTTAGGACCAGGGCCCATGCAGACCAATCCAGTCAATGAATATCTTT
The DNA here is from genome assembly GCA_002778355.1 of Clitarchus hookeri. Classification (NCBI taxonomy): domain Eukaryota; kingdom Metazoa; phylum Arthropoda; class Insecta; order Phasmatodea; family Phasmatidae; genus Clitarchus; species Clitarchus hookeri. The sequence continues at coordinate 183,152 of NQII01000546.1, read as the reverse complement.
ACTTTCCAACAGCTCAGCGACAACTGCTATACAATGAGCTATTGCATTGTTGTTCTTGAAGAAAAACTCAATGTCTACAGCATCCCGAAATAGGCTTGAGGAAGGAGAACATTGGTGCAATAGCGATCACCACTGACTGAAGGGGCCACGGTAGCTGAGCGTTTAGCCTGCTCGCCTCCAACCAAGGCAAACCGGATTCAATGCCTGGCCGGGTCACTCCCGGATTTTCGCATTTGGGAATTGTGCCATACAATGCTGCTGGTCAGCAGGTTTTCTCGGGGATCTCCTGTTTCCCCTGCCCTTTCATTCTTGCGCTGATCCATACTCACCTCAATCACCCTCATCGGCTCTCAAGACATCCTGTTAAGAGCTGCCCAAATCTCTTCATTCACTCAACAACGACTGAACCTCTTTGGGAGATGTGGAGCTCTGCACCTACAAACCAGGTACCTTTTGATGATGTTGGAAGGGTGATTACATGTTCCTCACTCTCTCCAGATGTATAGACATTCAAAATTGCTAGCGAGACTAATACCATTTGTTAATACTCTGAATCCTACCTCAGTAATGCAGTTGGTGGCACACCAATTTTTGCTACGAGGGATTTTAGGTTTGAGTCCCGGGGAAGGCTCATACGTATATTAGTAATTGTCTCAGAAATATTGCTGTCAAGACACCAAGACCTACTTATGATGTAAGCTTTTAAGAACGCCATGAAAATTATTTGCATTTACATAGAGGAAAGTAGACATGTTAGTTATATCGGTACAGTCTTGTTTTTTCCTTTAAATAATACTGAAATGCTATCGCAAAGTGTGAAACATTTATTGGTGCCATCAGTAAAGTGACCAAAAACACGCGCTCGGGTCTCTCTAGTCTGACATGCCTACTTCTTGCAAATAGCAGGCGACCAAGTCACCACATTTTTGTCGCAGTGACCTGGTCGACAGTATGACACTGGCTTAAATCGACTCTCGTCCGTAAAGAGCACTCGACCCCAACGCTTAGCCTCTCAGTCCATGTGTTCCTGGCACCACAGCAAATGCTGTCTCTGATAGGTAGGATCAACGGCACACACTGTTTTGATCACCGAGTGAACAAACCAACTTCGTACAGTATCCTGGCCCCGGTAAAACACAATGTCGCGTATCCAGTAGTGCATGCTTCTTGTAATTTCACCCACAACCGGCATTGGTCTCTCCTCACCTGTAGGACAGTGTACGAGCCCGACGTCGCCATGTTTGCTCGTGGATGACCAGTTATAAACCTTCGTAGCTATTTCTGTCATTCAAAATGCAGACTGAGCTCATGAGACAAAACTGTGTGTGATCCTGAACTCCGCTGCCACACTAGCCACGCTTCGACCTTTTTCAACTTCCCAGTGTTTCGACCTTATGTGAAGTTGTCTAGATGTTGTCTTCACGACTGTCTGTGTGCAGTATCGGACATCGTACAGCAACTCGACGTTGTTCAACCTGGTGTGCAGTGTGCAATAGCCTCTACTGCATTAACATTACTCTACTTCACATTAGCAGAGCAGTGCTGAGCGTACATTTTGCTCCACTCATCCTTTATACTAGTTTTGCACACCTGCGGTACGTCACGCTGCATGCATGTTTTTTATCGGACCCTAGGCAATTTCCTGGGTGGTCTTTTGGTCTGTTCTGCCTGTTCAGTCTGCTTTTATGATTATCTCCAATTGTCCTTAATTTTTGCTCACCAGTGTACCTACCTCTGAATTCACCAACCAGACTGTTACTTTGAGGGGTGGGTGTACTGCCTTGAGTAATAAACATTGACTGTCACAGGCAATCAAACTATAATGGTGAACAGGTCAAACAGCTGTGCTATATATGTACCTACTGCATATTGTATGTAATTTGAATGTGGAAACTTATTGTTGTACAAAAACCGTAGCAAAATTTTTTGGTACCTAAGCAAAACACTTAATGTATTTCACTTTCTAACTGTATTGTAATTGTATCGCCGAACTTGAAAATAAAATTTTTGGATGTTACCATTTATGGCACTGGAAAACTTCACATATATTGAAGTGCATATACAGTAAACTCAAGATAACCATGTTAATTGGAACCAGAGAAAAGACAAATAAGCTAATTTGTATTAAGAAACCCGGATAATCGAATTTACTAATTTTTACTGTTAATGGAACAGTGATATTGGCTCCGAAAACAGTGAAAAAACACAGTACCTATTATACATTTCAAAGCAAACACAAATAATGCACTCTGTGTGCAGGATTTAAAGTACTGTTCTGTATGTCGTACAGTACACGATACTTTAATTGACATTTATGTTGCGCCGAGTGTAGTGTAATTCATGGCGCATCGAGTATATGCAGCTTATTATAGCCTGCACTGGCGCCAGACGGGCAGCATGGAGTGATAATTGGTGCGTAGTGTGTGTGTGTCGCTTCATCAACGTGCACGTGGACCTGTCATTGAGATGGCAGAGTGAGTTGAAAGGTTTAGAATGCAATGCAGTAAAGACAATAACGGGTCTTAATATGAGGCAACCCAGCATTTAAACAATACAGTACACTCTCCATTAAAAAATAACCCTCACAATACAAATGCAGAATCTAATGTTAACTTTTGCTAAAACAAGGAAAACACATTTTAAAAAAGTATAGTCATTCATTTCAAAGTTTGTTATAACCATAATGAATTTTACAAAAATGTAAGTACTCACTTCTATCAATAAGTGTAGGCTGCTTTCTCATTCAGTTTCAATAGACTGTGATGAAACTTCTTAGATTTCTATACATCTTTAGTTACTAGGAGCGTATTTAAATTTTACTGACTTACACACAAAAGTTTAAAAATTTTGAAATGTAAAGTTTTTGTAACCATTAACTCACTTGATATGAAAAAAATGTAAGAAAAGTTAAACCGTGCCTTTCTTGAAAAAGTTAAAAAAAAATTTTTGTTGGTTATCACCGAAATTGATGTTTTTGTTTATAACACATCTTATTTTTCTTAACGTGAGAATGTTGACATAATCCAAACCCTGTTGGCTGTCATATTCCTACAGTTTCTCGATGTGTTCTGCTGCCTGGATGTGTGTTATTGTAGCTTCATGTTCGTCTTCAATTTCTTCAGATTCTTCTGCTACTTCCCCTTTAGCACGCACTTTTGTGACAATAGCGTCTTCATTTAGGTGTTGAAAACATTGCTCATGATCGTCGGAGCTCAGCAACTCACTAATGTTGCATTCATCAACATTTTCGAAGCCGACGAAATTTTCCAACATGCTTGACAAACTTGTTGCAGTGCTTAATTCTTCCTCTTCAAAACCTTTGAAATCACTGTGAAGTGGCTGGGAAGAATTTTTCCCCAAGCATTTTGAAGTGTGCTGACCTTCACTTTATCCCAGGTTTTGTGAATGCCAAGAACATTAATTGTTCTCCAGATAACTAGCACATGTGTTGCTTCATCAACCAACTGTCTCAGTAGATTCACTTTGTAATGCTGCTTGAAAGATGCAATCATGCCTTGATACGACGGCTGTATTAGCAACGTGGCGTGGGGGCAAATATTTAACAAATATCTTGCCCATTTGAGATTAGCTTAGTTACTTCTGGGTGATAAGGTGTATTGTCTAACAACAGGATGGCTTATGTGGGTAATCTCTGGTCCTCAAGGAAACTGCGCACTCTTTGAACAAACTTTGTATGGGAACCAATCTGTGAAAATTTCACTTGTTCATCAGGTGTGCTTGTAGTGAACAGGCAGGTGTTCTGTTCCTTTCANGGCTCCCTTCTTGTGCTTGTAGTGAACAGGCAGGTGTTCTGTTCCTTTCAAGGCTCTCTGGTTTCTCGATTTGCCAATAACCAGAAGTTTTAATTTGTGGTTACCAGTGGAATTCACGCAGAAAAGCAGTTAGCCATTCTTTATACTATTTGTACCCCGGGGCATGGAAGTCTTAAAAACCAGACTTCGGGTTGGCAAGCCCTTCCAACACAGACCAGTTTCGTCAGTATTGTAAATTTGGTGTGGTGACAAATCGTGCTCATCTATAAATTGGAAAAATTCAATACTGAATGCTGCTTCTGTATTAGTGTTAAGCTTTTCTTCTTGCACATCAATTTCTCTTATTCCGTGCCTTTGTTTAAATCTGCTGAGCAACCCAGATGAAGCATAGAACTCCTCTTCAATTTGTAACATCATGTGGAATTTGTTTGCTTTTTCCATCACCAATGGGCCAGACACAGGTACGCCCTCGGCTCTTTTCTGTTTAAACCACAAATACAGCGTTTCATCCAAGTCGGCGAAATTGGACATTTTCAGTGTTTGCGATTCGATGGACCCACACCACTATCTGCGCAACGTGCACTTTCCATTAGCCTTTGTTTGTTTTTGTTGATGTCACGCGCAGTTTGTACCCCAATTCACTTTGCTAATTTTGCAGCTGTCTTGCCATGCTCAAATTTTTTTGTTATTTCAATCTTTTCTGCGATAGTTAAAACGGTCCTTTTACACTTTGTAGACATGTTGCGAAAACAACACTGCAAACAGTGAACAACAACTGTGCAAAAAAAACACAAACAGCATGGCTTCCAAGTATCAGAACAGACTAGGCAGAAGGATACAAAACAGAACTGGAGTAAACTGTCAAAAAGTGGCCTTTGTAGCTGAGACAGAACATATTATAGTTTGCACTAAAAAAATTTGTTGGGGTTATTTACATTCATTTGCTTCTTGTTGTCCAGAAAAAATAGCCACAACAAGCAGCTGGAGATGTGCTTTATTTTGGGTTTCTTTGATCCTTTCTGTGTTTTATGTTGCAACTATTTGCTCATGTAAATGTGTGTGTTATTTGTGTTAAGTTAGTAATTATGTCATTTCTGTTCCAGCTCTTAATGTGTTTTTTTTTTTAATGAAGCCACATAGAATGGTTCTAAGTTAGGCCTTTCAAATTTCAGCTGCAGGTTAATTCTGTAAAAATGAAATAGAAAACGTACATACAACGCACTGTCAAAAGTGAATCCTAAGGGCAGTACACATCTTTGAATTTAGGCCTGAAACACTAGTTTATTACAATGTTGGAGAACATTTTTAAGATGGAACTTTGTCTGGATAATGTGTAACGGTACAAAGATCTGTAAACACCACAATACATGTCTGTCGCTGTAGCGCACTTGGGATTTAAAAGATGGATTATCAACCCGCATATCACAATTATCTTTGCATATTATCTGGAATCTCAGTGTTCCATCTCCAGCATTTGTAATAAACTAGGTCTTCATGTCCAATTTCAAAGAATTCACTATAAACCACAGGTTGTATATGTTTACCTTTTTTTTGTTATCAGCCTGCAGCCAAAGTTTATCAGCCTAATTTAGATATGTTCTGTATAAACCATTCTCTCATTTCTGTGGTATTAAATTAGTAGCGTGTAGTTTAAAGTACTCGTTAGATCTGATATGAGTACAAATGTTTTGATGCATTGCATGGTTTGATTGTCTTCTGTTGGATTCCAAGGTTTGTGGATTAATTATTACTTGTACACTAACTACGGCTTTAACGTTTGCTAGTGTTCCTGGAAATAAAGACCGTTCACGGTAAGGTCAGCACATTTAAAAGCCCTGGTAAGTTTCTACTTCCGGCCCTGTTGGTTGCTTATTTTTCCATGTGCNCGGTAAGGTCAGCACATTTAAAAGCCCTGGTAAGTTTCTACTTCCGGCCCTGTTGGTTGCTTATTTTTCCATGTGCCAATCAAAATAAGCACTGCCATGTGACTTTCAGTTGATGTTTACATTTGTTGGCTTCATATATCCACTGTATACTTATTTAATAACCAACAAAATGCAATAAAAACAAGTACATATTAATTTCGGTAAATAATATCGACTGGTGTTCACAATTTTTTTTTCTGTTTAGATATGAATTAATGCTTCTAACTGTAGTCTACACTCCCGAGGTCATAAGAAAATATGTTTGGTTTAGGTTTTCAATAGAATACCTGAGAAGTTAAACATTATTCTTTCTCTCATTACGAAAACAACGCCATGTCACTTGGAACGTTCACTTTTTAAAGGTGAGCTAATTTCCAGCATTTGAGTTCTGATGCTGGGAATTATTTCATCAATTTATAACAAAATCCAGGCAGCCCCCAGACCTTAACAGGTGAGCCGATATGGTTTTTGAGCCTTTTCCGATATTGCCGATACCAATACCGATACTGCCTTGACAAGGAAAANTGGTTTTTGAGCCTTTTCCGATATTGCCGATACCAATACCGATACTGCCTTGACAAGGAAAAATAACATTATTGCAGTTTTCAAAAAAATAAAACATTTAGCTAAAGAAAATTCTAATTGTGTTGTGTTTGTTTTTATTGTTTCAGTGATAGTCTAACTGTTAATATAAATAAAAATCTAGAAACCAGATACTAGTTAGTAACTTAAGCTTAAGCATATTTTTAAGACAAAAATAATCTCCAAAAATATGTCATTATGCAATGAAACTCTTAAAAAAACCATGACATGAAGAAAATTTATAAAAGGACAGGAATTCAAATACTCACAGTGTAGTACTTGTCGACAGGTGTGCGCGCAAGTGTCCACACACACACACACAAAGCGAAAGAGAGGACATCACATTTTCCATACGGTTGCGCAATTGTGATGTTTTGCTGGCTAAGCCACCTTCATCAGGTGGCGAGTTGTAGGACACTGCAGTATAGTGGAAGGGCGCTGTTAGTAGTAAACCTAGCGGCTGGGTGGCGAACTAGGGTGGGGTGGGAAAAAAATGAAACATTGCCATTATAACTGATGAGTGTTGTTAGTAGCTGCGATTATCTGTTGTTGAGGCCTGGCGGCTGCCTGGATTTTGTTATAAATTGGTGAGCCAATTGCCAGCGTGCGAGTTCTGAGCTACTTCAGTTGAGAGAAGCTGTTTGGCTGTGTTAGGAGCCTCTGAAGAGGAAAATGCAGTGTCCTTGAATCTTAGGGTCTAGCAGTGTGCTAAGTGCATGAAACTGGTTTTATTCCACTTTGATGTACAGAGTTTTAAGAGAGTGGACCAAGTCAGCTCTCAGCTTCAAGTCTGTGTATTAAGCCATTAACCGTTGGTATCACTTCTGTAATACCAGTGTCTTCATTACTTCTGGCAAGTGTGGGTATATGGAATCATTTCAAGACCTGCACAATCTGATCCATTAGCGTCCATTCAACATTTGAAATTTCCTCCTTGAGACTTAAATTGGGGGAAAGGAAAGAAATGGCTCTCCTCTGCTCTAGAAACCTACTAAGCATCAAATATGAGCTATCCCATCTAGTAGGCTTGTCCTGAATCATCTTATGTTGTGGGATGTTATTTGATGCCTGGAATTCCTTTAGCTACTTATCAGGTTTGAAACCTGCGTTTGTGAAAGAATAGCATCTTTCACAACAAGCTGGAGAGTATGGGCACTGCAGCCAACACTGTTTAAATTAACCACCTTGCAAGCAGCAACCGTGTTGGCAGCATTGTCTCGCACAAATATATGTACTTTGTGCTGCATATCCCAAGTTTCTAATTGGCACTGAATTAAACTTGCAATGCTTGTAGCAGTATGATACATATGATTGAATGGCATAATGTCAATGCAAACAGTTTGCCTTGGGAAATATTCACCAATGCAGTGGCATGTAAGGGACATGCAATCATCAGTAGATGATGGCCACATATCATTAAATGGCAATGTCTACAGACATCATAATCTCTCTGACTTTAGATGAATTTGTTGCATGCATATGTGGTATCATCGTCCTCGACAGGGTTTTTCTATTTACCAATTCATATCTACGTTCAAGAAACTGTAGTAGTTCTTTAAAACCTGTAAAATGATAAGAGGTATTTTATTTTATAGTAATGTGAACAGACTGTGACAATATCCTTTTTAGGTACTTCTACACTGCCATAGCCTACTGCGTGCATATACGTACTTTCATTCGTTAAAATTTAAGGTTTGTTACTTTTAGGAATCACCTTATTGCTGAAAATTTCTAACCTAAACTAAGTTTCATCTGTACAAACTCTTTTTTTCAGTACTAACCTAATATTCTGTACTTTTATAGAGTGTAAAAGTCCCATTATGCCCTACTTGTAGGCTAATGCAGTAAATTATTTCAAAAGTGTAATTTTTATTAATTGATATTCATACAGTTGCTTTTCTTAACTGTAGTTATTGGTGACTGTTTGGATTATCCCTTCTGATGAGAAATGAGAAAGGATACGCCTACACAGTTTCTGTCACAAAGAAAATGTTTACTTTAACTGAACAAACTTTACATGCATAAAAATTTGGACATTTTTTAAAAATTAATTTCTAGAAGTTTATTGAAAGAAGCTACTTCAACTTAAACATTTCTGCATAAGTGTAGCCTTGTGTATGCTGAGTGCAATTATTTTAGTCACAACCACAAGTGCTGAATTCGCCTACTTTTCTAATAACAATATTATGAGAGGGGTATAAAGCACAAGGAAATTGTTGTAAAAAATGTGTAAGATTTAATAGGCACGTATGAATTATGCATGTAATGTATTTGTAGTACTCAGCTTACCTTCGTTTTCTACAATACTAAATGGTAAAAGGTCTTTGCAAATAATTTTTCCAATGAGACTATTTATTTTTACAGTGCAGGCGTTTGATGAAGGATGTGTTTACTTTTTTCCATTACTTCACACACTAAATGAAATTTGAGTTTAGGCCTGTTTACACCAAGGCTAGATGGACATGTAGCCACACAGTCGCTATCTGAAATTTGTTAAGTAGTAGCGATTGTGGCATTTCTAGGCGCGTTTTCTCTGCCAGAAAGTTGTGTTTAGAGTTGTGCAACAGGCCAAGGGGAACACTGTTGTAATTTGAAATTTTTCCACTTCGAAGGGTGCGTACATTCAAGGTGCTGTTAAGTTTGTTGTACTATACGACCTTGATGATGTACCGCCTCTCGAAACCAAACATTTGCAAATATTGCAAACAACCTTGCATTCTTGAGTGTTGCTTACGGCAAAAAAATTCCATACGTCACCTTTACTTCCAGCCATATTATTTGTTTATTGCTGGCACACGTAAATCATTTCACCATGTTACTACCCTAACCCAACACCATCATATTACTACAGCAACAGCAAACATACCAATGAAACAGCATTAATGTGCAGCACGTAATACAACATTACATAAGTTTTTTTTTGTGTCACTGTGTTCGTGGTTAGATATGAAACTGCTAACACAAAATATTTTTGGAGGTAATCGTAAATATTCATTATTATTAGTATTATATGTGTGTGTGCGTGCGTGGGTGTGTGTGTGTGTAACCAATCAGAGTAACGCAAAGTGGTCGGCAGCGCCTATATAAGACAACAAGCATCTGGCAAAGTTGCTAGATCGGTTACTGCTGCTACAATGGCAGGTTATCAATATTTAAGTGAGTTTGAACGTGGTGGTATAGTCGGCGCACGAGAGATGGGACATAGCATCTCAGAGGTAGCGATAAAATTTGGATTTTCGCTTACGACCATTTCACGAGTGTACTGTGAATATCGGGAATCCGGTAAAACATCAAATCTTCAACATCGCTGCGGCCGGAAAAAGATTGTGAACAAACGGGACAAACGATGACTGACGAGAATCATTAAATGTGACAGACGTGCAACCCTTTCTCAAAATGGTGCAGATTTCAATGCTTGGGCATCAACAGGTGCCAGCGTGCGAACTATTCAACGGACCATCATTGATATGGGCTTTCGGAGCCGAAGGTCCACTCGTTTATCGTTGTTGACTGCACGATACAAAGCTTTACGCCTTTTCTGGGCCCGCCAACACTGCCATTAACTGTTGATGACTTGAAACACGTTGCCTGGTCTGATGAGTCTCGTTTCCAATTGCATCGGGCGGATGGATGTGTACGGGTATGGAGACATCCTTATGAATCCATGGACCCTACATGTCAACAGGAGACTGCTCAAGCTGGTGGAGGCTTTGTCATGGTATGGGGTGTGTGCAGTTGGCGTGAAATGGGACCCATGATACGTCTAGATACGACTCTGACTGGTGACAGATACGTAAGCATCCTGTCCGATCACCTGCACCCATTCATGTCCATTGTGCATTCCGACGGACGCAGACAATTCCAGCAGGACAATACGACACCCCACACGTCGTGAGTTTTACAGAGTGGCTCCAGAATCACTCATCTGACTTGAGACACTGCCATTGGCCACATAAATCACCAGACTTGAACATTATTGACCATATCTGGGATGCCTCGCAATGTGCTGTTCAGAAGAGATATCCACCGCCTCGCACTCCTATGGATTTGTGGACTGCCCTGCAAGATTCATGGTGTGAATTGCCTCCTGCATACCTTCAGATATTAGTCGAGTCCATGCCACGTCATCTTGTGGCACTTCTGCGTGCTCGCGGGGGCCCTACACTATATAAGGCAGTTGTACCAGTTTTTTTGGCTCTTCCGTGTATATATATAAGGCAGATTAAATGTTAAGATTTGTTCATGCTGCAAGCTTGCCTACGGAGGTAAAATTAAGTAAATGCAAATGGTGGCTACTGTTGTTTTGTTGTATACAGTGAAACTTCCCTTAACGGACACTTCTCAAAAGTGGACAACTCTCTTGAGCGGATAAATTCTGATTCCCCGGCATAGTCCTATTCATTTCTTCATATTAAATTCTTCTATAAAGCGGCACTCCCTATAACGGACGCGGACAGCTCTTTCGTGTATATTCTGACCCGAGAAATCTCCCAAAAGTGGACAGCAGCCTCCTGGAAAGGAATGTTTTCTGAGAAAAGCCTTCTCCCCTCTGTTTGGTTTGCCTTCCACATCCTTTGTCTCGAATTTCTAGATTTCAATTGCGCCACACTGTACAAACATGTTTACCTCTTCAGTTTGTTTCCGATTTTCGAGCGATAAACACAGCTCTAGTATGCCTCCCCGTGTGCGATTGTCTCTTAAAGAAAAAGTGGGAATAATTAAAGCCAGTGAACGTGAAAAACTAAGTCTGCAATACTGCGCTTCAAAATTCAAAATAGGAAAGACTCAGGTGAGTGAGATTATAAAAAATAAAAAGGAACTTTTAGATAGATCAGCAAACACGGAAATGACGAATCCTGTAGATCATTTCCAAAAACGGCCAGTTTGAGCATTGACGATGCAGTTTTCAAATGGTTTTGCCGTGCTCGGGCTGCAAACATTCCACTTTCCGGTCCGATCATTCTAGAAAAGGCCTTAGAAGTTGCAAAAAATTTAGGTCAAATGGATTTTAAAGCCTCTGTAGGATGGCTTGACAAATTCAAATCTCGGCATAAGATATCTTATAAAACCATTAGTGGAGAAGGGGCCTCAGTAGACACAGAAGTAGTACAAAATTGGACAGAGAAGCTTCAACAATATTGCGTTGGTTTTGAACCCAAAAACATTTATAACTGCGATGAGACCATCTTATGTTTTAGAGCACTTCTGGATAAAACCATGCAGTTGAGAAAATATAGCTTTGTCAAGGAGGAAAAGTTTCAATGGAGCGTTTAACTTTGCTCGTATGCACATATGTGCTTGGTGAATTTGAAAACCCTCTGGTCATAGTAACGGCAAAAAATCCTCGGTGTTTCAAAGGTATCGATATCAATTTGTTGCATGTGGATTGGCATTCTAATTCTAAGGAGTGGATGACCAGAGATGATATGAACATTTGGTTGACAAAATTGAACAACAAAATGATTCTACAAAATCAAAAAATAATTTTATTTATGGATAACGCAGCCTCCTATCCCAATACAAATTTCAGCAATGTGAAAATTGTATTTCTCCCACTGAATGCAACTGCTACATGCCAACCTTTGGACCAAGGGATTATAAAGAACTTCAAAACTCACTATAGAAAGTATGTTTTGAAGCACCTGTTGGCCAACATGGACAATGATACATCGTCAAGTGATCTTGCAAAGAAAATTAACATCCTGGATGCGATTCACTGGATAACGTCCTCCGTGAAAAAAATAAGCAAAGAAACTGTGTTACATTGCTTCATAAAGTCGGGATTCGTAAATTCCAGCGATGAAGCCGCAAATCTACAAGATGTTGATGAAGATGGAGAACTTCAAGACCTGCTAACATCATACGGCCCGACGAGCGAAACAACGTACGCCGACATCGATGGAAGTCTGGTCACAGAAAATAATTCTCTGAAAGTTGCAGATCTTATTCGTGAAGGTACGTAATCATACAGTTATACGTACACATATGTACGTAATAATGTTTTTGTCTTTAAAAAAAATTAATTTTTCATTTGTTTACATTTCAGAGGAAAGCCTAAATGACGAAGAAATTTTACGAGAGTCAGAAGTGGAGGACGATGACCCACCGATGAAGGCTGAAAAAGTCTTGATACAAATTAAGCGGGTCAGAAATTTTTTTATTTCAAACAGTGACGCTGAGGGACTTGACTTAGCATTGAGGATTCAGTCAAATGTTGAAAATAAAATTCTTACTAAAAGAATAAATCAATCAAAAATAACAGACTTTTTTTAAGTGTTAATTTCTGTCATAAATTTTATTGCTTCATAAATATTTTAAATTGTTTTTATACATTTTTAAGATAATTTACGTATGTAATACGTACATACCTACTACTGTACATACAGTAGTTGTTTTCTGTGCTCAGTGTTGTGAAATAAATTGCCTTTTTCACGTAAATATGAACATAAGTTATTATTTACCTATGGCACATCTTGTATGTATGTATGTATGTACAATTTAAAACNAATAAGCAAAGAAACTGTGTTACATTGCTTCATAAAGTCGGGATTCGTAAATTCCAGCGATGAAGCCACAAATCCAAAAGATGTTGATGAAGATGGAGAACTTCAAGACCTGCTAACATCATACGACCCGACGAGCGAAACAACGTACGCCGACATCGATGGAAGTCTGGTCACAGAAAATAATTCTCTGAATGTTGCAGATCTTATTCGTGAAGGTAATCATACAGTTATACGTACACATATGTAATAATGTTTTTGTCTTTAAAAAAAATTAATTTTTAATTTGTTTACATTCCAGAGGAAAGCCTAAATGATGAAGAAATTTTACGAGAGTCAGAAGTGGAGGACGATTACCCACCGATGAAGGCTGAAGAAGTCTTGATACAAATTNCGAAGAAATTTTACGAGAGTCAGAAGTGGAGGACGATTACCCACCGATGAAGGCTGAAGAAGTCTTGATACAAATTAAGCGGGTCAAAAAAATTTTTATATTTAAACAATGACGCTGAGGGACTTGACTTAGCATTGAGGATTCAGTCAAATGTTGAAAATAAAATTCTTACCAAAAGAAAAATCAATTAAAAATAACAGACTTTTTTAAGTGTTAATTTCCGTCATAAATTTTATTGCTTCATAAATATTTTAAATTGTTTTTATACATTTTTAAGATAATTTACGTATGCAATACTACATACAGTAGTTGTTTTCTGTGTGCTCCGTGTTTTGAAATAAATTGCCTTTTGCACGTAAATATGAACATAAGTTATTATTTACCTATGGCACATCTTGTATGTATGTATGTATGTACAATTTAAAACATTATTTTCATTTTTCTTCCAAAAGCAGACACTTCTATATAGCTGACAATATTTCATTCCCCAAGGGTGTCCGTTATAGGGAAGTTTCACCGTACATGTTTTGTAAACAATCATGCAAAACGTGCCTAATTTTGCTTAAGAAAATAAACACAGCCAATTAGGTACTTAAGAAAAAACTAATTTAAAAACTGTGATTATTTCGATTTAACCAAATAGTGCTCTAAGCCAGTTATGACAAGTTTAAAACAGCATCATCCTAGATTCTTAGGTTCAGAGCAAAATATTGGTTATGATATATGCTATTTAAACTTTAATTGTGCACAATTATCATAATTACGATATTGGTCAGTTTCGATATATCAGTACCGGTATCCGTTCAGCCCTAAAGATAATCACAGCTCCAAACCATACTCAACTGTACTGGCAAATTTTCAATTTTCCCATGCATCCTAGTTAGTCATTTTGCTGCTAGGTTTATAACCAACAGCGCCCTTCCACCATACTGCAGTGTCCTACAACTTGCTGCCCAATTAAGCTGGCGTAGCCAGCGAAACGTAGCAATTGTGCAACTGCGTGAAAAATGTGTGTGTGCCTGTTAACAAGTACTAGACTGTAAGTACTTGAATTCCTGTCCTTTCATATATATATATATAGTAGTCTAGCGGACTACTTGTAACCTTAACTCAAATGTAGTTACAAACAATGTAGGAATATTTTTTGTAGAAAATAATTGATAGAATTACAGTAGCTTTCTGCTACTGTAGAAGAATTTTGTTGACATATGTCTTAAGATTTATGTTCTGTGAAGCAACTTCACATATGCACCATATTTGTTAGATTGTAGGACCGCCTGGAAAGTAAGATGACCTAGACAGGAAAAATTAATTTCTCCAGAAATTTTTTGGACATATAATTTAGCAGGATTGTTGTCTTTGATCCTAAATAGGAACAATGAAATGGATATTAAAAGAAATGGTGGTACTGACGAAAAATTTAAACAAGAGAACTTGTGGCTATATTACATGTGGTTAATAATACATAATAATTGAAATTGTAGTAGCACTTGANAACTTGTGGCTATATTACATGTGGTTAATAATACATAATAATTGAAATTGTAGTAGCACTTGAAATAAAACTAAACAAATTCTTTCAAGCCTTTCTATTTTTTCTTTTAATTATAAAGCACAGTTCATTAATTATTATTATTATTATTATTTTATTTATAGATTTGATAAAGACTTTTTCAACATGTTTTGCTAGTTGAAAAATATTAACCAACATTTGATACGATTTTAGTAAGTACTTCAGATTGTCACACAAAAGTATGACTACCCCCGTGTTTTTGGAAGCAAAAACTGAAATTAAAATAAAACATTGTATCTTATTCAGACAAATACTCAGAATTGGTTGTAATATCAATAATCACTCCTTAATTCAAAGAATGCTGTAATACTGTAGTGCTAAGTATTTTGAGAGACTTGTTTGAATGACTACAGTTCCTCAATATTATGTATCTTGTTACATGTAGGTGAAAATAATTGCCATGAATTTGCAGCAGGATAAATGAATGTGCTTAACCTCTGTATGAGAAAACAAAATTTTTGAAAATGTTTTTCAATTCCTTTAATGTTGAAAATCATAAACTTTTCAATGTAATTTTCACTGTGTGCATCATGCAAAATTTTAAAGTGATTTTAGCCCAATTTATTCCAGATCCAATATTACATAAACTAAATGTTATTTTTTGTTTAAGTTTTATCAGAAGGCTGTATACAGGTCAGTGCATTTTGGAACTTCTAGTTAATTTCACGAATTAAACATAATTAAATAAACATGAAACTAAAATTTATGTATAATTTAAAGCTGAGCCATATTTTACTCCCTATTTTCTAGATTTGCTGTGAAAGTATCATTTGTAATAACTCACAGTTTAGCGTTTAGGCCTTCCAGAGAAGTATGGTAGTTTTGTTACGTCAGGTGCAATAAAATTATCATCATGATATATCCATTGCCGTTTATTAAAATACCCATATTTAGTACAGTAAGTATCAGACGTATTCATGTTGTATATTGCTATTGTCCTTTGTTGTTATTTTAATTTCTTGCATAGGCTTCATCAGTATTACTGTATGGCATATAAAAAATTGAGTATGATATGTAACATGAACTTGCTATTGTGCTCTGTGTTAGGATTTTGTGTGAATTTCTGTAGAAATAATTTTGAAAATTTCCAAATAAAACATGTAATTTGCTGGGACAGTTTGAGTGTGCCAGTATATTAGCAAATTATGAAATGGTAACCTTTTAATAAGCTGGGTCTCTTTCAGCAGGCACAGAAATGTCTGATTTTTCTGTGTTGGAAATCTTTTGTAAAGCAAAAAATTTGATGGACATTGCAGCAACATTATGTGGGCAGTAGGTACTTCTGTAGCAAATGGTTGCTCTTAAAAAGTTTGCGTTTACTTTACAATGAAAAGATGGATTAGTTGAAGATTTGCAGATGTAACAATCTAATTGTACTTTTATCCAATTTGTTGTGAACATATATCTCTCGGAACTTTCAATACTAATGTAAATGATGTATTTTGTTAATTAACTTTGGTTCACTATACTATCTTTTTCTTGGCACCTTTTGAAAAATCATTGTATTTAGATGTGCTGTGCAATGTCACAAATATTTATTTTGCAATATGATGTATGAGCTGATTATGTCAGGGTTCTGTAGACTTAAATCAAGTAGCGTGCAGTGTCAAGTTTTTGAACAATAACCACTACATAGAAATCATCACTTAACACTAGCACAATCAAAGATTTTTATTGAATTTCATATTTTTGTTTCTCTTTGCACTAAGTAAACTACTTAGTGTGCATATTTCTTACACCACGCAATATGCAACACTTTTTTTTGTATTTTGCACAGTATGCAGTAATTTAGTGTGTTAAAAAGTTTGTTTCATATAGATATTTTCATAGTAAAAGTTACAAAATTGTGGTAAATGTTGCAAACATTTTTAGGTTTTGAAGTTACATAAACATAGCAATAAATCTAATGTGCTCTATAGGGGAACCTGTATGCATAATTCCCTCCAGTCTATATTCACTTCCCCCTCCCCTCTTTTATTTATCTTCACAATATCCATTGTTTATTTTGCACAGTCCTGAAGAAACTTTCCTTCAGAACAGTGTCGAGAAAGAATCCGCGTGTTCCCTTTTCTGAAGTGTCATTTTTGAAGTCCACTTTTTTTTTGTACGAGGCGTGTCCATAAAATAAGAGTGCTGTTGGGCTGTCGTGCTGTGGGAATTTTTTTTTCAACAGTTGGCAACTCTGAGTGGTAGTGGGGGGTCTCCTGAACACAACAAGCACCGGCGACCCTCGTCAGTAGCAAAACTCGACTCGTAGTGTTCGTTTCTGTGAAATATGTCAATCGGAAATCCCACCAAGTGCGAGGTGCGCGTAGGGACACAGTATCGAATCAAAAGTATCAATATTGTACTCATGAGTAGTATTGCATAAAAAGTATCGAACTCATAAGAGTATCAAAAGAAAAGTATGGATACCCTAAGGTAATGACAGAATAAAACACTTATGAATTAATAAACATTTTTTATTAAATTATTCATTTTAATTACAAATTAGGTATGTTAATTATTATCATTTTTTATTTTGTGTGGTTGCACAGAAAAACAACTACGTATCATAAATCAAACCTCCCATTCTTCCTCTGTACAATCACTCAAAAACAGTAATTTGTCCAAACGTTTTGGCGACAGCCTGTTCCTCATTTTCGACATGGTAAATCCTGCCTTCGAAAACAAACGTTCTGAAGGAACAGACATCGCTGGAATTGTTAGATACTCGATTGCTAATTTGTATAAATGAGGAAACACAACTTTCATATCTTCCCATTACTCTAAAGTATTAGTGGACAATGGAGCTACTGGTGTCGCCAAATAAAGGCTCATTTCATCCTTTTTAGCTATAGAAGGCGTGTTATTCTTATTTACAGACGAACCACTTTTACTTTTGTTTTTTGTTTCGTGTGTGCTAAGGTCTTGTGATGACTCCAAAAATCGTATACTGGCTCCACAGAAGAATTACTATCTGGGTCACTACTGCTACTACTGGTGGCAAGGATAACATTTGTTGATAAACGTCTTATTGAAGATATTGCTGTAGCACAAGCTTTGGGGTCTTGGAAGTGTATATTTTTAAATCTGGGATCGAGCAGGCAGGAAATTGCATTTAAATGATTATCTTCAATATGGAAAAATCTGCGATTTATCTGATTTATAATTTCGTCTTTAACTTGCTCTGTCACATCTGTCGTCAGTGCTGTCATTGTCCCCAGCAGTCTTCTTTAAACTATTTATCTGTGCTCTTAAGCAGTTGACAATGGGTATAATTTTACTTATAGTAACATATTGCTCACCAGATAATTCCTTAGTTACATATTCTAGTGGCTTTAAAATTGTAATTAATTGTTTTATATGCTGTATTTCTAAAGCAGATGGAGTGGTCGGTGATTTGGTATTTAACATTAGAATTTGATGAACAAAGGGAGCCAATTCAATATACCTCTCCAGCATATAATATACAGAATTCCATCTGGTTTTTACATCTAAGACCAACTTAAGAGGGGTCCCAGTTTGTTTTTTCTCTCAATAAATCACTTTGGATGACACTTGACTTGAAATATTTAACAATTTCTCTGACCTTAGAGACTAATAAATTGAATTCATTGACTGTCAATGTAGATTCAGTAATAAGATTAACGGTGTGTGCAAAACAAGACAAGTGAAACTTATGTGCATTCCTAAACAAATTTTGTTTAATTTCTGTGAAATATAGTCACCAGTATGCCATTGATCAAGTACAATGGTAGCTATACAATGCGAGACAATTTTATTTTGATCCAAATAATGAGCAGTAACCCCTAGGTAACTAGTTGTAGTAATCATCTCACTCCATATATCACAAGTTAATGCCACATGAGGTACACCATCAAATGTTGCTTCAAGTTTTGAATGCATTACACTGTAAAAGGCATCCAAATGTTCTTTGAGTGTATCTACACTTGGAATCTTAAATGTTGGACAGGTTTGATGCATTAATTTTTTTAATCCTTGTCCCTTAAAAATATCAAAAGGTCTCTTGTCCACACAAATAAAATAAAGTAAACACTTGTACAGTATAGAATAATCCTTCCCTCCAGCAGAATAACTATGTTTTCGTTGGATTGTTTCTACAATAGAAAGTTGCCTTTTCTTTGTTGGAGGTATGCCACTAGATTCTTCAGTTATTTTACAGTAATCGGTGGAAGCAGTTCCACCCGTGCCTGCAGTGGATGTGGAAGGAGTCGTGAAACTCATGGAAGTCAGGCTCTTGAGATAGCGATGACTGCAATTTTTCAAGCTGCATTTGTGCCCTACGTTTATCGATAGCTGTTTGTATTTTTTCATCAGTTCTGAAAGTAAAATATTTATATAATTAGGCATTTTTACTTACAACAATTCAAATTAGGTATGAAAACAAAAAGAAACAGCTGTTAACTTTAACTTCATTCTATTTACAAAGTAAGTTGTTAATATACCTAGGTTATGTAGATTAGTAGATATTTATTACTTTTATTATTATTAGACATATAAGTACATAACTTAATTATGATTATTGTAATCATAATTAGTAGGTAGTTGAGTTATTTGTAGGTTATTTATTACAGTATAATATTAAATGAATACGTACCTTGAAGTTGCAGTAGGATGTTTCTGAAGATTTTTTTTCATGTTTGAAATATTACCAGAAGACTTCAAAGTCTTAAAACAAATTTTACATTTCACATCATTATTGTTTATTTTGTCAAAGTACTTCCAAATGTCACTTCTAGCAGGCGGCGGCAGTTTACAGGTAAATCAAGCACAGTCTGCACAGTTCAATATGTAACTTAAATTCTTTATTGGAAAATTATTAAAATTTACTTTACAATTCGAAACAAAAAGGAAAACGTTAGTGATGTGACTTATGTCATGTTACTAGCGCTACCTAGAGTAATAATCCCTCATGTCACATGAGGAATTATTCAAAACAATACAATACGATTCTGGCCAAAAATACTAATACCAGAGAAGTATTGAATAAAAAGTATTGAGTACGAAAGTATTGAGTACAAAAGTATCGGTATCGAAAGGAAAAGTACTCGATACCAAAAAGTATCGATATTCTTTCCGTGTCCCTTGGTGCGCGCTGTCATAAGGTTCTTTCTCGCGAAAGAAAAAACACTGACTGAAATTTTTGCACGGATCAAAAGTGTTTATGGCGAAGGTGCTATGAACCAAACGAACGTGTTTAAGTGGTGCCGTGAGTTTAATGAAGGAAGAACGAATACTCATGACCATGAAAGGAGTGGAAGATCTTCAATTGTGACAGATGAGTTGGTGAGAAAAATCGAGGAAACTGTTCGTGAAGACCGCTGATTGACAGTTGCTGAAATGTCTGTTAAGTTTCCACAAATTTCCAGATCTCTGTTACACGAAACAATTACAGAAACGCTGGGATATAGAAAATTGTGCTCAAGATGGGTCCCAAAAACAACTGACAGAGTAGCACAAATTGAATCGGGTCGCTAGCGCTAGCGAGTTCCTTGAATGATTTGAATTGGAAGGTGAGGATTTTCTGAGCTCCATTGTGACTGGTGATGATACGGGTGGCTCATTACACCCCTGAGACAAAAAGACAGTCATCACAGTGGCGGCACACTAATTCCCCATCTGCCAAAAAATTCAAAACCTCAATTTTGGCCAAAACAAATCATGGCAACCGTGTTTTGGGACCAAAAAGGGATCATTTTGATCCATTTTTTGCCTAAGGGGGAGACGACTACTGCAGCACGATACTGTGAGACCCTACAAAAGCTCAAGAGAGCAATTCAAAACAAACTGAGGGGAATGTTGACGAAGGGAGTGTGTTTATTGCACGGCAACGCCCGCCTGCACACGGCCAACGCCACCAAGGCGCTTTTGAACTCGTTTTGGTTTTGTTGGGATTCTGGCAAACATTCAAATCACAGAAACGTAGGCACGTTACACAATTGTGTTTCAAACAACTAGGGGAAAATTACAGTGTCGTTATAGACAAACAGACGTAACTTTCAAAAAATTAATTTCGTAATAAAAACAGTCCACTGTTAAAACGTATAAATTTTGCACGTCTAATATTTGCAATCACATACACACACTGTAACGTAAAGGCAACAATATTCTTTNAAAACGTATAAATTTTGCACGTCTAATATTTGCAATCACATACACACACTGTAACGTAAAGGCAACAATATTCTTTCGCACACAGCGATTTGTATGCACGTTACAGTGTAATTATTTCTGCAGTGGAAAAACAGAATTATCACAACATCGTAACTTGCCTAGGTAGGTTTAAAAAACACAACATATACAGACTTGATGTGATAATTTTCACATGCTAAAATTGAAAAAAAAAAANCTAGGTAGGTTTAAAAAACACAACATATACAGACTTGATGTGATAATTTTCACATGCTAAAATTGAAAAAAAAAAATTATAATTTTCTTGCTACTACTAGCGGTGTGAAACTTCCAGAGAGAGAAAGAGAGAGCGACAAGNTGGATTGTTTCTACAATAGAAAGTTGCCTTTTCTTTGTTGGAGGTATGCCACTAGATTCTTCAGTTATTTTACAGTAATCGGTGGAAGCAGTTCCACCCGTGCCTGCAGTGGATGTGGAAGGAGTCGTGAAACTCATGGAAGTCAGGCTCTTGAGATAGCGATGACTGCNCCACCCGTGCCTGCAGTGGATGTGGAAGGAGTCGTGAAACTCATGGAAGTCAGGCTCTTGAGATAGCGATGACTGCGATTTTTCAAGCTGCATTTGTGCCCTACGTTTATCGATAGCTGTTTGTATTTTTTCATCAGTTCTGAAAGTAAAATATTTATATAATTAGGCATTTTTACTTACAACAATTAAAATTAGGTATGAAAACAAAAAGAAACAGCTGTTAACTTTAACTTCATTCTATTTACAAAGTAAGTTGTTAATATACCTAGGTTATGTAGATTAGTAGATATTTATTACTTTTATTATTATTAGACATATAAGTACATAACTTAATTATGATTATTGTAATCATAATTAGTAGGTAGTTGAGTTATTTGTAGGTTATTTATTACAGTATAATATTAAATGAATACGTACCTTGAAGTTGCAGTAGGATGTTTCTGAAGATTTTTTTTCATGTTTGAAATATTACCAGAAGACTTCAAAGTCTTAAAACAAATTTTGCATTTCACATCATTATTGTTTATTTTGTCAAAGTACTTCCAAATGTCACTTCTAGCAGGCGGCGGCAGTTTACAGGTAAATCAAGCACAGTCTGCACAGTTCAATATGTAACTTAAATTCTTTATTGGAAAATTATTAAAATTTACTTTACAATTCGAAACAAAAAGGAAAACGTTAGTGATGTGACTTATGTCATGTTACTAGCGCTACCTAGAGTAATAATCCCTCATGTCACATGAGGAATTATTCAAAACAATACAATACGATTCTGGCCAAAAATACTAATACCAGAGAAGTATTGAATAAAAAGTATTGAGTACGAAAGTATTGAGTACAAAAGTATCGGTATCGAAAGGAAAAGTACTCGATACCAAAAAGTATCGATATTCTTTCCGTGTCCCTTGGTGCGCGCTGTCATAAGGTTCTTTCTCGCGAAAGATAAAACACTGACTGAAATTTTTGCACGGATCAAAACTGTTTATGGCGAAGGTGCTATGAACCAAACGAACGTGTTTAAGTGGTGCCGTGAGTTTAATGAAGGAAGAACGAATACTCATGACCATGAAAGGAGTGGAAGATCTTCAATTGTGACAGATGAGTTGGTGAAAAAAATCGAGGAAACTGTTCGTGAAGACCGCCGATTGACAGTTGCTAAAATGTCTGTTAAGTTTCCACAAATTTCCAGATCTCTGTTACACGAAACAATTACAGAAACGCTGGGATATAGAAAATTGTGCTCAAGATGGGTCCCAAAAACAACTGACAGAGTAGCACAAATTGAATCGGGTCGCTAGCGCTCGCGAGTTCCTTGAATGATTTGAATTGGAAGGTGAGGATTTTCTGAGCTCCATTGTGACTGGTGATGATACGGGTGGCTCATTACACCCCTGAGACAAAAAGACAGTCATCACAGTGGCGGCACACTAATTCCCCATCTGCCAAAAAATTCAAAACCTCAATTTTGGCCAAAACAAATCATGGCAACCGTGTTTTGGGACCAAAAAGGGATCATTTTGATCGATTTTTTGCCTAAGGGGGAGACGACTACTGCAGCACGATACTGTGAGACCCTACAAAAGCTCAAGAGAGCAATTCAAAACAAACTGAGGGGAATGTTGATGAAGGGAGTGTGTTTATTGCACGGCAACGCCCGCCTGCACACGGCCAACGCCACCAAGGCGCTTTTGAACTCGTTTGGTTGGGACATTTTGAACCACCCTGCATACTCCCCTGACTTGGCACCTTCAGATTTTCATCTTTTCACCTTCCTGAATACTCACATGGGTGGAAAAAAATTTCTAATCGATGAGGAGGTGAAACAAGAGGTCTTGAAGTGGACGAAGGAGATGGCGGGGGAGCTCTGTGAGGAGGGCATCAAAAAACTTGTGCCACGACTTACAACCTGCATAGAACGGGAAGGCGACTATGGGGAAAAATAAGTAACATATATACCTACAATATCCTGTAATTTTGTTTAAATAATTTTTTGTTTAAATACAAAAAATTGAGTACTCTTACTTTCTGGATATGCCTCATACTAAAGTTCTGGCTAGTGTCTGTATACTTGGCTCCTTCAGCTGTTACAAGAGGCATAAGGTTGCCAGATGTACAGATTTACCCAGAACAAATCCGATTATCCGATTTTGCACATTTTGTTCAGCGTACTGTTCTTGTTTGTAACAGTGCACTTAATTTTCCGATTTTTTAAGATCAACTGCCCAACCTAATAAACATTAATGTGATTACAAACTTTGTTAGTGAGTGCAACATCCTCTAAAAAAATGAATGTTCTTAAAAANTCACAGCCTCAAAAGACAGAATAGAAAACATATTTTCAAGTACGGAAATAAAAAATAAACTATGTATAAAATTGGTTATACAATATTTACTATTGCCAACACGACTAAAATTATGTATTTAGTCAGGTAATGGAAAATTTATCCATCACTCTGCTCATTAATATCTCCTGCATGTTCTTTTCCCGTGTTTTGTATGTAGGCCTGCCTACTATATAGCCATGTGCAAGGTAGGACAGCTTCTGGCAAACATTTGCCTTGAGTTTTAGGTTTTTGTCTTTATTGTCTTTGTATTAAAACAAACAGCGAAGGCAGCCATTTGAGGAAATTATTTACAAATGGAAAGAAGAATATGTTAAATAATTTGAACATGTAGACAATAATGAATACTTATGAACTACTGAAATGGTTTCAGTGCAGAATTTTCTGTATGAGGGATTGTGTATTACTAGAATACCCACCACAATTTCAGAAAGTGTTGAAATGTCATGAATTTGAGGAATTGTAGATAACTTAAATGTAGATTATGTGTTTTAAGTGGCAGAAGTTGCTAGCATTTTTCTGTGAAGTCAGATGGAAAATTAAGTGCAAAATTCAGTTCAATGTGTATATCAGACAGAAAGGTATATATAGGCCATTCACCGTTACTCCACACTTTTCTGTAGCCCCGCTAAAGTTCTACTTTTGGTTACCGATTACATATCCTTCCGCTACATTTATACATAAACACTGCCATGTGATTTCCATGTTTTAACTGTCAAATGCTTTGTTTACGGTTTTCAGCTGTTCAAAGAATTCTGTCATACATATTTAAAAAACCATTTCGTGCAAATGTTCACAATTTAGGCCTATAACTATATTTAGGTCTGCTTTATGAATTTTAATAATGTCTGTATTGACAGTAGTTCTTATGCGTATTATTTTACAATGGTAATATATTTGTTATACACAACATAGCACATTACACATAATACACTTTAATATTTTGCCGCTACATTGTTTAATCCTGTTATAGCTGCGGGGGAGAGAACTGTGGTATTTAACTCTTGTTATTGATATGTGTTGGGTAATTTTGTTAAAAGAATGGCCTCAGTTGGAATAAATATTAAAATGAAGGAACAACCAGTCGAACAAAAAGACAGTAAATTCAAGCCTGCAACTCTTATCGCTAATGTTTTTGTACGTAGAGCGACAAACTTAAAAGATAGACCTGAACATGTACACAAATAGGCCTACCATAACTTTTATTCCTCTCATATTTCTATGCATTGGTACGTACTGTTTTCTAGGTTTATTTTATTATTTATTTAAATTTATCTGGCAGGGCTTATATTTTGTTGGGATTCTGGCAAACATTCAAATCACAGAAACGTAGGCACGTTACACAATTGTGTTTCAAACAACTAGGGGAAAATTACAGTGTCGTTATAGACAAACAGACGTAACTTTCAAAAAATTAATTTCGTAATAAACGTATAAATTTTGCACGTCTAATATTTGCAATCACATACACACACTGTAACGTAAAGGCAACAATATTCTTTCACACACAGCAATTTGTATGCACGTTACAGTGTAATTATTTCTGCAGTGGAAAAACAGAATTATCACAACATCGTAACTTGCCTAGGTAGGTTTAAAAAACACAACATATACAGACTTGATGTGATAATTTTCACATGCTAAAATTGAAAAAAAAAAAATTATAATTTTCTTGCTACTACTAGCGGTGTGAAACTTCCAGAGAGAGAAAGAGAGAGCGACAAGCACCGCTCCGTTTGTTCAAGTTTCTTCCTCGGACAAAAAAACACTATGTCACTAGGGCCTACACACCGTAATTTGCGCTGATATTTTTAACTGTAACAATGAAATATGTTTCCTTCAGTGCTACCTAAAAAGTTAAATATATCAATAGGCAACGTTTATTTTGCAAACAGAATACCAACAAAATATTTTAAAACAATATTTTANAAAAGTTAAATATATCAATAGGCAACGTTTATTTTGCAAACAGAATACCAACAAAATATTTTAAAACAATATTTTATCTGTGAACTGTTTCTTACTAGCCTTTGCCAACACATTGCAGCTCTCACTGTTTTTAATTTGTGTTTAATACAAAATAAATATTACAAATTATAGAAGATACTAAGTTAAAGTTTCATTTATTCTAGAATACAATACTTTAAAGTAAATCACAGTAGTATTTGTGGTATACACGTTATTTAAAAAGAAACAGCTTCCCATGACATGACATTGAAAAATTAACAAAACTAATTAATGAAAATGTTTTCTACACCTGCAACTGTACTTCCATGGGGAAGCAATATCAGTTTGTCTGGGAGGGTGAGGATGGAGAGAGATATGTCAGTGATAAATAAGGGTCAGGAGGGTGAGGGGGGGGACAAAAAAAAGTGGCAAGGCTAAAAGATAAAAGATATTTCATGAAGAAAAACATTTGCTGCATTTTTTTTTTCTGTCTTCACATATTCTGTTTCCATGTACTTCTTCCCCACCTCTCTTCCCTCTCTACCACCATTTCACTCTTAGGTGAAAAAANCACATATTCTGTTTCCATGTACTTCTTCCCCACCTCTCTTCCCTCTCTACCACCATTTCACTCTTAGGTGAAAAAAATTTTGTTCTCTTCCCTCCTGGGGCTTTTGTCAACATGAAAGGTACTTTTCTGCTCAGAAGGATGACAGTTGAGCATCTCCCTGTTTGTNCCCTCCTGGGGCTTTTGTCAACATGAAAGGTACTTTTCTGCTCAGAAGGATGACAGTTGAGCATCTCCCTGTTTGTTGTATTTAAAAGTGTGCTTGGGACAAAAACTAAACACTTTGCTGCCTGAAATTGTGGAATTTGATCCTCTCTTTCCCTAATGCTGTAGTCTACAAGTATCTAAGAGGGATGGTGACATCTGAGAAAGAGTTGCTCAACTTACAGTTTGTACAGGCAGTGTGTGCATACTTCTTGTTCAAAGTGTGGGGCCACCACTGCGGTGGTGTAGTGAAGTCTACTCACCTCCTACCGAGGCACATGGGGTTTGATTCCCGGCGGGGCAATCCACATTTTCACATGAGAGGAATGTGGTGGATGTTGCAGTGGGCCAGCTGGTTTTCTCAGGATACTCCCATTTCCGCAGCTCTTGTGTTCCGCACCTGCTCTATCTTCACCTCAACTGGCGCTCGAGACTTCACTGTTAAAGGGCCTCCATAGTAAAAAATTTTTCAACGCTTCAAGTTTATGTGGGATTGTGGTTGTGTAGCGGCCAGACTATTTGCCTCCCAACTAGGCGAACCGGGTTCGATTCCTGGCGAAGTCACTTCTGGATTTTGCATTTGGGAAACGTGCCAGACAATGATGCTGATTGGTAGGTTTTCTCTGGCATCTGCCGTTTCCCCTGCCCTTGCATTTCGGCATTGCTCCATCCTCACTTCACCTTGCCCTCATTGGTTTTCAAGACCTTGACGTTATGAGCCACCCAAATCTCTCCACTCCACTTAAATTCTTGTCCTGCTATATGGAAGCATTGCGATGGCTTTGGAAAATAGCGTAAACAAATGTGTGGGACAGCTGTGGCCAGGGGAAGGTGAGCTGGGTGGCTGGGTAAGTACAAAGACTCCTTTGGGGACTTCACGAAATGAAACTATTTTAAAACAGTTCTAGAGGGAAGTTTCTTCGGATCGTGCAAAATAAACTATGGGTACAGAATAGCTATAGAAACGACGATCCATCAACATTCCACTGTACATTGCAAAAGTTTTTCAGGGGAACTGAATGTAAATTATTGTACTTGAACCAGCAATTACCAATTTCTGTAACGTAGTATTGTCACCGCTGTAACTGTAACATAACACACTGCATACAAAGTTGCAGTTTGTATATTTAATAGAGTCTTTACATACATAGTTTTGCAGCCCACAATTCTAGACATTCAGTCATGACATACAGGATTATGTTATTGCGATATGTTGTTGAAGTTGTAGAATAAGAGCCTTGCTGCACTTTTCTTCCATTGTTAATATAAAAAATTTAGTTGCTCTTTCATGTGTGACCTTTGTCGTTGACCATTTAATCAGATGAACCAAACATACACAGTATAACTAAGCATCTGAATAATTTTTTTCTAGAAATGTAAAGTGTGCTGCTAAAATAACAAAAGTCATACAATCAACTCTCGATTTTAAGACCCCTGGAATAGTGACACTCTCGAATTGACCCTTTTTTTGGGAACCATAAAACAATTGTCCAGTGACGACCCTCTCGAAATAACTATCCTTTTCCTGGAAACTGTGAAGTGTCGTAGAATCGAAAATTGATTGTATTAATTTTCAATTTGGTTTTAAGGTAAAATTTAGTGTCTTTTCTAATGGAACTCTCCACACAACTGTACATGTGTAACTCATTATAAAGTAGTTTATACACTACACCGTCAGAAAAGTACAATTAATGTTGCATATAAAGAAGAATAGAATGCGTATTTTGTAACACTGTAAAATATATTGCTAGAATTTACTTATTTGGATTTTTACATAAATTAATGATATTTTATTTTTAAATTAAAATTTAAGTATATTTTTCATTCTGTTTGCAAACAAACCCTTCATCAAGCAACAAGCAAGATCATCCTAATGATTACTGTGGTTGTAGGTAATAAGAAAAATAGTAATAATGTTTACAAATGTTTTTAATAATAGTTTTCATACACATAAATTAAACCACAAAACTTATAATTTTTATAACTGAAATGGCTGTACGTAAAATCAAATATTAACTATTTTGTAAATACTAACTAAAATGAATATTGTAATAATCCTGCTTAATTAATTTTTTGCAAAATACACATTCTGTAGCATTAACAATGGAAATAAACTTAAGATTTTATTAAAAATAAATTTTTTTAAATTGATTTAAAAAAAAATTATAAGTAAAGTCTAGAATAATATTTTACTGTGTTATAAATTATATGCGTTCTTCTTTCATATGCGACATAAATGGTACTTTCTGACATGTTTGGTGGTCTACTAATTTCTAATGAGCTCTGCGTGTTTGACAGTTGAATACAGTGCTTCATCATGTGTCACTCTTCTTGTTCCTTAATACGCAAGAAGACTTTTTTGTGAGATACCAGTTTCTGATTGTGTTGCTCAGTGTGCTGGCACAAAGTAGTCAGTCTCAGCTTCAGCTTTCTGATGGTCTTCTAGGTGTAAAATGTAGTTTATAGAGCATACAATCCATTCCGTAGCTTGCTGAGAATATTTTTTGCTTTTTATTGATTAGTTATTAAAGTGTTATGTAATTTCTATCATCACTTTCTTACCCCCCACCACCACATTTTCTCCTCTGTATTCTCCACTGTAATAATCCTTTTTCTCCTTTTGTATACCTTCCAAACACTTTTACCACATACTTCTCTTCGTATTGCAGTTCAATAAAGAAATATGTTAGGCGTCACTGCTATGTAATTTGTCTCAGCTGAAGCATCTCTTTTTAGCCCTCAGGGTATTTTATCACCATGCACCTATATTGCAGTATTTTTTGACTACTCAATGGTCAGTTTATGTAATAGTTTTCTGCCTCAAAGCAATTGAAGATGATGTATTTATTATATAATTTTCTATTAATTGCAGTATTTTAAATGTTGGATCTATGTATGCTTGAAATTCTTCCTGAATTTTACTGACTTCAGTATTCTTCCTGAAAGCCTGACTGTAATATCATGCATGTCACTTGGATTTCTAAGCTGCTGTGCTAACCTATCCAAATCAGAACAGTTTTTTTTATAGTTTGGTAGGACGTGCATGTAATTGTTTTGTCTGCTCTGTGTTTTATATGCGAATGCAAACGCTCGGGCATCTTAACCCCTGACATTTGTGTTTTCTTGGGGTGTTCTATTGACCTGAAGCATGTAGCATACTTACCTAACAGTCAGCAAGCTTCTGCCTAACTTTGCTTGCTTTTTTAATTTAACGCTTAACAGTAAGAATGCATTCGTACTTTTCTTTTGTGTGCAACTAGCATGCACTTGCTTAATTTTTTTTTTTTTTTGAGAAGCATTGTGTTTAGTTAACACTGGTTTTCTATTTCAGTTAATGTGTATAACTGTGTTTTTATTAAATGTTTTTGCCATTGTAGTATGTGAATTTTTTGCAGGTAACTTTTTTCAGTGTTATAAATGTACCCATAAATGAAATTTCAGTTTCACTTTAAAAAGACTTGTAAATTTTCTCTCATACATATAAAAGCATTTAAATTATAAACTTTTTTTTAAAATAGGAAATAAAATTGAAATTCTTGGAGGACTTCCTTGGATGGATGTTTTGTTTTGGTGAAGGAAATGGACGCATGGCTTTCAGACGTTTGACGTAGGTGGTGATGTAGAGTACCTTGCAGCGGCTCCTAGTGCGTGACTAGTCCTTACCGCCCCAGGTAACGTGTTTGGGATGTTGGCCGTGTAGGTAGCAGCACACGTCGTGGTCGTCAGAGCTCTGGGGCTTCACAGCAGACGCTGGCCTCCGTTTCAAGTGCCTCCAGCTCCCCAGCTGTAGCTCCACAGCTGACTGACGAGGTCAGCCCTGGAGAGAAAGCTGTCGTTACCGAAAGGAAGCAGCCAGAGGTAAAGCATGTGTGATTTTCTGTGCTAGAGACATAATGATAGTATGGTCCCTAGAAGGGGTTCTGGACAGAGTGATGCATTTCATTCGTAACTTATCACTGGTAGGGGCTACGGTGGCTGAGCGGTTTACTCGCCTCCCACCAAGGCGAACGGGTTCAATCCCTGGCCCTCTTTTGAAATGCCAATATGCCATTGAAGCCTGCAGATGAACCAATTGCTGAGCATAAAATTCACTTGCTCTTTCCAAGGCAAATAGCCGTATCTCTGTGTCACTTTTATTTGGGCTCCCTACCCTTATCATTTACTATCTCCCCTATTTTAGCTGTTCATCTTATGAATACTTTCCTCCATCCCTATTTTTTTCCGTGAACGCAGCTCTGCCACGCCACAGGACGGTAGCCAACCAAGGTTGAAGGAGGGCAGTGAATAATTGGAACTGGTGCTGTATTGAAGGAGAAGATGGAACTGATTCCTATCCCTTCCTTTTGTGTGAGTGAGGGAAGGAACATTATTGACATTCTTTTGGCCTCCCTACATGAAATGTTAGCGAACCAAAAATGAAAACATTTACATGTATTTCAACTTGTAGAAAGAGCAATAGTATCGTTACAGTGAGCAAATACACAAAAAGGCACTCATGAATGAGTATATTGACCATGTATTTAATATTGAACATTGCAGTGCATTCCAAAATGATTGCTATAGCAAATGTGTCATTATAGTCCATACTCTTGTGGTTCTACAGTGTTGTATAATGACATGCTACAAATTTAAAAGCTTGGAGATTTGCCGGGCTGGCATTTGTAGTGCATGTTTTTTTGTGTGTCAGATCAGGTTCATCGTGCCTCCGGTCAACATAACGTGTATCCTGAGAATGAATGCACATTCTGTCCAGACCCACAAAATTTATTAGTTTTTCATGAAATACAAGACTTGTCGGCTCTTGAGGTGTAAGTGTCTCCAAAATATTATCAACAACTTCTTGTTCTGAGAAAGACAACAGAAGTACAACAGCAGCTTCCTTATTGCTACTAATATAAGTCAAGAGGGGTTAATGTGGACCTTGCAGACTGTTAAAACGGTTTCAAATGCAACTCAGTCAAAAGAGCAAAATGTAATGATAACCATCGAAACTCAATTTGTGGGTAATTGCAAGCTTTAAGTGTGTCTGTGTAAAAGGGAAAAATAATCTCCATCTACTGAGGTTCAGGCACAGTATTACTTAGGTATACCCAATACACACACAATAATGTAAAGAAATTTGAAGAATTTTGGGCACATCCAAACCATTCGTAATAGGTAAATCATTCTGTATCTGCTCAAGAGGGCGAGAAATTTTTCAAATCTGGTAATGCTATTTGGTACACACTATGGTGAAATACAGGGGTCATATTTAATCATGGCACAGCTGGGGTCCAAACTGTCTATAGACGAGGCTAATAAAACTGCTGCTACAGACAGAAGCCAGGTCAATAGAGACAGAGTATTTTGTAATCCCCATCTGTGGGAAGAAATTATCATAAGGCAACCTTGGCTCATGGAGCAAGACTGTATTATTGAATGCGAGCAACATCCCTCATACCTTGGCCACCCTACATGAATGGCCGTAAACTGGGAGAGTGCAACCTGTGACCAACCCCAACAATATGTTTCTGAAGGGGAACAACTCAACTCCCTGGTAAAACTACTGAATGCTTATATTGCCTCTTTGACAATACCAACCCTCTCCATCAAAAGTATGTCATCACACTAGGGCTGAGCCGATACCGGTAACAATATATCGAAACTGGCCGATATCGTAATTATAGAAACTGTGCGCAATTCATGTTTACATCGCCGATATTATAACCAATATTTTGCACTAAGAATCTATGATTATGTTGTTTTCAACTTGCCATAATTGGAGTGGCTTAGCGCACTATTTGGTTTTATTAAAATAATCACTATTTTTAAATTGGTTTTTACTAAAGTACCCAACTGGCTGTGTTTATTTCTAAAGCAAAATTAGGCACGTTTTGCATGATTGTTTACAAAACATGTATACAATAAAACAATAGTAGCCACCATTTGCGTTTACTGAATTTTATCTATGTAGGCAAGCTTGCGGCATGAACAAAACTTAACATTTAATCAGTCTAACACATATATAATATTAACAATAATTAATATTTACGATTACCTCCAAAAATATTTTGTCTTAATAGTTTCAAGACAAACCTTGGAGATGTCTGTATCTTCTTAACATTATATTAGATATAAGAAGTGGTCTTCAGTAGATCCAGATGCACCCAGATTCCTGAAAATGCAGTATACGTCTTTTATGACGTAGGAGGAGGAAACCCTGCAATTTCGGATCATACCTTTTAGATAGAACGCACCAGCCATGTTCAAAGACTCGTGCAATCCTCGTCCTTAAGGGATACATAGACTCTTCTGCTGTGCATGCCTGGACAACGTTATCATTATTCACGCACCTGGGCGGAACACTAGATGCACATGTGGAAAGTATTTCAAAGATTTCAGATCTACGAAATGTCATGCTGCCTGGAGAAGTTCCACTTCGGCAAAAGTGTCATACGTAGGCCACCAAATTACACCAGAGGGGAAACTTTCTTTTACCGGGAAAGGTTTGAGAAAATACGATGGACCCGTCCCTACCAACAGGAAACAGTTGAAACAGTTCGTAGGCTTATATAACTGGCTACAGGACTTTGTCTAAAATTTAGCTACCTTATTAACACTGCTTCATTAGCTCCTGCTCAAGACTACCTGGTGGAGATGGACAGAGAAGCAGCAGACTGCTTGCGAAAATCTAAAGAAGGGGTATGCAAACCTCTCCATGCTACATATGCCCTTACCTTGATGCTATCCGCCTCCCAGTGATATGAGATACAGGGAGGGTCATAGGGTCCGAGTTATTTTTACCAGGCACAGACTAAAAGGTGCCTTGGAGATGTAATGTAGTCATTCGGTGTTTCAATTTACTACTTGGTTATATTGTCTCAATATAAAATATACAAAAACAATTCTGAGATGGTGGTACCTTGCAAGTTGGCTATTTAACGTACTCGTGCTAACTGTGGTCAGCGTCTTTCGCCACCTGTGGGATACAGGGTGGTTCATCTGTAGGGTACGAGTTACCTTTACTAGGCACAGACTATTGGTGCCTTGGGGTGTTGAGGGTATAGCAAACAATAACTTCATAACGTTTTGGCCTTCAAAGGTTTATATTTGACCGGAAATTCACACACATATTCCAGGAAACAACCACTACTTTTTCCGGGAATATTCTCATACTTTCCCGGAAGCTACACATTACTCTAACGGGAATCCGTCGTACATTACTGAAATTAACTCATAATTTCTGGGGAATTGGCTCCTAATGTCTTGACTCCGAGATGGTACCCCGTGAGTTAGGGGCCTTAAGGGCGAATTATAAAGTACTCGTGCTACTGCTTCTGACGTCATGGGGTGACGCTAGGCGTCGGGACGTGTCTCCTGAGCGACGGACGCTTGTACTTTTCTGTTGTTTGGTGGTGTTCCGATGGTGGGTGAGGAATGGTGATTTGGGCGGCCTTTTCAGGCCCTCACTGGTTCTCGTTGGCGTGCTGCACTCAGCTGGCTTCCTCCTTTGGCTTCGACTGACTGTCTCCCTCGTCCCGGTGAGAGACCCCTCGCGGGCCCCCACCCGGCTTCCACCTTCTCAATGCCGGGCTGCACTGGACTCAGTTCCTTTCATTGTGGCGCTCCTTGCCGAAGCTCACCACTTGTCCCGTTCTCAGCGTAGGGTTGTAACTGACGGATTACCTCCCTACCACGTCCCGGCGAGGGACCCTTGGCAGGTCCCCACCCCAGCCTCCGCCTTCTCGGCGCGGGGTTGCACTGGACTACTCCCACTTGATGGACTCACTGACTGACTCGCATCCCCGCGTGGTGATACTACTCGTCCGACGTAATTCTGGTAACTTTCTAACTGATTCTGCTGGGGCCCGAACCCCGGCGTGTGCTGACTGAATCACACACACACACACTCTCTCTCTCTTTGCGCGCAATTGACACTGACTTATGCGGCGAACGTACTGACATAACTGTGGTAACTGACTCGGCACGCGGTTGTAACTGACTGCTGACTGATCTGACGTAACTGATCCTCTCGGTGTGATGACGGTAACTCACTCTCCAGGCGCGGAGATACGACTGACCCCCTCCCTGTCTCGCAAATTTACTTTTAAACTCTCTGGACTCCTCCGTAGAACCTTACGTGTGGTGTGCTTCACTCTTTAGGGGAAGGGGGGTGGAAGGTGCCGAACAATGACCCATTTCCTCCACGTGCCAGGACTCTTGTTGGTGGAAGGGGGAAGGGGGGCACCCCTGTGGCCCTTAGCTTACATCAGCATTTTCACGGCGCTTGTCAAAGTTCTCCTGCGTTTTGCTAGGGGAGGGTGGGGGCTCGTAGCATAGCTGCTAAGCTCTGTCAGCCTTTTTCTCGTGTAACTAGCGTTGTATCTGCGAAACTCAGCTGACCTCAGTATTTCTTTGGTGATATGTTAGCTCTGCCCTCCTAGGCATGTGTCATAATTCTCTCGTGGGCGAAAAGTGCTACCCTACCGGGGCTTGACCTTGGCATGCGTTAATCGGTTCTACGTCCTCTTGTTGACCTAATCTGGCCTCTACGTGTCCCGCGGTGCGTGCCAACTTGTAGGCGCTCGCGAGGGTAAGATGGTGAGGGAGGGGGATTGTGGCAGCGACGTTCTACTTACTATATGCGTCACGCGTCAACCTCAACTACCACTAGTCCTTCAAACCGATGCCTGTATTCCTGAATGGGGACATTACTGTATCAAGATACTTCCACTGGGCAGAGTCACGTTATTGCCTATGCCAGCACTCAGTTCTCCAAGCTCGAGGGAAGGTATCACTACAATGAATAAGAGTGCATAATCTGTCCCCTAGGGAAGTTCTACTAACATCTAGAAGACCGGTTTTATGTACTGCGAACTAACAAGAAAGCTTAATTTGGCTGACCAGACCAAAAATGAAAAGGTCAAGCTAGTCCGATGGGTCCTATTCTTAATAGAATTTGAATATTTTGTCGTGCACTGCCTAGGAGGAAAAATTATTTACCTGATGCCCTCTCTCGAAAACCCCAGGGAACTGGAAGACTGGGAAAGAATGATTCAACTGGGTGAAACCTTGTAGCACCATAACACTCCAGCAACTGAGGTTCAGGGAGTGCAAAGAGATGCTACAAGAGCAGCAGCAACAGGATCCTGAACTCCAGGAACTGATTGAAGAGTCCAGGAAGGTACAAGACCAGCCAAGGAGTCATCTGGGCCAGATCACATACATGCACAGAAGGGTGTTGGGTACCTCACTCACTCACTATGGCAAGGTATCTGTGAGCACTATCATGACCACCCTTATGCTGAACACCCAGAGATCCAGCAAACACTGTGAGTGATTTCCCACCGGTATGTCTGAAAGGGGAAAATTACATTTGTGTGCACAACACGAAGCATACCCTGTCCCTAAGGAAAAATACCAGGCTTGGAGGCCCACTGCCCCTTTGACGCACATTTCAGCGGAAGTAATGAATTACCAAATTACTAAAATTACTAGGAAAATAAGTTTTACCAAAATGAGGTTACTCATGTGACAATGGGGCCCCATTTACAAGAAAGCAATGGATATAAGCCTGCCGTTAAGGAGGGACGAAAAACTGGACAACCCTCGCCTATCATCCTCAAGCCAACCCAACTGAATATAGGAATCAATAGTTCAAGAATTGTCTCCAGCTATGCACCCGTGAAAATCATGCTCATTGTGACAGCAATGTTCCTAAGATACAATTTGCCCTGAGGCAAAGGTTCATTGAAGCCATCGTGACGTCCTCCAGCCAGCTCTTGCTTGGACAATCAATCCGTAGGCCAAGCAAATGGAAGTGGGAAACAGAACCCATGATTCTCCCAACAGTCGAGGTGGCCCGCTAGGAAGCACAAAAACGGAGGCGAGTGGTGAAGACCCTCTAAACATAGGTATCTACAGAGGAAATTGCCAAAGCATACCTGACCAAGCAAACCAGTCGCCATAGGGTGATCCCGTACTGGTCCGGAACTACCCCTTAAGGCTCGGCTTCACCTATAATGCAAAAATTCTTCATTTTTGTTTAATAATTTCAATTTCAGAGTTATTGTTTGAAATGATTGATTATAGAAAATTTACAATTTACTAGTTGTTTAATACTTTTGTATCTAATTCTCACTTTGTGTTATTTCCTTCTTGCAAAAAGACAGGAACTTACTGATAAAGTATAAATAATAAATATGTTCCTAACTTTTTACGAACGGGTAACACACAATCAAAATGAAGCACAAAAATATTAAACAACTTGTAAAATGTAAATTTTCTATATTCTTACATTGTCAGTAATTACTCTAAACCCTAAATTGTGACAAGAAAACAAAGAATTTGTACAAAAGAGAAGAGGTGAAGCCGAACCTTAAGCCAAGCTGTAGACAAGTTCCACGCTGTGTTCGCCCCCCAAATGGGAATGCCCGTATGTCACGATCCAGAGACGGTAATGTCTACTGGGTTGAAAACAGCCAGGGAGAAGTCTGCGAGATCCCTCACAATCAAATCAGAGACCCTAAAGAACAAGGGGAAGACCTACTCAAATGATATCCATACTCTGCTCAGGAAGAATAGGACAATCCACATCCTACCCCGAGAACCTCATCCACAATAGGGGAACCCTGAGGCTGCATTCATTACCGCAACACAGATCAAGGGAGCAGCCTGTTCAACTGGGATCTGGCAACCATGCCACAAATGGATACCTAGAGCACTATGGAAACACCAGAAATGAGAGAGCACCCGCATCAGCAGTCTACTGTAGTGCTGGAAAGCTCCTTGCCCACCTTCGGTCCATCCAGCCCTTCCCCTGAGTAATCTACTAACGAGGACAAAGGACAACCAGTTGTTCCACATCAGATGCCGCCTAGGCCAGTCGAGGACCTGACCAAGAGGCCACCCCACTGCAAAGGAACACGCTGTAACAGCCCAGAGTAAACCCAGAGATGCCTGATGCTCACAAACTGCCTGCAGTAAGGCCCCACCATCTGGAGGAGGGAACCATGCCGGAGATATAAACATGCATTCTCCAGGTCGACCGTAGCAGAGGAACCCAGAGTTCAACTCTGACCGGAGGAAGAATGACAGACTCCAGCAGAACAGATGGCATGGTGGAGGGGTGAATTGATGTATGCCACCTGAGCTACAATCATAATCATCACTGTTACACCTCGCCTGGAATGCTCCCACCACAGCTACAGATGTGAGATGACTTGGATAGGGTTTGGCCTCCTCCTAAGTAAATTTTACCTTGGCTGTAATGAGTCAAACCAGCCTTTTCCAGACAAAGAAAATACTTCCTTAAATGTTCCAAATATTGCTAAAAAAAAATTTCACAATAGACCACCAAGTCATCTAAATAGTTGTACACAAATTTAAATTTGATATCGTGAAATATTTGGTTAAAAGCCTATTGAGGACTTGTGATCCATTGACCAAACCAAAAGGCACACATTTGAGCTTGATTCCAGGGTACACGAAAACTGGTAATGGGTTTGGATTCCTTACTTAACAGTATCTGATGGTAAGCAACATTCAAATAAATTGTGATTAAGATTTTTGCTTTACTGAACCAGCAGAACGCCGAATGCAAATCAGGCAATTGGACTTATTCTATTTCAATATTCTGGTCCAACTTGGGATAATCAATCTGTATAGCATAGTGTAGCACATTGGTGGGTTAAATGTGGTTTTGTTTCAAGTGTGTTTGTAAGTGTGCCACTCGTGCTTGATGACCATACTGCACCATAGGATCTACATTGAAGATGGCACATACAATGCCATTGTAAATGTATAAAGAAGTAGGTCATTGGTCTATGGTGACCAATTGTGTTTCGTGACCATTAATTAATTTTGTCACTTGTTAATTCAAAGCCCCTCTTCTCGTTCTATTCCTCTTAATTTTTTCTTATATTTGAAAGATGACTGAAGGTGTGGTAAATTTTATTCTCTGTGGAATATAACTAAAAAATTTAGTAAAATTAATTATTTTATGAATATTTTTTTTAAAGGTATCCTTCCCACCACAGAATATAGGCTTTTTGGGTTTTTCTAGCTTGTTTATGTTTTTAAAAAAAAAATTTCTCAAAGTACCCTTCACCCACTTAGTTATAGTCTATTCACAGTTACTTCCAACCTTCCTGAAACCCTGCTTACGTTCTACTTTCAGACAATTCCTGTGCCTTATGCAAAAAAGATCAAGGTTTACAGATTTAAAATACTTTTATGTTAACAGAAGTATTAAATGCTTGTGATGCATAACATATTTAGAAAACAACTGAACATGTTATCTCATGGGGTTATTTTTCAAAGGTTTGATTTGAAAAGGGTGAAGGTACGGGAAATACACTATAATGACCTTAACATTGGGTTACAGACCAGATAGGGGAACTACAAACTCATAATTATGCTAAGATTTGGCAAAGTCAATATTGTGACATAAATACGAGATTGTAGTTCAGTCCTTATGTCTATACTACTGTGCAAAGTCTATTTAGGTATAGGGGTAGTTTTGGAATTTTCTTTTATAAATATAAACGAGCTAGAAAATCTAAGAATACAATTTAGCGAAGGAAGATTCCTCTTAAAGCACAAATATTTTGAGTTTTGTATAATACATATCTGTATTTTGTAAAATAGTTTTCTACACATATTATATATTCAAAGTATGGTTACAAGATGCCAGAGGGGAATATTCTAGTCCATCAAAGATAGAGATTGTGATAAAAAAATTTAA
Source organism: Clitarchus hookeri (assembly GCA_002778355.1). Lineage (NCBI taxonomy): Eukaryota > Metazoa > Arthropoda > Insecta > Phasmatodea > Phasmatidae > Clitarchus > Clitarchus hookeri. Next base: position 143,954 of record NQII01000546.1, on the reverse strand, counting down.
GAATTAAATTATATTTTTTATTTATTTACACGTGTATTTTTAACAATATTAATTTATCTATTTCCACTATTACTAGAGGTGCGTCAAAATAGCAAATGCTATAAATATAAAAGCTAAATGGCTGCTAAAATTTGTAATAACTGCTATAATTTGGTAAATTAAAAAAAAACTAATCCAATAGGATAACTCTAGAAATAATATTCCCTAAAGTAAAATTACCTCAACTATAAGTTATTTCAATTCATGATGCCTTCCAATATAAGATCTCTAATGTAATTAATCAAATACAAGCTGCCCCAAATTAAGATGCACTCAAATTCAATATGTCCATAAAGTGACTTGAAAATTATACCCTGAAATGGACTGGGAAATAAGACACGTGCAAAATAATCCCAAATCAAGACAACATTCTCCCCTTCTTCAAAGAAATAGCTATGAAAGAAAAGTAGGTAATCATTCCAGTTTATTTTGATATAAGAAAACAGTTCTTCAAAATATTTGAGAATGTATTTCAGTGGACGGTTTATTTTGACTTTTAATAAATATTTAAAATATCTTTATATGTATTGACATTGAAAATAAAAGTTAAACATAGTGCTTGTATTCAGGGGAAAAAATTTTAAACTATATTCTACGCTTTAAATATAGATATATAAAATCTTATGGCAAAATCCTGCTCACAGTAGACTGCATACGTGATAATTATACAATTGTCATTAACATCAGTATAGTGGCTAAACTACAGATGCAGTAAAAGAAAAGGAAGTCACTTTGCCTTCTTTTGTATACGTTTTTCTGGTTATGAAGCCCTACCAGTTAATTTTGACTTAAGAGTTTCTGAAATACCTTGTACACTAATGAAATACACATCCTGTGTAATGTATTAACATGAATTAATACACTAAGCAAATATATTTACTACAAATTTCTTAGTGGCAATATATCTGCCAACTGAAAATTATGAGTGAAACAATTCCTACAATTTTTTTACTGTTTGTCATTAAATATGCTACAAAATGCTATAAAATGGCAAGAATTTCTTTTCAGAAGGCTACAAGCATTTCAAAATGCTATTTTCACGTACCTCTAACTATTACTCTTGTTATTCTGAGTGACCACAATATTTTATGTTATTCTCAATTCTAATTTAAGTCCTTCTCAATGTGTTCATATTTGTTTCAGTCACTTAATTCACACTAGTTATTTACACATATTCAGTCTGTCTGTTACCATTATTCCAAATGTCTTACACTCATGCCTCCATCTCAATAGTCCCGCATGTCAGTCTCGCTCTCTACTGTACCGATACTTGCAGTCCACAGACTTCACTCCCGCTGGTCACTGTTGCAGCCACTCATCACTCTGCTGACGCGTCGCCTCGCTGCCTTCGCACACCTGGCACTTATGGTCACTCAATCCTCCAAACTCTTCAAACTGTCGGCTCGGAGACCCGTCACGGCTTAAGTAGTCTCGCTGGCCTGCCTGATTTAGAATGTTCATCGCACCCCGAGTCATGTTGGGAAAGGCTTGGCCAATGACCAGAACATTCTTGAAAAGATAACTCCTAGGAATTCAATTCACAGAAGGTCAGGAACGCGCCAGTCCCGATAGGCTTATCTCACACATGCAGTGGTTTGCCTTTGTAAATTACCGCCTGCTTCTCAGGTAATCAGCCTGGCCTTCACACTCACCTTCGCTCGCTCGCTTGAGGCAGGTCAAGGGAAGTGTTGCAAAGCAGCATGTAACAGTATTTTAAAATGGCCAATGTTTAATAGTTACAGCTGCATGTCCATATTGATTTTAGTAAGCATTCTGTTGTGTATGTTAGTCAAACGTGATTCCCGATTATGGTACAACCTTTGTGCTTGCTATGCTAAGAAATTTAAAACAGAATATTGTATGGTGATTC